>VWZK01019600.1:79218-147694 GCA_013396935.1 Baryphthengus martii
GACTGGAGGGAAAGTCTTATGAGGAGAGGCTGAGGGAGCTGGGCTTGTTTAGCCTGGAGAAGAGGAGACTCAGGGGAGACCTCATCACTCTCTACAACTATCTGAAAGGAGGTTGTAGTCAGGTGGGGCTCGGGCTCTTCTCCCAGGCAACTAGTGACAGGACAAGGGGGCATGGCCTGAAGCTGCACCAGGGCAGGTTTAGGTTGAATATTAGGAAGCATTTCCCCACGGAAAGGGTCATTAGGCGCTGGAATGGACTGCCCAGGGAGGTGGTGGAGTTGCCATCCCTGGAGGTGTTTAAGGAAAGATTGGATGTGGCACTTAGTGCCATGGTCTAGCTTGGTGTTGTGGTGTTGGGGTCATAGGCTGGACTTGATGATCTCAGAGGTCTATTCCAGCCTCAACAATTCTATGATTCTATGATTCAAGTAAGAAGTTATCCTCCTGCATCAGCAAGCAAACAATGGAGGGGTCAGTATGTATGTGTGCTTGTATAAAGCATCACTTACCTGCAGCAGGAACTGTTTAAGTATCCTGCTCCTGTCAAATATTAAAATTAAGGTGTTTCTGTAACAGTTGTCATGATTTGTTTACCAACTGCTCACAAGCAAATTCATTACTATGAAGATTTAACCAAATAAGCTAAGTTAACCTGTTACAAATGATGAAATACTATAATTAGTTATAGCTGAAATACAAAAATAGAGACAACATTTAGAATCCCTAAAAGCTGTTTAATGGACTACAAAAAGTGACTCTTTTGCATGGTAACTGTAAGTGAGAGAAATTGCATGAAGCCGATTCAGAGATTAGGTATGTTTGAGACAATGGATGTGCACAGAGAGTTTATGTCAGATCAGGCACTTCCATGCAAATAGTGCAAAACCATACACTCTACGGATACATGTTTGTTATATAAATGCACTGGATTTTTTTCTACTCCTATCGGTATGTATTTTGATTAACCATACAAAATAAGTTCGGTTATAGGAAAAAAATATTCACAGAATAAGAGGGTGAAATAAACAACTTATGAAAAGAAGCTATTTTTTAAAAGTGACAGACTATGAATGCAAAATGGAAGCGTGCATATATGTATACAACAAATAAGTAACAATGGAAATTCACTGCTATTAGAACTGTTAATGAAATAATTGGGTTTTGCCAAGCATTTCGTATTTGTATCAGTATGAATAACATCTGGATTTAGTTAGAAAACAGTAACAGCAAGCGTTATTCCTGGGTTTAACCACACAGACTGCCATCTGCATAGTTTATAGTTAATAATTTTGGGCTGAAGAGTTTCTTCACGATTGTTTCACAACATATCTCATTGCTTGATTGTCAATGGCATATCATTAATCTTTAATGACATTTTTTTAAAAAGGATAAAAAACTGTTGTAACACTGAAGATACAAAATAGTGCATCCTCAATGCAGACATATAAGGAAATCAATTTTAACAGTAGAGATGTGACGGACAGAGTTAAAGTGGCAGCAAACATCTACTTTTATGTAATCGTATTCTAAACCTACATTGTAGTTGGAACACTAGACTGCAATTAATAAGCCGTTCTTACGCTTCAGGAAAATCTCTGGGTGTCTGAAATTGAACAGTGAATGAAAAAAGTCCAAATCATAAAAAGGAGAAAAGTTGAAGATAAGGGCCCATATTTTCATCTTTTACACATCTAGATATTAGACAAGCTTTGCAAATGTTAAAACTTTGGTCATAAAAAACAGAACAAAAAAAGAAACAAAAAAACTCCCAAATTAAAACAAAGAGAAACAAAAAAATATCATTCATTCTTGAGCATATCCACTAAAATTAAGAATTTTGTTTAATTAAAGGTAGAAGCTTTGGTGGCCCTCTAGTCTCTCCCTTTTCTTCTCCCAAAAAATGTCAGATGAAAGGGAGGTGAATTGTGCCATACTAATCTCCACCTACAGCTAAGCACTGCCCACATAAGCACTATAGCTCTTACTGCTGTCTTAGGGCTTTTGTTTCCAGTCTTATAGGACAACCGTCACATTCATACTTTGACACTACTTCAAATTGTCAGCGGAACAGGATGAAATGTGAAATGATTTACAAAAGTGAATACTCACATTTTTGCTGGTTTGTCTGTCAAATCTTGAATCGAGATTTGTTTTGGTCTGTTTTGCTTTTTCTTTTCAGGCCTTAACCTTTGGGCATAAATGACAATGTCACTTGCACTTAAAGCAGAGTACTTTGGTAAAGCTGACATCAAATTTACTTAATACTGGATCAGCCTGGAAAATGTGCAGAGTGGTATGCCTGGGAAAGAAAGAGTGTATATTACTGCTGAGGAATATCATCTTATTCCCAGGATACTTGTTACAGAGTGCTAATGTCAGAACGTCAACAAGAGAGCGTTTAAACACGGGAATTACACAAAGCTATAGCTTAAAGTATTTCAGAGGACAGGTTGTTCAAATGGATTATTTCCTATTGTTGTTTCGTTTGCTTTTTTTCCTTAGGAATATTAATTTTCTCCACTTCTATAGCTGGTTTAGATTTCAGATTAATTAAGTCAATTTGGTGTACATAGCTCTGTAAGAATCATTAAAATTCATTATTTTCTTAACACAGAAAGGTATTTATCTAAGATTAGTCCACTGTGTAGCTCAATTTGGGTGACATCAGCTGAGGGTTCAGTCAAGCTATTCCAAGTAGGAATGCTGGCTCCATTAACAGATTATCAATGAATAGTAATATAAAGAGAGGAATGTGAAGTTATATAGCAGAGGCAGTCAGTATTCAACATTTTAAATATTATTTGAAAAACAGCAAGTGTGATTTAAAAATTCCTTTAAAATATAATTAAATAAAATTTTCTATACATTCAAATGTGTCCTAAGGATGCTTAGGAACAACATGAAATGAGTTTACATCATCTGTCAAACACTTTTTCTTGTGGTTGCTTCAGGCTTGTTCTTTTCATATGTTATACTTTGTATCTTAAATTAAGCCAGCTGGATATGCCTGATTTTGTGGAGGAGCCAGGGAAGCATCCTAGATCAGAATAGAGTATCACCTTTTCTGAAATTTCCATTGAAGCAGAAATTTTCACCAATAAGCTATTTTAAACAATCAGATTTCATATCATAATAGCATGGTGTATTTTCATTTGTCAGAATATTACAATAGAAGTAAAATATTAAAATGCACCATAATCTGTAACATACAAATTTAACATCTAAATGAAATATACTACCACCAAAAAAACCCCAATATTAAGCCATTTAAGGTTTTTGGGTTTTTTTTGTTTGTTTTTTTGTTGATATTTTTTAACATAATCAACTGACATCAATTATTTTGATTTTCTTTTCCAAATGATGTTTACAAACATTATCATCAGCTCCCAGGCATATGATTTTGATTGATTTTCATCTTCTGGAATTTTATATGAAGATGTTTAATTTATTTTCATCTTATTCAATGGCATTCTCCTCACCTGGTTTAAGACAATCACTACATGAGAATCTCCATTTGTTCAAACTGTCTGGTCTCCTTGTAAATGCAGGGAAAACAAATGTGCTCCTCTTCAGTGCAGTTCATCTCACACAAATACAGACTTGGTAATGAACATGTTAAATGAACCTCACCTGAAAATGTGGTTATCTCTATTGACTTATATTGGGTGTCAGTGTCCAGGTGTTGGTGATGGTGGAGGTATGGAAGGGGGGAAGAGTGTCTGCAGGGATGGCCTCTGACAAGCAAGACCAGGGCAACCAGCCAATTCCACAATGGGGACCCACTGCAGAGAACAACTGAGTGTTGTTTTCCTTCCATCAAGTGTTTTCCTTCACTTGACAGGACAAAAACTTCATATTATTTGGATCTCTCAATATCGTTTCTGAACCTCACTAATCACTTCCTACCAATGGTATTTATACTGCAAGAGCAGATGTACACTTGAAAAAAATTACAGAGGGAAAAAACCTGTGAGTCTATATGCCCTGTGAACTAGTCTGTCTTAAAAGATTATCAGTATAATCTGAATCAGAATGAAGTTTTGCTTTCATAGTGTTCCTCTACAGTACAAATATGGAATGATGAAGCTTACACTCCAATTATGTTTTGCAGTGTTGACCATGAAAACTTCATTGTAATTGTAATGTCAGATAATTTCCAAGAACATGGTTCTGGCTCAGAACAATGTGCCCAGCTGCAGAAAGCCAGAACTCTGCCAGAACCCGTCACTTTTCATTTGGTCATGGTTTCCAACAGAGCTGTTCCTCATCTGATGACTGTTTAGGGTTTTCTTTTTTGAAATGTGGCTTTGGCATTGTCATGGCTCTGTGCCTTTATTAGTTGTTATGAAATTGGTATGAACGAGGACTTGAGCAAATGTCTTTTTCTAGAGAGGTTAAAATGACACTGCCTAAGAATGGGAGGTTATGACCCCTCAACTGGAGGTTAAGACAACTCCATTTCAGCTGGTTCATATGGCAATTTATTGGTGGCTACAGAAACAAATTGGCTGGCTGTGCGCTGACCAAGAAGTGACATGCTCCTGCGTTCCAGGCTTTGCTCTCTATTGCTGTAAGGGCAGTAATTTCCAAAAGAAAGCGGTAACAAACAGTATTAAAATGTAGCATCAGAAATAATTTTAGCCATTAGGTAAAGAACACATATCTGAACCTTTGGAAAATTTTTATTCAACTCAAAAATGAAACACATAGCTCACTTCGCTTTCGCCAGCCTTTTTCTCTTACTTTTGAATTTCTCTTTCCTGCTTGCAGGAATAAAATGCCAAAACAGGTTAGTCTGAATTTCTTCAGTTTTGTGCAGATCTAGCTAAAATCTTTGGTTTAGAACTCTAATGATTAATGTCCTGAGCCATAGAGGAGATCGGAGCCAGAAAGAGAATAGAAAGCTAGGAAACAAATGGGACACACAAAATTGAATACAATTGACCTCAAACCTGCTGAGTCTTTTCAGTTTGTTTCATATTCCTCCTCCATTTCTTTAAACTTTAGAAACTGATAGTACTTCATTTTCCTGTCAATGACAAACTCTTCCTTCTCATATAATCTCAGATAGTTGTGAGTAAAAAAGGGTCTTTTTTTTTCTTTCTGTATTTTATTTCACATTCTGCCTTACACTTATAACAGATTGCCAGCTACCATAGAATCCTTCAGTGTGCTAAATTAGAGTTAAGAACGGAACATCTAATTTCTGAATTAAAATTCTAATTTTAGAATGCATCCTATCATCATATTTTGGCACATATTAGCAGGGGTGCGGGAAAATAAATGGGCTTATAATTTTGTTGGCTGTACTGATAGAGAAATGGGAAAAAAAAGTTCATCTTGACTGATATCTTGCGTGTTTTATAGTCTGGTCTGAACACCTCAGTCATTAATCAGATTAGACTGAATGCCAAAGAAAAAGATACAATGGCTGCAGGTTGTTTCCAGGTTTGAGAAAAGAAATTGGCTGCATTACACCTCAAGTGAAATCAAAAGAAAGAATTATTGAAAGAAATTATGACCTCCATCTGCTCCAGGTGTAAGTCTTACACAGATTTGCAGTAAGTTCCTAGGTACATACTGAAGCTACTCATGAAAAGGTTGTACTTGCCCATAGGTACAATAAGCAATTTTAGTACTGTGACTATTTGCTATATGTGTGTAAGAAGTATTGTAGGAAGGACTGGTGAAAATATTTCTTCAGTAGCCATTATATTAGTAAAAATCAATTTAAATCAAGTAAAAAAAACCCCAAATTTAATGACATTTGAAAAATAGTGTTTGTTTTAGGCAAATAATATATTTTTTTTAATGTTCAAACGAGGAAGTCGACCATTGTAATAAAGGCCAATGAAAGAAAGTGTGCAAAATTTGAGGAAGAGGAGAAATCTTTCCATAAGCTGATTAAAGCGGTCACCCAGGATGTAACAGAGGCAGTGAAGTTTTCTCCTCTGCCTGAGAGGACACAAACTTTCCACACTCCTCTTTAACCTCTCCACTCCTCCTGGCTGAATAGCAGGACGGTTAGCTGAGCTGGCCAGAGGTTGGTATCCGTTCTGCTGCATCTGTATTTGATTAAGAGTATTTAAAAGCTGAATGGCTTCTTTAAAAAGGGACTGGCTTCTGCAGTTGGATGCAGACAGTACCTTTCTGGAAGGTTTTGGTCCGAAACAAGCTGAGAGTGTATCTGATTGGTCTTTTCCTACTTCTGAGAAGAGTGCCTACCTACCAGGCAACACAGTAAGCAAACAGGCAAAGAATAACTTCAAACACCACACAGGAAAGGATTTAGCAGAAGATGCCTCTGTGAAAATAATCAATTGATAGTAAAGGTAATAGGATTAAAGAAATGCTAATCCTCCTGTCTGGCAGGAGAGGTGACCCATCGATGATGTTTCAAAGCAAGAAGGGATTGCAGGAGAAGGCTGGTCAGAAGGAGAAACAAGACTGCAATGCACCGAAGCATTACTGCAGAGGAAAATGGGAATCTGTCCAGGGTGAATAGAAAAGGTTACAGAAAACAGAGACCTTCATGTCCATGGCCAGCAGGGTGTATCATAGCGATATTTGTTTGGCAGGTTTATTTATTTACATTTGCTAAGGAGACCTAAGTAAGTTTTGACAGCCTAGGTGAGGGTAGATCAGACTAGCCATAGTAATAAAGAAGTTGCGTGCATTGCATGTAAACTATTGCATAAAGAAAGAAACTAAAGAAGGAGAATGAAAATAAACTCTGCATAATCGTTGATAATAGAACCCTATTTTTTACAGTATCTTATTAATGAAAATTTTAAATATACATAGCAATGCATTTCCAATACTTTGTGGCCCTCAGGCTGGGGGGGGGGGAAATGCCTATAGACAACAGAATAGAATAAATCATTCCTTAAGCTGCCTGTGTGATCAATTACAGTACATCCTGCTCAGTCAGCTTTTCAGTTACCAAAAGAGCTATTTTCCCTAGTTTGCCATGTTACTGGAATGATTTATTTCCAATATACTGCATTGATTTCCAATAAATTTTCCATTTGAATTAATTGGAAACATGAAATAATGACAATAGTGTTTGCTTCCTTAGCTGTTTTGCTGCTGCTTTACTTGTGCACAATTGTATTTACTTACTAAGAAAGGGAAATATCAGAAAGAAGATGATTTCAGTACAAAATCAAGTAGGGAGATGGAAAAATGGAGAGGGTCAAGGGCTCGTGGACAGGGAGAGATAAAGAAAAGACATCAGCTTTGCGATAGACATTGCCTTATGGATGCAATCACTCTATCAGGGCTATATGTACACAGGTCTGAAACAGCAGTCCTCAGAGCATGAGCACAGCCTGCTGCCTGCTCCACCTCCTGTCTCTTATTGTTCTGCATGGCTGCCTTGCAGCTCGCTGCTGGACTGCCCCAGCCTGCACCGTGGCGTGCGACTCCACCTGCCAACCATTGGTACTAGGTCTTGAATGCTCTGGAGAGGGACCCAGCCATGACTAAGCCCCTCTATGCAACCTGGTGCCGTGCACAGGCCATAATCTTCTTCAGCACGTGCTGCGAAGGCCAGGAAGTTCATTCTTGCTTCCCAGTGAGTGGGGATATTATGGACCTGCAAATACCTTGGGCTGATGCTTATAGTACATGCCTTGTGTGCAGAAGGCAGTTCCTTCCCTAGAGTTATTCTTGGAGGGGATGTGTATGGGTTACATTTCTGCTTTTTCTCTTGTCTTTCCTTCTAATACCTTCAGTAGCATACCTTGGTGTTGCAATGTCTCAGTAGTAACACAGTAAGAGGATATGATTTGCCACTCCCAGTGTGTGCCCTCTTTAGGAAGTGGAGCTCCTTCTAAGTGGACCATGATTTCGGCATTCCTTCTTCTGCTTTACGTTTTTGGGTTTTTTTTTGTTTTGTTTTGTTTTTTTGCAAACTCTTAAACACTGACAAGTGGTCATAGCTAAGATGGGATATGCAAAAAGATTCCAGGTAACTCACTTTCTTTTTTTCATGCAGAAAAGGGCAAAAAATACACTTTGATTCAGTGGCTATTATTTTTATAGAATTTTATTTTGTAGAACATTCTAAAGTAGCTAAATCAGACATCTACTATTCACACAAATATATTCATAAAGGGAGGGATATTGGATTTATCATTTCTGCAGTATAGAAAATAGGCAAAGATTATTATGTATTGCAGCTCAGAATAATGAAATTGTTAATAGCATTTCTTTTTTCTTTCTTTCTTTTACTCCCTCCAATACCTGCCTACTACATTAAGGACTACAATCTTGCTACATTTTGCTTGTATATATTTTTACTCTGTTGAGTGATTTAGTCTTGTATGAATACCTGTGCCATTTATGTAAATACCAGTTTTGTTCTCAATAGATGCAGAATGTGTTTTCATTTGAGAAAGAATTACTTAGGAAGATCTAATGGGTTACGTATGTGCTCTCCACAAGGGAGACTTCTGAAACTGCCTGGTCTTTAGTTCTGTTGTTTCCTTATTTTGATAATGAGAGGCCACATTCCTCAAAATTTATTTGAAATTCAGAATTCTGTAACTATGCAATTTTTTGCATAGTTTTTTCATTTCCATTTTTTCAGTTCCCTCACAGAGACATTATGACCTGTGGAAATTATGACATGTAATTAGATTGCCATGTGGAGTATAGAAAATGTCATAATTGCGTAGATCACTTCACTGTTGTCATTTCCTGCAATCTGAGGACTTTTTTTACTTTACTGTTTTTAAAATAGATTCTTAATACATTCTTTTTTTCTGCTACAAGGGGAAAGAAGTAAAAAAGGAAAAAAAAAAAAAAAAAAGACAAAACCCCTAAATGATATTAGGGTTTTTAGTAAAATTGATTCAGTAGAAGCCCTAGAATATCTGTCTCAAGCCAGACATGAAATATCTTCATTCAAGTCTTTAAAGGTCAGTTGAATAAGACAATGCTCTATCATGAGCCTGTGACTCTGAATACAAGTTTTGATCAAAATATTACTGTTTAAGCTCTTTATCCTTTCTTTGGGAAATGAATCTATGTCCCTTTTCTGAATAGAAAACAAAGGTATATTTTTCATGTTGTTGTTATTTTGGTTAAAATTGCACATAGTTTGTGTGTGCTACTGCAACAGGACATAGGAGATGCAATCCAGATACTTCACAGCCCTGTCTTTATTAGTAGTACAGAATGCCAAGCTTGACTTCATCTATTCAGAAGTGGCTACATTGAAGACACTCCTATGTGACAAGGACTTCTCTACCTCTTTTAATAAGATCTAGGATGAAAACATGGCCCAAAATAAGTCACCACAGTCTACATCTAAACTAGAGTAGGGTAGATTCAGATCAGACATTAGGAAGAAGTTCTTTACTCTGAGGGTGGTGAGATGCTGGAACGAGTTGCCCAGAGAAGCTGTGGACATCTCATCCCTGGAAATGTTTCAGACCAAGCTGGATGAGGATCTGAGCAACCTGGTCTAGTGGGACGTATCCCTGCCCGTGGCAGGGGCGTTGGAACTGGGTGATCTTTAGTATCCTTTCCAGCTCAGAACATTCTATGATCCTATGGTAAAGAAACTATCTTTTGTGGATATTTCTTGAGTGGCAAGATGCCTCTGCTTCATGTTACAAGTTAACCTGTGTAATACTTTAATTTTCCTGGCACGTGTACCTTCAACACAAACACAAATAAGTAAAGAATATGTGGCACAGCCCTAGCACGAAAATAAAGAGCTGTTGCTATTATCTCTAACACCGTATTGGCTGAGAAAAGAAAACATCTACTTCTAAGTTCTCATTAACTGCTTTTGCAGTTGAGCTCTGTGTTTTTGTATATAGAAAAATGATAGGCGGCCTGTAATTGCAACCTGCTTACAGCAAGCAAGTCAAATGGTAAGGTCAAACGCCTCACTTTTCTTTTGCTGTGGACATCCTCAGGGTAAACAGCCAAGAGGATTCCGATGCTTTGTCAGTTTTCTTGCTGCCTGCCAGCATAACAACTGCTGCACCAGGGTAGAGACACAGGCTGGTGAATATTCACAGGAAACAAGCAGCAAACTAAACTATTCTACAGCTCATTCACTGCTCACTAGAAAAACACAATTGCGACAGTATAGCGCTGATACTGTGTGTTTCAGATTTATCCTTTTAGGTAGCAGTCATGACATCCATATAACATAGATCCCATTGGCTTGTTCAGTTGTCTATCCTGACTGTGGCCCCTCTCAGTTTCTGGTGAGAATTAGCCCTATCTTAGCTGAACCCAGGACATTATCTACTCCTTATTCTATACCATCTCCATCGTCCCCAGCAGAGTTATTTAACGATTAACATATAGCAACTAGTTCCTTAAGGGAAACCCGTTGTCAATAGTGAGCATTAAGCTCAGTACCGCTTCACAGGAAAAATGGCCATTTTTCTCTGACAGCTTTTGGTATAGTATTGTTTTTCATATGCTTGTTTTGTAATGATGATATGCAAGATATTGCTTATTAACTGTCTCTTCTGAGCAGTTTGTAATATTTAATATAATAAGCTTTTGCCTGGTGACATTGATCCATGGTTGACTATGAACTTTACTCTTAAGTACTTACAATCAAATAAAAGGAAAGAAAAAGTGCTAAAAACAAAACAAAAATAATAGAAAAAACAAACAAATTCCCAAAAGCAAACAAACAAAAAAAACCAGCCTCAAAAGCGACAGGGAGACAAAATGATGGAGACAGGCTCACATATTAAATTGCAAAATGTCACGCTCTTTCAAATATTACTTAAGTCTATTATTTCTCTTTCTATAGAGAGTTAAATGTGCTGACAGTTAGAATAGGAGAGCAGAAAAGCAGTGTCTATGGGGAAGGCCGTGTTATGGTCAGGATGGAACACATAGGCATCTTTTAGCGAGTAGGTCAGACAAGGTTTCTCTTAGAAGAAGTGAAAACACAAGTGGTGTTTAAGCTCCTAGACTGTCAGCCTTCCATTGGGTTGAATCTGAATATGTGAATGATTTCTAAGTATGTTTTTTCCCTTCAGGGGAGATTTCGGAGATATTGCAGGCTCAGGTAGGTCATTGGTTCACCATCATATTTCCTCAAAGTGTTTCTGGTTGGAGGTAGGACCTCTGGACTCAAAAGCCAGAGATTCCAGTTAAAAGTTGGTGCTGGCACTACATTTTCTGACATCATGTTGAAACCATTTTTGTTATTGTGCATTAGTATTAAAAAGACATTGTGTAATTTCACAGGGGAAGTCTTGTTGCAGTAAAATATATAGATGCTTAGGAATATATACGTATTCTTAACACTTGGAAGTTTTTTTGTGCCCACTTGATATCAACATATGGGCTTTTAAGTATAATGGCTAGAGAGATATTTTGAAATTTCACAATAAAATATTTGTGATTAAATTCCATACATGTTATTTCAACCCTACATTTAAAATAGATTTTTAAACTACTGATAAACCTTCAAAAATCAGAGTTTATAATAAAATACTGACACTAAGCACATGCAGAATATGTGTGGGAGGAGAAAGATACATCAAAATCTGGCCCTGTAATATCAATGAGCTTCCTGTAGAAAACACCAGAGACTAAACCAAATGAATCCTTGCTTGGTATGCCATAAGAAAAGTAGAAAGTAGTCCAAAGTCAGGCTAAATTAGCACTGGAATTGCCTACTCAACACCAACTTTAATCCATGACAACTTCCTCATAATTAACATATTTATATTTTCTTACCCGCCTTTAATTTTCTTTCCAAACTCCCATATGAGCCCTTAGATTTTAATTACGAAAAGAGGTCAAAGTTAGAATGCAAAGCTCAGTTACAAACAAAGCTTCGAAATATACACTTTGATATTGATTTGAGTAGTAAGGCAGACAGTATTGGACTTCTGGAATTTTTTTTTCCTGTTTGGTTCTTATTAAATATTTTTCTGATTGGCTTTGATATGTTAGAGATGAGAAGAAAAATTTGATTAGGAATCTCAAATTTGGGACAACTGTCAGTGAAAGATAAAGTATTAGCAGTTGCAAAACTTTCTTACAATATTTATCTCTCAGTAAGTAAATATCAATACCAAATTCTTGCATGACTATGTGTGTGTCCTTGTGTATACCAAAATTAAGGCACGCGTTGACTTCGATGGTTTTGGATCAAGCCTTACACAGGATTACAGTAAATTGCAATTTTAATGAAGTCGCAGAATCTAAAATTAGAAGATTGCTCAAGGAAATGTATTGTAAGAAAATTTTGGCTACAATTTTCAACATCACTGGAAAATTAACATATAAATTAATAACAAAGCTACTGCCAGAAGCGCTTATGAGGGCAGCTTGTAGGATTAGGCAGTAACACATAATTAGACATAGTTATTACCAAGGATATCTAGATTCAGCAGCACCTGAGAGGAATGGGAGATTGTTTGCTCCCCTCATCTAGTATTCTTTAAAATCAAAGATAACTTCTACATGTAAGGCAGGCTTGCACTTAGCTTAGAGCTGCAGACTTTTCTAAAGAACTGATATATAATGAAGGGAGAAATGATGGCTTTGCAGTTAAACATTTATTAAAAATCCAAACCTGAAACTTAAAATCAGTGATGCTTGTAAACCAGTGAACAATGTAAAGATATAAAGTCAGATTCTACCTATTCCAAACACCAGGGGAATTCAGATTCTGAGTTTTGGCTAAGGCCCATCTGCAAATGACTATGAAAATGTTTTTCTTCCCTGAGTTATTTTTGCTGTCTTGAGAAAAGTAGAACACGTTACCGCTGTCTGCATTATAAATATACATCAGAAGACATCCAGCTTCTTCTTACTGTAGATACTGTCATGCACCCACACTGTTCAAGAGTCATGAGATTTAATTGCATCCGTATATATGTCCATGGAGACTGGTAATATGTAACACCAGGGAGGTCAGAGGTCCAAAGCAAAGGGATGTAGCTAGAGATGAGGAAGAAAACAGTCTGCTCGTAAGAGCCTCTAGTTACTTCTGCTTCTGCCCTCCGATGATTAATTGCTTATAAAAAGTGAAACCACTTTGGCAGGAAAGGTGAAGTTAACAGACTCCCTTAGCAGCTCAAGCAACCACCAAAGGTTGTGTGCTCCTGGTAAAGTGAGACTTTAGTTCTCAGCTTGGTATCTTTAAAGTCAAGGCTTAAAACTGAATTTTCCCAGTAAAAGTTAACCAGGTAGGGCAAGATTTTTCTGAACAAGAATAAACCAAAACCTCATTAAGCGACAAAGCTACCCAGCTTTCTGATCAGAAACTACATTGAGATGACAATAGGATATAACTTCTTGAGCTATTGCAGCTTATCATTGCTACTTAGTTCACAACTTGATTCATTGGCAATATGCACGTGGATAAAGCTTCCAAGTGAAGAGCATATACTGCAAATGAAAAATAATTTACATTGAATCAAATATAAATGCTAATGCAGTAGTCAAAATTGCAAAACAGATGCAGTCCCGTCTTCCCTTTAGTGTGCGCAATTAACTGTAATGATGGCTTGCTACAGAAGAAGCATATCCAATGTAAAATTAGATTACCTTCTTTGTTTTGTTTTCCCCTAGCAGATTACTCTAGATTTACAGTGTTGTGGTAGAAACAATAAGCTGTTGGCTTGCTTGAGACTGCTCACTTTAGGACTTAGAGATCACTTAATTTCCCCTCCTTTTTATATTTGCATTTTAAAAGTCAAGATTGCAGAGTCTTCATGACATATTACTTGGACTACGGTGGTCAATATAGTCTTAACATTTATTTTAATTTTTCCTTTGCACAACAGATGTAAATTGCATGAGTTCTGGGATGGTATTTTAGTCTTCTCCCTCTTCATCTTCCTCACTCTGCAAATAGACACTTGATATTTTAAGTACAAATAGTGAATTTTATTCAATATGATTTGTCTTGCATGATTTGATATGAATGTCACGTCTGTGTTATATGATATGAGGAACATCACAAAACAGCAGCAGTAGATTTGCTGTAAGTGTCAACAATGGCTACTCTCAACATTAACACGTGATGTAGCGCTTAAGTACTTCAGGGTATTTGAAGGCTTCAGCTATGTTTTTAAAAGTCAGATGTGTACCTGAAGCTCTATCTACACTGATAAGAATCAGTGTTATCTGAAAACTAGGTAAGAATTCTCATAGGTTTATGGGATACTAGAGTCACTGAAGTGTTCACATGTCTTGTAGGGAAAGGAAGATAAAGGACATAAAGGATTCAATTACAATGAAAGTATCAGTAATTTCTCAGTAAGGCAAGTGGATCAAGATTTGTGGTTTGTCCTGACTCTCCACATGTTGAAAAGGAGCAATGTTTCATCTTTCCTATTACTATTACATGATATTTACCTAATATGCAGAGTACTTGAAGCAGTTTTGTTAAAATAGGTACCTCCTCTTTTCTTTCATTTACCCACTGTTGAGATGGCTTTGGACCTGTCAAGGTCTTCTGGATAAATTAGTAGCGGGAGGAGGAGGGGAAGGAGTAACTGCCAAAAACTTTACTGATTTAATGACTATGCTAATCTAAGTCAGCACTACTCTGAATAGGCTAAGCTGTCCAAATGTCATAAATATGTGTTACGATGAGTTGTCAGTTCATAGTCCTTTATTATTCATACAATATATTCAAGTGAATGCACACCCATCTGGGTCTGGAAACCTCTATCAGTGGACATTTTTAAGTACAGAAAAGAATTATCGGAAATTGTTTATGATACGTAGGGACAAACAGGTGAAATACCCATTTCACGGATTTCCAGCCAGCCATGTAGATCTTGGCTGATGGTTATTTTTTGCTCCACAAAACTTTTCTAGGAGACACGGTCAATGTGGAGCACCTGCTAGGAGCTACTCACTGCAGTAGAAATTATTCTACAAAGAACACGTTTCCCTGACTGCCTGTTTTCTGGCCCTGTCTTCTACTTTTTCTTGGACTAGAGGACACATGGGGAGCATTGAGTGCTCATGAAAGTAATTTCTGTCAGGAGGAACATCTTTCTTGTGCCTATTAACCTGTATCAGACTTTTATTTATTTTTAATGTCAGACACCTAAGCGGTCTAGAGAAACATGGATCTAAAAGGCATCTAATTTTAAAGTGTAGCTTCTTGGCCAAATGCTTTTATTGTGCTGGCATGCACCTGCCAGACACTACCTGCACCAGGATTGGAGTCAGATTATTAATGGATATAGCTTCAAGTTCCTTCTGGAGAGTGGGGGTGCACAGCTCTAGTCGTTTGTGATTTATTTACTCTTGGTACTCTGACAACATAGTAAGAGCTGAGAATGTACTAAAACACCAAGACTTTTGAAACCCTAGTATGAAAAAAGTAAACCTCATTCATTCCCTCACCATGCTCCAACACAGTTAAAGAAGCAATGCATGTAGGATAAAGATGATGGAACCATAAAAAAACCTTTGCTAATAAAAAGAGTAACCTCTGTGAAAAATGTTGCAATGGTTTTTCATCATTTTTGAGAAATTGTTTGCATAGTATTTTCTATATGGAGAAATGAGGAGATTAAAGATTTAACTTAATCCTTTCAGATGACAATTCACTTTTCATTTCCCATTAAAAATCACTGGATTCTGCTTTCCTGCATGTGATAGTAGAAGGTTTTAATATTCACAGCTATTATGAGTCTTCAGCCTTAAGTTTTTCTGTCCTATAAAGGATACGTTTTTTCTCAAGATACATTCTATTGAATAATAGGGTTTTCATATTAGAAAGAAAAAAATAGTGAAAAGCTTTCATTAAGTGAATAGCTTATGTCTCCAGTACATAGAAATTGGTGAGGTTATTGTATTTTCATGCTTTTTTTTTTAAAAAAAAAAATCTTTTCCTGAAAACACTTTCTGTTTCCACAGTCAGTGATAGAATTATTCTCTAGATATTTGCATATCTTCAACTGTACATCTCTGTAAGAAAAATGACCTGCAGTTCCCTGTAGATATCACTAATACATATCCTTGTATCCAGAGAGAGAGGCCTATGCAGCCTCAAAGACTTGGTTGACAACACCACAGTTGAAAAGCCAACTGTTCCTCTCCTTTTCTTTCCTACCTACCCCCTGTGGAGAAGTGATGTTGATTGGGAATGGGAAGTTCCTACTAGAACAAAGGGTTTTGCTGTTGCATTAGAGTCAGTTATCTATATAAAATTTATTCTGCTGTTGTACGTTCACCATTTGAATTGCTCAAAAAAAAAGACTTCAGATTTTTGGGAGGATGTAGAGTAGGTGGAATGGGAAACAAGCCAATAAATTTTGCCGTATTTTCTAGCTTGAGCTTGAGCTCTGGTGTAAAGGCTGATCTCTATCAGTCTGAAATGCTAAGCCGTATAGCCGAGGGAAGAAGAATCAGCAATGGAGCAATGTGAAGAGGCAGTGGCTGATGTTGGGAGGAAAAGGAGAGAGGAAAGGGGATGGTGAAAAAATTATTTTTGCTTAGGTTGAGAATCTTCATACTAATGTTTTCACTGTCCTTTTTCCCAGACAACATTAGGTGCAGGGAAGTATTCCTAGAAAACTATGGTGGTTTTTTTTTTTTTTTGTTTTGGTTGCTGTTGTTTTGCAAAATATATGTACTTATATATAAACAGATACAAGCAAATTTACAGTGCGCAAGAAAATGTCATTCCTAGTAGCCAGTAAATGAATGGGAGGAGGGGCATGATGTGTGTGCACTTCTAATTGTGAGACCTGTGAGCTAGAAGCTGCATTTCTAGTGTTTTAAGGTGAAAACATACCATCCAAACACATTATAAAATGCTCTTGACATTTAAGTTTGGATGTGTTAGTAGGTAGACAGCATGAGTCATATCTGTCAGATTTTTCAGTGTAGCTCTATCAATTCTTGCTATAGCTTTCTGCTACTGGTCTACAAATTCACCCTTCAGGGGACTTAAGATCCATCTCAGCATTTTGTATTTTTTACCTTTTTTTATCATAAATACCATCATGCTCAGAGATCAAACGCAATCTCTCATGCAACAGATAAAGGTTATCACAAATGATGTGCTAAAAATGAACCTGAATTACAGTGGAAAAAAAACCCCTTACAAGTTTATACTTGTAACACATCGGTACCATATTGCGCACCAGCAATCAACCATTAAAATGGACTTTTAAGGAGAAAGGAGATTTCCTTGGACCACAGGTTATTGTTCATGTAAAGAGTACAGATTCTTAACTATTACTTTTATTAAAATCCATGAAGCTATGATGATTTTTTTCAACAGAGTATCTAATCTCTCCTATTACCATGGAGAGATTTAAAGCAAGACCCTCATGGAATAAAATCTTGGACGTCTAGCAAAGAAGCATTGCTGTTGTCTGAGCCAGTGAGAGCTGCATTGTGCTTCTCTACGGATGTGTATTCTCTGCTTGCATTTGCTGAATAGAGCTAAACCCCTATTATCTCCCTGACTCAAGGGTCCTTTGAAAAATTCAGGCAATTACCGTTCCTTGTGCTCAAAATATGTTTCTATTTGAGTTTTGAAATGGGAGCAGAACAATACATACAAGTTTTGAGCAATCAGACTTTTGGGTAATCAAAACTAGAATAATTGAGATTAGCGTGTGTCTCCTAGCTGTATATGGTCTGTTTCCTTGTTTCCTTGTTTTTAAAAAAAGCTTTACACTGCATCATTTCTCTCATCTTTTGCATTGTTGATCAATAAGGCAGCCGTCACGATTTACCAGTTCTCTGTTCCGTTGTGACAGGAAAGTACTGCATTCTTCTCATAACATTTCCTTCATTGGCAATCTGCTTTAAACAGGCAAAAAATCACAGACCAATCTGGTATGATTTGGAGGTAAAAGAGAGCGAAAGATCGAATCTGATGATTTAATTTTCCTGCTGGCATTTTTCATATCAATGATGTAGCAGCTCTCTCTGTTGTTTCATATTATACTTTGGTAGCAGTTCTTCCAAGGTAGCTGTTCTCCTCCACAGTTATTGCTAAAAGACTTTGCAATTATACAAATGTTTTGTTAAGTTCTAATTTTTAATGTAATCTTTTGCTAAGTTTAAATGTTGCAATGGCTTTCAATTTGCTACATTTGATTGAATTTCACCTAAAAAACTGTGTTCTTACTGAATTGCAGTTTCAATTGTCTCTTCTGCTAGGAAGTTACAATATAAGAGGGCATTTGTTGAAAGCTAGGCACAAGATTCCTTTGATAGGGAAATGCCAGGAGAGTGGAGAGCCCGCCAGCAGCTGACAGCTCTTGCGGAAGAGGCTGATGAGGCCAGGGCAATGACCACCACCCTCACCTCAAAAGTTATTCTGTTGTTGCTTAATCACTTTAACCTTCCATAGTTTTTCTCACAGAATTTAAAGGCTTTTGATGCAATTTTGAGATATTTTTAAGGTCCAAGACATGGTTCTGTCTACTGAGGAGTAGTACTCACAAGCCTTTGATTAGAATAGTGACATTGCTGGATAGAAAAGAACTGGGATGGGGACCAGGCAGGGTCTAAAATAGTCAAGGATTTGTCAACCCTAATATATCTAAAGATGTGTCATGTCCCATCTCTAATCAGCGGAAACCATATGGTTACTTCTGAAAACAAAATGTAAGAATTAATGAAAAAAATGCTTTGTAAAATTCATATTTTGCTTTCTTAAGCCTGCAGTTTCACCTACCGCGCACTTACTGGAGCCATCACGTGTAGAACTTTCTCTTTTTTATTTCAATTAATAAACTTATCATGAGGACATAAAAGATTGCTGGTCAGGAAAAGGCCACATGCCTCAGTGAGATTGTGTCCTTTAGATTTATTTCAACCTCACCTCTCTGCTTTGTGACTATATCATTTAACCCCTTTGTCTATAAAAATGTCTTTGCTGGCTCTTAAACACATTTATTCTGTTTGCCATCTTATTTCATATGTTGCCAAGTAACAAAGACCACTGAAGCTAAGTAGGTCACCTCGAAGTCTTCTGTTTTCCAAAGAGAATAAATTTAATCTTTTTTTTTTTTTTGATCGCCTCGTAAAAACAAATACTGTGAAAACTCAAACTCTTCATTGGCTGCTTTCTTTTACATATTCTCCAGAACGGTAATATCTTTGAGATAGAAATAAAATGAGATTTGCTAAAAGACAATAACAAGCCTTTCCTTTGCCTGGAATATCTGTCTGTCTGCCAGGTGGGTTTGGTTTGGTTTCATTTTGGGGTTTTGTGTTGGTTTGTTTTTTTTGTTTGTTTTTTCCTATCTATCTCCTTATTTCATATGCTGCCTTGATTCGTGATCTTTTCCAGAAGCATTTTCTTTTTCAGCTTTGATGGCTTTAGGGATTTTTTTTTCCCCCAATATATTTTATATCACCGTCAATGAAGTACGGGATGATCCATCAGTAATATATACGGTCTCTGTTCAGAGTCATCGTTAATTTCAGAGCAAAAGCATAGAATTCTGGTTTTTAAATGTAATTATTGACATTGAAGAAAAACAGTATGCATAAGACTACCAATCTTTTACTTTTGCTTTGGCATTTCTCTGAGGGAAGAGGTTTTGATAATTCTGTAAAGTTTGGTTAAAGCAGGGAGAAGAGAAGGTGTTACAGGAAACACTTGTTAATGACTTGTCCCTGGGAAGGATTCCTGCGATCATTAGTGTCAGTCTCATCAACGATTGTCGTTGCTTGTAGGACCCCTTTTAACCCTGAGGGAAGAAGACAGTTAGGGATTGCACAGATTAAGTAAGCAGCAAGTTGAATTAATTGTTCTAGAGGTGGTTATTGTCTCATAGGAAGGGATTCAGGGATGCAAAAGGGGGAAGTGGCAGTCAGGAGGAAGATGTAAGAATTATTCTGGTGGCTCAAGTCCAGCCATGACCATCCACTCATCTGGGGGTGCTGCTGAGTAGGCAGTGGGTGGCAGGTGCAGAAACCCCAGCATGGCTACAGCACTACTCTCCAGGGGCGGGGAAACAATTTCTTCACTTAGTACTACTGACCTCAATTGCCAAAAGCCTTTAACAACACATGATGTCTTATTTCACTGAAACAAACATCCCAAATTACCTGTCCTCCTTAGCTACTTGATGCTCTTTGGCATTTTTCAAGTCATTCTAATGACAGTGGGCAGTTGCTTTATATGGAACTTTTAAGCTCAAATTTTGAAACATGAACTTAGAGTTATTTAAAGCCAGAAACTAAGTGGAAATACAGTGGCTGTAAGAAAATTTCCTTTTACTACCTCTTATCTATTTGTTTTCGTATTTCTGGGAGCTTTTTCATGCTCTACTACAATTAAAGCTATCACTAATCATTTAAATTACACATGTAGCTTAGTGAGGAAATAAATGTTAAGCCTCAAACTAGTTTCTTCAACTAGTTTCTTTGACAATCTCCTCTACAACTACCTGAAAGGAGGTTGTAGTGAGGTGGGTGCCCGTCTCTTTTCGCAAGTAACAAGCATTAGGACATGAGGAAATGGCCTCTAGTTGTGCCAGGAGAGGTTTAGATTGGACATTAGGAGAAATTTCTTCACAGAAAGGGTTATCAAGCATTGGAACAGGCTGCCCAGGGGAGTGGTTGAGTTACCATCCCTGGAGGTGTTTAAAAGTCATGTAGATATGGTGCTTAGGGACATGATTTAGTGGTAAACTTGGGAGTGGTTGGTTTAAGGTTGGACCTGAAAGGTCTTTTCCAGCCTAAATGATTCCATGACTCTATGAATACAAAGAGGGTATCAAACATAGTGTTTATCAAGTGAAAATGTCTTTTTACCACTCTATTGGTGAGGTTAAGGATTTTGGATAACTTAAAGAAATTCACAGTTATGGTAAGGGAAAAAGGAAAAAGGAAAATGTTTGTAGTTTTTTTCCTAGCTTTTGTAAGTATATAGGAGAATCCTATGTTGGTAATTTGTGCTAATGAGAAAGATTGTGGCAGATGCACCCGACCTGACAATGACCAGGGTTTACCAATGATCTGATAACTAGGGCTTGCCAAAAGCCCAATAAAGATCGGGGCTTCACAGCAGCTAAAACATGATTACTTGGTTTCATGCCAGTAGCTTGACTTTGCTATGACCTGCTCCCAACTCATTAGAATGGCCACAGTTCAGTCTGGACTAGGATGTAAACAGAACCCTGCCAGAGAGCTGAGTGAGTCAATCCTCCTCAAGCAGCAGGTCTGCAGTCAGGGATTCTCATTCTCCCCTTGGGTTGGGACATCGTCCAAGGAAACATCCTGGGATTGAGTGACCCTTCACCTCCTTCCCCCTCTTCTGGTGAGTCAGAGGGATATATATATCCTTCAGTAAGCCCTCGCTCCTTGTGGGTGAGTTTTTGGGTACACTTGAGTGGGAGGTTTTGCATTTTATGAGTGAGCTTGTGCACTTTCTGGGTCATCTTTTTAAAAGAACATTCACAAAACTGAGGAACTAGTTGAGTAATATTATATTCCTACCTGACATTTGAACTTGTAATTTACTTTGGTTTGTTGGATTGCTAGGTAATTTTCAGTTGGAATAAATCTGCATTTTGGGTAGCTACTGCTGTCCATTTTGTAGGCGTCCCCACAACAGATAGAAGCTTAAAAACATTGAGCATAAAAGATCTAATACAAGGCCTAATAAACTGAAAGAAAAGTAATGTTTTTACTTACTAAATTTCATATATCTGATTTTCATTTTGCTGTTTCCCTTTTTTGTCCCTCAAACTGATAAGAAAATATAGAATAGTCTCAGCTAATAGAGGAAACAGTAAATTTCATCTCCTTCATGTCCTGTGTTTTGCCCTATTCCTTTTATTATTCCTAGTCTCTGCTGGCCAAAGAATAAGTGAGGTGGCAACTAGCATGAAAAACAAAATTGCTGGAGGACTCAGGGGCTTAACGAGTATCTGAAACTACATTTAACTTTTTTTTTTTACTGACTACATTTCAACTTGAGAGTGTCTCTTTAAATGCATTTAGTTGTCTGGATATTAGAAGCCTAAGGTCTCAGGTCTCAGTCACTCAAGACTGTGATGTGACATTATAGCAAGTCTCTTTGGTATGCCAATTGTTTCCTTCCAGCTGTTACAAGAGCAGCTGTTGTACATTGTAAACACAAAGCAGCAGCAAAGGTGCAGCCCTTCTCATTATCTTCTGCTGATGTTTCTACTACATCCAGACCTAAGGTTCATCTCTGAGGCCCCAGTGGGACCTGCTAAAAATGCATACAAGGAGAGAAATTTGGGTAAGCGTAAAAGTTACCCTTCGCCAGCTTTTCTGCAAGACATGCTTAACAGTTTGACAGTACAATAAAACTTGCTTTTAGTATGGAAAGGAAAGAAGAAATTAATTTCACATTTATAACGTGCCAACACACCTTCTCTGGCTATGCACGCAGGCTATTATGGAGGAGTAATAGCTACAGGCCATACTCGAGAGTAGTCTTCATGACAGCAATCCATGGTTGGCTGACATATGCATTACCATGCCACAGTCTTGTATGTCACTTATGAGATCTGTTGCATTCACACTGCAGACCAGCTAAGGTTACACTAGAGATGGCCTGGATCCCACTTTGCTCTGGGCCGAAGCAGTCCCTTCTCACATTCGCGCCACAGCACGGTACTCTTATGAGCTCTCCTAGCAACATGTGTCAGCATCATTCAGCATCCTCACCAATTTCGCTGCCTTGTTCGCTTAGCTCAAATTTTCTGACACAAGGTAAGTGAAAAGCCTCACGAAGCTGGCCTAAGGATTTGACAGGTTCCCCAGTGTGGGAGACACGGTTGATGGGACCAGATTTGTGATTTCCTCATACCCACAAGGCATCTGTGAATTCACTGCTAGGACCGTGGCACCATGACTGACACAACCTAGCTAGCTCTCCTGGTTGCTATTACACTGACAGCATGACACAGTCGCTACTATCTGATGAGAATGAAAACAGCCTCTCTCTAAAATAAGACATCTTCATGTCTATTAAGGGCAAGAATCCACAACTTTTAATCATAGGATCATGTGGATCTTTACAAGACAGATAAGAGAGCTGTGAGCAGTTAACTTGAGGGGAAAAAAATGAATGTACATGACAATTTATGGCCATGACATAAATGTAGAGACAATTTATTTCTCTAAAGTGTACCAGTAGCATGTACCTAACAGAATATCCATGCTGGTAGAGAAAAGCAATTGGAAGTATCAACTGGACATATTTGACTGTTATCAATTAGTGGCCCAATGGTTTGACAAGGGCAGCTATACTATTGCTGTTATTGTGGATCAATCATTGTCTGGGAGGCAGCTGTTGATGTGTCTGAAAGCATCTCAGTCACACTGTGATGTGGTCTCTCTCAGCCTTCTTATAAAACAGCTGATTTAGTTGTGCTTAAGAAAGGGAATATGTGATTGTTCTGGGAGTAGGTGTCTGGGAAAGCACCATGCTACTTCTAGTGCAAGTCAGCAGTGATATGAGACACCCATGTGGCATGGCTCAAATGTCCATACAGGCACACCAACCTTCACAGAATACCAAAACCTAGGTACAGTATTTGCAAACTAAGCTTCCATTGAATTTTCAAACACTTTGTAAATGTTTCTTTTTTTTTTTTTTGGAAAATACTGGTCTTAGATTTCTGTCTTCTTTGTAGATAGTGACAGTAATAAGTTTTAGAAAATCTGTGTCATAACATCAAGAGTGCACCACAGGCACTGCATGAACATGAATTCAGCAAGTAGCAAAACACAGGAAGAATGGACCATTCAAGGACGGTGGTGGTTTGTTTTCTTACACGCTTTTCTCTCACTCTTGCCAGAACTCCCCTGGCTTTCCCACACTGGTGAAATTTAATAGACAGATTAACTATCTCCCCAGGCAGCCCATTCCAACACCTGCCTACTCTTCCAGTAAAGAAATTCTTCCTCATATCTAATCTATACCTCTCCTGGTGCAACTTCAGGCCATTTCCTCTAGTCTTGTTATTTACTTGAGAGAGGAGACCAACACCCACCTCACTACAACCTGCTTTCAGGTAGTTGCAGAGAGAAATAAGGTCTCCCCTCTCAGCCTCCTATTCTCCAAACTAGACAATCCCAATTCCCTCAGCCACTCTTCATTGGATTTGTTCTCCAGACTCTTCACTAGCTTGATTGCCCTTCTTTGAACTTGCTCCAGCAACTCAATGTCATTCCTGTGGTGAGCGGCCCAGAACTGAATACAATACTGGAGGTGCAACCTTACCAGTGCTGAGAATACAGGGGTACGATCACTTCCCTTTTCCTGCTGGTCACACTATTTCTGATTCTTTGTCTATATAATTTTCTTATTCTTTAGAAAGAGGTTAAGTAACTTATCTGATAGATTTAGAGGTAATGCAGGCAACAGAAGCCTCACCTTTGAGCAGCACTGCCTAATTGGGTTTTGAATGACTATACAAGTGTCAGCTACAGAAAAGTTTTCCTTGGGGTTTGACTTCTAATCCCAAGTGAATTTAGAAAGTTTCAGCACTCTATATGAATCGAGCCTACAGCTGCACTAATCTACCACCATCAAAAATTTCATTTGTAAGCAAGATCAACTTTATGACTCTCAACATGCTCAAGCAGCTCAAATGAGACTGAATATGAGCTTTACCATTAAGTCCCAAGCAACCCAAGTTTAAGGCTTGTAATGTTAAATAGTTAATGTTTAAATTAAGGCCCTAGAATTCTTGTGTTACCTTACTGCTTGTTGCAAGCAATCTGTCTGTGGTAGAGCCACAAAGCCACCCTGTTTTGTATCGATATATTCCATTCACTTCTACAAGTTAGAGTCAGAGCTACTGAGCTGTAACCATAACCTTTATCAATAACTAGAAGAAATTCTTTTTACTTCCATAGTTTGGGAGATCCAACAAGGTTGTTGCATAAAGTTCTGCTCTGTACAATGCTCTGAAGCTTAAAGCAATCACCATATATATCAGGATGAGTAAAACTACTATTGTTCCCTGAAATATATTGATTTGCTTTAACTGACACACCTTATATGCAGGTTAAGTACATCTTTCAATGGTGAGGATAACTATCTAAAAATCAGATTAAAGGTATGCAAAATCTATCTACTGAAAGCTTCTTTTGGTAATATTCTCAGATGGATATTTTCAGTTTGTAACTCTTTGGCAGAATATGTTCATTTTGTTGTGCATGAAAAGTGATGAAAGCGCAAGGCATTGCCTCTGATTCCTGACAAGCATTCCAGCACAGCTCAGAGAATAGCTTTAAATCATGTGAGCCATTCCCATTCTTATAGGACAGTTCTCAGCAACATCCTGTCACAGACTTTTCAACTGTTTTTGAAAAGATAGATCCTACTATTTCTGAATACATTTCCTTACAGTCTCAGGTTCGTGGTGGTCAGAAGCTGGACCATATATCTCTGAAATTACTATTAAAACTTGTGTTAATTTTCCCTTTTGACTAATTGGCATGCGTTATTTTCATGCATGGCTTCATATTTATTGCACAGCATACTCTGGTTTTAGTAATTGTTCTATCAGCTGATAAGTGAGCACACGAACAGACAGCACCAATATTGTGTTCCTGTCCATAGAAGAGTCTTCTGGAGTTCACTCTTGGATATTCTTTGACTACTTTCACAAAGATGAAGGCTGAGTAGTGATGTATCTTGACAAGAGATACTGCTGCTCTGCAGAGGACCACAAGGAGGAAATACAAGAGAATCAAGAGGGAAGATTTGATTTACGTTTTGTTGTGCACACAGTGCATCTGAAATGATATTTTCTTTTGAAGGCTGTTTCTACGCTGCCATAAGCACAGAACTGACAATGAGGTATAATTTAGCCACAGGAGAAATGGCAGGCTCAGCATTTCAAAGTGAAATTCAGTGCAAGTGTTAAGTGTAAGTAACAATAACTGTGCTAGTCACTCATTTTACCAGTAAGCACAGCAGACACAATCTACCTAATTTTATATGTTTACTAAGTAAACTAGTCTCTCTATATTATATTCTGTCTTTTTGCCCATTGTACTTGCTTATTTTTTTTTCAATTCACAAGCAACTTTGGGTATTTTGACTGTCTGGATTTGGAGTAAGACTGCCCAGACACAATAAAATCCCCACCGCACTATTGCCTTATTCTATAGATGATCACACAGAAGTGAGTAGGTTCATTTAATAAAGTCCAGTCTAGGGGGGTGGGAAGATTATTTCTCTATATGTTACACCTATAATGGTCATTGATTTCCATTGCTTTAATTTCTAGGAAGATTCTGTACACTTTAATCCATGTTCTGCAATCCTACTTTTCTTACACAGAACTTCAATAGTTAGGGCAAGGGCTACAGAGTAATCTTAAGAAAGCAAGAAAAGAAATTCTTCCTTAGATTGTGGGATCCTTTTTTTCATTAGCTGAACAGAAGGCAAAAATATTTCTGGTATTAAAAATAAAATTTAAGCTAAATTACATTAGAAATGAAAAATATGAAGTAATTTGTAGCTAGTGGATAAAACTATATAATCTAGTGAATTAATTTTGCACCCAGGACTGTAAAGTAACAATATGAAATTTTAAAAATAGTCTTAATTTGAGCTTCTAAAAAATAAAAAATTCTCCCAGAGTGTAAAAGGTAAGCGCAGGTCCACTTAACATCTAAAAGGCAAGTAGTTTTAATTATGCATATGATGTAGCGGAATCAATTAAACAACAGAGAAATTGTAATATGACTAAGGTCAAATAAGCAAGACAGTAGCAGGATAAGGAACAGAACTCTTTTCCTTCTGCAGCTACTATATATAGATGAGATGGAAATTAAAAAGTGATTAGGAGAAATATATTGAATTTATATTGTTAATGGGCTACAGGATTTTGGCTTTCTCTTCTGTGGTGTGGAAGGGCACAGGGGACTGATGCACGTTTGCTGGTAGGTACAGGAGGTAGCTCAGCTGTGATGCATTGATCTGTGTACCACAGGTTGCAATGGTTTGTAATTATGCATTTTATTCTGAAAGGATGACTCATCATGTTTGGGCATACTGAGATGTGCTCTACAGTATAAAATATGTATACAAATAAGCACCAGTTATATGTGTGGAAAAACAACACACAGCTCTAAAACTAGCCTATAGTTTGCCTTGCCTTATTCTTGACTAACATTTTATAACCTGAAGAAGTAAAGGTGAAAGCAGGGCCTAAGTTTAAACTTTCTCAATTGGTGGACTGAATTTTCATAAAGTGTCCCTTATATTCTTGTACGTACGAAATAACGTAACATGACTTCTACCTGTGGCTGCCTTGTGTACTCATAATAGTATTTTTATATATAAAAGTATTTTCATACATATATAGCTTAGTACATGTAAGTATTCGTAATAGTAATTTTATATGTAGTTTAGTACACATAAGTATAATTTAGCAGAATATCATAGTCATATGCTTGACTATAGATGACTCCAAAGCTTATGACAACTCCTACCAGCTATTATTTGCCACACGCTTTAGCTTTCAGGCAAATATTCTGCCTAGGAACCTCAGTGAGCTCTGAGCATTGTCATGTTTCCTGTTCTTTCCCACTGTAAGACATTGTCATAAGGGATTCCAAGCCATATTACGACTATCTAATTTTGGAAAAGTCAGTTGCCATCAATCAGGAGTATTGAAGGAGGCAAGACAAAAGGGAAAATATGAAAGGAGCTACTTTCCATGTTTTTCGACTTCCATCTAGGATAACCCCAGAAAACAGTTTAAAAATACAAAAAGATAGTATGACAGAGCTGTTTTTTCACACACTCTTATTTTTCTTTTTTTTTCCCCAATCAAATGAAAGAAGAAGGTAGAGTGTAAAACCAAACCCTAAAAATACAAAATAGAGGGATTTTTTCATTTGCAATTGAAAACAATCTTCTTACATTCTAAAAACACTATTTCAAAATGAAATGTTCATTTCAAACAGTCTAAATAGAAATGTATAAAATTTCATAAATGACTTCTACATGGAAAACTTCACTGCATAGTAGGGATTAGCATTTCAGCCTGTAGTCTAGTTGTGACTGAGTACATGGATCTGCTAGAGAATCCATTAAAGGATTCTATTCCTGGAGTGGGAGCTGCTGCCTTTTGTGTACATGGAACATAAATGCCTTCCCATTTACAACTATTTTGTGAATACATTCTTGCAGTTCCAATTGCAATGCAGTTATGAGCAAGTACTGGGTGATACAGTTTTACCATGTCTGCCTCAGAGGAAAAAACGTCTAAGAAAGAAATGTCTACTTGCCGTAAATTGCAAGTTCACAGAGAATTTACAGAAGGAAAAAAAGTAGCAAACACTGTAATTGAGCTGGGAAAAAAGTTCATGCTTTCATTATGTGAAAGGTCCATCTTTGGAGGAGACAGTGTGTCCTGCTTGAACCAGCAACATCATCCAATATGACACAACTGTGACATCACTTTGGCCTAGACTGAGCAGAGCATCAACAATTACAGGGTGCTGCAATCTTTTAAAGGTTTTAATTAAAATGTATTAATCTTGTTGTTTAAAGGATTCTAGTGTCAGACCTCAGGAAGAGAAAGACTGTAATAGACTTATAAAATTTGCTGTTAGAAGGGGGGATAATCCTGAATAGATACAAATTTTTATGCTAAAATATGAACATATTATTGAGTATGATTGTTGTTTGAAAAGTGAAGGATTGGTTTAGGGATTGCAACATCAGTGATAATATTTTAGAATTGTTTCCTTTGCTGACTTCTGATTGAGTAAGATTATCTGTTGCTTTCTATGTCATGAAAGACACTGAAATGCCCCAAAATGTGGCAAATTTCTGCTCAGATAAAACAGATTAAACTAAATGCAAAGGTTGATCCGTATTTAGCATAGGAACTAATTTTCTTGACTCTCTATTTCTTGATTGTAATGCTTTGTAACAGCCAAGTTAATTAGAAGAGACCAAGGAATTTGTGAATGTATAATACTCTCTAATGGATCTTCTTGTACAAAGTGTCTTATCATTTTAATCAAAATCTATTTGTCTTTGGAATTGGATGGCTGTAGAGAGAATTTAAGATTGATGATTAGCAAAAGAGTACCGTTTCAAAAAAATGGCACTGGCAGGGGAAAAAGAAAAGTTTCATGAAGCAAGGAAAGAGATGCATGCAGCGATAACTCTTAGGGGGTTAGTTCATAGTCAACAGAATTTGGTTGCTCCAAAGGAGACTGGTATGGATCAAAAAGCTATTTAAGTCAACCAGAATGTTTCTAGTCACTCAACGGGAATTAAGCAAGGCTGTGGGAATCCAAATAGATAGATACGTGTGTTTTGATGTGTACTGCAGACTCCTACTGAAATCTCCAGAAATCTCTATCATTGAAGTGAGATAGAAAATCAGTCATGTCTAAAGCAAGATTTGCACTGTTGTTTGTGAAAGCCTGATTAATCAGGTTTTCTTGGTACAGGAAAGAATCTCTCTGTTTTCTCTGAAATTAAGGTGAAAATCCTTCTAATACTTCTGGTTTGTCCTGCACTGCCGTAGACACAGGCATATTTAAGTAGCAAAACTGTGACTATGGTTTCATTCATTTATTTCCTTACCAGAATTTACTAAACTTTATTATACCACGGATGTGCTCAACTATGACAGCTATGGATAGGCTCAATTATGTCACCTGAAGTGAGTCCTGCTGTGAGACCTGTGCTGCTGGCCGGGCCCCTCTGCCACATGGTCCGGACGCTGTGACCACTATTGGCATGGTGCTCCCAGGTGTCAACACAGAAGACATGAGGACACAGGGAAGTGGGGAAGCTCTCTACAGGTCACTTTAAGCCATCCATAAAACTGTGGCAGAAGTAAAGGGTGGAAAATGCTATTGATTCAAAGGGTTATCAGAGAGCTTCGCAGAGAAAGTGATTTCAATTATATGAATTCAACAGTGTGAGACTTCTAAGGGTAGGAATAACTCCTACAGGAGGATAGACGTAAGGTGTCACCACAGAAAAGAGTTTAGTCTGATTCCTGTCATATTACTCTCTCTATAAATAAAAACAACTGCCCTTAGGAGAGAGAATGGTTGCATGGTTATGGTTGTGTTGATAGGACACAGCCAGGAGAGATACTGTGGAGAACAGGCTAATGCTGCCTGGTCCATGTTTTATCCTCAGTATTGCTAAGCTATGAGCTGCTTCCCAGAGACCAGGCATCAGGCCAGTGCTCATGTGGGAACTAACACTGTCAAGACAACTCATTGGCAGATATTTTTGTAAAATGTGCAAGCCGTAGTATACTCATAGCATATAGTTCACACTGAATCCTTCACAGCGATGTATACAAGAACTCCACGTTATGTCAGACATAAATCTACTGTGTGATCTTGATGCTTTTTGTACATCTTCAGGTGAATTCTTTGCTGTGATCTGAATCTGCATGGACAATTATTTTTGCACTGGCTGCATAATTACTCAGTTCTTTCTCATACATTATCCGGCACTGTGAATTTAATTACTCCTCGTCTTGAAGTAATTTCTGATTTACCCTGTTAGCTTTGTTCCAGGGTAGTCCCTCATGAGCTTAGAAGTGCAAGAGTTCAACTATCTCAATAGCATCACTCTAATGTAAAGCCATATCAAGTAATTCAGTAGTACAGGCTGTGCTTGACTACGGAAAATAGTCACATATTTAAAGAATAATATTAATTCAAGGCTTTTTGTTGCTGTGTGCTGTATTTTTCCTCTATCTGAATGAGTTCAGAGGATATTTTTAAAATTATTTTAGTTTAACAGGAAACAAAATATGCAAATCAAGTTGCTACTCAGTACTCATTCCACCAAAAAATGAAGCAGTGAACTGGATTGAATAGGAAAAGGGTGAGCACGTTATGTGCATGTTGGGAAACTAGAGGTTCATTCTCAAGACAATATGAATTCCCTTGTTTTTCAGTGAATCAACATAGCAATTGTGCAGTGCCCTCAGGGTCTGCAGTGGTCTGCTCAGTGGGTTAGAAATATTTTTTTTCATTCATGCTATTCTTAGGAGCTCTCTTTGTTATACTTTAAAAGGGAGTCAGTCATCTCTGGGCTAAATTTTTAGCCATTGGAGACAGGACTGTGCAGCCAGGATGAGTTCTGTTTTGCCAAACACAAGCAATAGCAAAACTTGTTATAAAAACAATAGGATCTCCAGAAAAAGAATAAGATACCTGAAAACAGTGTGAAAGAACCAATCATTTCTGTAGTTGCAGGACTCCAGGAGCTGAGCAATGCACAGAGCCAGTAACTTGTATAACTCTAAAGCATCTCACAATAAAATTGTAAATGTTGCTATTCCTCTCCCTGATGGATTGGGCACTGGAGGTATTGTTAGCAGACTCCCAGCCTGATGTGGTTTTGCCTGGGATTTCAGATTCTACCCCTGCCTTGGCATCTTCCTGTCTTGTTGCTTGTGATTGTCTTTGTTTCATGAAGCATGAAACTCCATTTGTAAGCATTGAAGTCCAAAGGGAAAAAGTAAAAGATAACTTAAAATGCTGTGTGTAGTCTAGTGGAAAAAAACCACCTATGCAGCAATTTTTAAATGAAATTATTTTTGATTAGACCAGGACTATGCAGTGCATGCCATACACTTTTCTATGAAGGCAGCAAAACAACTTTAAAAAGGTTTTGAAAGTGAATATCCTCAGTTGGGCGTGTTTAAAGGTTTGATGGTAGGTGTTTTGTTGTTGATTTTCATTTTTTTTCTCTTTAAGTTGCTTGTACAGAAGGAATATTATAGCTAATTTAGCTTTGGAACTAAAATAGTTCATTTGCATTTTGAAAATAGAATTATTTTTTTTTCTTTGTTTTTCCTCCTGACTCTTTGAAATCCTACGTAGTTGAAAGGAATTTAACTCTCTGGAGGACATTAGAGGGACAGCAGGAAAATGAAAAGTGAGACATAAGGATTTGTCCTATAACCAGGAGTTTCCAAGTTGTATAACTCTCCCTGAGGGTTGCTTCCTTTCCAGTCTTAAGCATGTTCAGCTTCAGCTGGTTTTATAGTAATATCCCTGAAGTCATCTGCCCACATAATTTCTGTATTTTATTAGTAAGTTTAAGTATGTGGGGATCCTGCAGATGAAGTCCAATGTTTCTTTCCTAAGTTTAAAAATGTGTCCCCCACTCTTTTGATTTGGGGAGAAGGGAGATCTTTCTTTTTGATTCCACAAAGATAATGTTACTCTTGCTTTCAAATGTGGGGTTTGGCCAAAAGAATGAAACCTGGAGGGCTGGATGGGTCATCGCTACTCTGTTTTTTCAAGGGTCGGGTGTGATTTTTCAACTACATAAAAAAAATCAGCTAGAGGTTTTTAAGTCTTAATGTGTCATGATTCAGTAGCTTTCATCTTTATGCTTTGCTGCAGCAGAGGTCTTAATTTAGGGATTATCTTAGAAAAATTTTACAATGTCGTTCCACCATGTGCCCCGCCTACAGCTGTTATACCCAGCGTGTTCAGAAAGCTGGCAGCAAACTCAAACCTTTACCCAAAGCATTGCCTGTTGCAAAAAAAATTCCAAGAGCTTGGCAAGAGGCTTCAGAGGTTTGGGGAAAGCAATATCCACCTCCGCGTACGTATAAGGCACATCCCCTCCTCTGTGTATCACCACAGAACTGTTCATACCCCCTGACAAAGAATTGCAAGGGAAGGTTTCTGTTATCTCTGCCCTGGACACATATAACTGTATTTGTAGCTTAGGGCTATAAGTTAACCTTCTATGCAAAGTTTGATTATGCTATTTTGGAAATCAGTTAATTATTTGTATCTCTTTTCTCTCCATCATGGTTAGAGAAGTAATCTCCCATCTTAAAGGGATTCCTTTCTTCTCTGTTTCAGTCCAAAAAGAGCTGCTTTCACAGGAAGGTTGGAGACAAACGGATTTTCTGTTAGACATGAAGCCATACTGAACATCCAGTTCAGATGATCGGTTCATAGAAATACACTTTTCTGTGCTCTTGGATATTTTCTTCATCCACAAAGATGAAGAGATGCTGAGATGAAAGCATCTCTTTGACAGGAACCTGGCTTTTCTTTTACTCTGATTTTCAAATAAATAGCCAATGACTACAGGAGAGCAAATAAACCAGTTATTTGAAGTGAATAACTGAAATCTAGAGAATATAAATACGTGGTCATTTCTTTTTGGTGGTTTCTTAATATGTGATATTTTGTTAATAATGTAATAGCCTTTTTGACACAGATTTATTCTGAATAACTTCAAGTTTTATCCTGCTCAGCATACTAATTTTCGTATTGTTCTTACTATCATATTTGTTTTCAAACCTTTCAAATACAGATTTACAAATAATGGTGAAACAACAGGAATAGCTACCAGGTGGCTTCACTTGAGAAGGGGAAAAAAAAAGGTTAACCTGACTATTACTGAACTTCTTCAGTTAATTAGAAGATGTTAAAATTCATGTAATTTGGCTCTTGAAATACATGTGAAATAGTTACCAGAATGATGTAAATATTTATAATCAAGTTTTCTGAAAGTGGCTATACTAAGAACAGCAAAGTTTGGTGGGTTCTGAATAAAAAAAAAATATATTTTGGTAAGTGTCTGAAAAGTGGATTTGAGAGCATGAATAGAAATTTCATTCTGTTGGTAGAAAGCAAGATTCACATCAAAAGATGTGTTCTTTACATTTTTTATGATTCAGTACAAACCAGATTCACAATTTCTCCCACATCTTTCAGCATCTTTTAATTTGAAAACATAACATTTTAACATCCACAGAATGAGCTGGGGAATTATTGGTGATATTTTTCTTTGAAATACTTTCTTAAAAAATGGTTTATTTTCTACATACTCTTTCCATCTTTATTATTTTGTTTTATTTAGTTTTCTGAGATAAACCTTAACATAGAGAAGACAAAAATAAATCAAAACACATACTTAAGAATAACATCTATATATTTGTACAGAAACAAACTGTGGCAAAAAAACAACTACAAAAAAAGAGTAAAAGCATATTGTAATCTTATGGCTGATGTGAACAAACACAATCAACAAGTTCATACATACACTGCAATTTTCTGTTCAGGAATATCTCTTCAAAGCGAATTCATGGATTGTACAAACCAGGTTCATACCCTGATCCACATGCTGCTATAAGTTTGAGATGGATTTTCAGCTTCTACTCTGAAAAAAAAGCGCATTGATGTTCAAATGAGTTCTAGAATCAGTTCTGATGCACTGAGTTCTGTGCATCTTTAAAGTAAATTAGCCCCCCAACCACAGTGCTTCATAACCAAACCTTTGGAGCTTTACAATAATTATGTGCAGACTATTTATCAAGCCTTTTGAAATAATAATAGTAAAATAACCTATCCTGCAAACTAGGATTGATATCCATGTTTATAAACAGTCATAGTTTAATAATAAACCAGTCCTGCCTTTTCATTTCAACTTCTCTGTTACATAAAAAGTTAATTACATGAATTTTCTTTGCCACCTAAAGTTTCTGTTTCTGGCAAAAAAAGCTGCCTACTAAAAACCTAGATTTTAAATTAAAGCATGTATTAGAGGAAAAGACTGCCTTATATGGAACTTTTTGATCCATGAAAACTTTTTTTCCAAGAAAATTCAGTAATTCAGAAAATTTTAAGAAGGAACATTCAAAACAAGTCTAGAATACATGTACATATATGTCCAGTCATATGTGATATTTTCTGACTTTACACATGTCAGTAAAGTATTGTAAGATATATACTCAGAATATAATATTGTTTCCGTTTGTTTAAAAGAGCATACTAAGTTCTTTAAGAAAAAAAAAATATCAGTGATTGTTTTATGACATTTTCTTCCAAAGGGAAAATAATTAACTTTCACATCATCTTTAACTTGTTCCCTTGATGGACTCAGTGGAAAATAAAACATCTGTGTTATGAAATACTTTTTATATGTATACATATGAAATATAGTGTGAGATACTATAACAGATGGAAAAAAACATTTGTGATATTGATTGTAAAACATTCAGATTTTTTCAATTTCAGTGATAGAAGAAATTTAAAACTGTGTAGTAACATGAAGATGAAACTGTTAGGAGCATCTGAAATTTTTAATGAATTTCAATGCACTTATTTATAAATAGATATAATAGCACATATAGAAGAGCACTAGAGGAAGTTCTTTGTACAATCAACATCTCTTCTCTGCTGCTCAGATGAGACCAAACACGAAACATCTGAACTGGCAGAAATAAGTGGAATTGACAATTAAACCTCTCTTGAAAGATATCAAACATGAAATATCAGAGCTGGATGTTTTGTTAGTTTCTAGAAGCCTTTTTGCTTTTCAGATTTTCACTTTGGGATGGCAACACATGTTTGCAGAGAGCATCCTTTTTGTGTGTTAGCTTCAGAAGCAGCATGCTGAAATCCAGACCTACCTTGGTTGACTTTTGACCCAGAATTCAAGGGAATTCAAATTTCACTAGGACTTTGGTCTTGCTTCTTTGAGAATATGTCAAAACGATGAATATCACAGGTTTTATTATATCATCAAATCTAATAGACAAAAACGGTCAGTCTAATCTCATTGATTTCTGTGCATTTTCATTCTTAATAGATTTTCTATACTTTATATGGGAAGAAAAACTAAAAAATACATGTCTAAATCTGCTGGTGTTGACATAGTTTTAATGGAAATGTATTTCTATTACCTGTAAAGGTACCAAATACTTTGCTAAATAATTTATGTGAAAAATGAAAATTAGAAACAATTCTGTGATTTTTTTTTCAATCAGTACTTATTAATTGGCATTAATAGAAATTGTGTGCACACTAGGAATAGTGAGTACATCCTTGAGCACTGTAATGACAGCAGAGCTCAACTATTATAATTAATAATTAGGACAATAATTAAGTATTTTTAAATCAAAACTTGAAGGAAATTAGTCCTGTATGGACCTATATTAAAAGCATGTGGATAGAAATATATGTATATTTTTCCACATATTTGGTAAGACAATATAATAATAACTAGAAACTGAAACATTGTGTTTTTTCTTTTCAAATGGAGTAGCATCCAGGTAGCAATATGCTGCTCTTGAAGTCAAACAAGTACATTTTAAATAGTTAACAGTGAACTGCAAAAATATGCTCAGTAGCAGGAAAAAGTCAGAATCAAATGACACTTAACTGCTCCTTCTGAAGGCTGTTTTAGTAACAGGTTTTTTCCTTTATGTAATAGTTTCTTTGGTGATCTACTTCTGCAGTTTCACTGGAAAACTCACATCCTGCCACCTTTGCTTTTCCCTTCACTTTTCAAAATTTAGAAGAAAATTGGGGAAGAAATACAATCATAAGCCCTTTGCTTTTCTTCTGACATCGGTCACTAATTTGCTGATGTTCTATCTGTATCATTTGTACTTTATTATTAGCATGGAGGGTGTTCATACACAATGGCATTTTCAAGGCAAGATCTGGAACATACAACATTTTTGTTCTTAGGCCTGTTTATTGCAAAACTTCTGGGAAATTGAAACTGACGATTTACAGTATTACAGAGTAATACTAAATTATCTCTAAACTTTTTTGTTGACGTCTCTGTGTAAAATTCATAGTGCATCAATAGGATCCTTGCTTCTAAGTCACGTAAACATACCCGAAAACGTAATGTGACGAGTAAAAACTGGTAAAAGGAAAATAAAGATAAGTCTACTGCAGAGTGAGGAAAAAAAATTAGAATTTGCCCAAGGTTGTATGCTGACATAGGGGACCGGATCTTTCAGCAATGACATTTGTGCTCTTAGTAATCATTGCTATGAGTCACGAGGGAAGCACTTAGTGCTTCTCAGTGGGAAGAAAAAGTCCTGTCCAACATGTGGTTACAAACGTACAACACGGGACCTTGGAGCTCCTTTGTGAGAAGGCAAGAGAATGCGACTTGTCTTCCTATAAAATTACTACTACACCTTGGAAGAGACATAAATAATGATTTTATAAGCATTTCTTTTCACCAACTGGACACTGAGTAGCATTGCAGTTGGTTTTGCTCAGACCTAAAAATCCTCTAAACTGCAAATTATTCACTTCCTAGGTTTCAGGAAGGGATTGATGCCTGTGAACAGCCCGTTCCGGTGGAAAGCATCATATAGCTAAGCAGTAAGATTATTCTACAGGTCATCATAGCTTCTTTTGTGGAGGTGAGTATCTGTGTAGCACTTTTCATCCTCAAAAGACTGAAAACATACAGACAATAATTAATCTTCCCTGCACTGCTATGGGGCAAGTAAACACTGTTAATCCTCTCTGATGAACAGGAAAACAGCACAAATGGGTATTCCGGGTGAAATTAAAATTGGTGAATCATAATTTCACCGATGGAATTTAAGTGTTTTGTGTACATGTGAAGTTTGCACCACTTTAACTATAACAGCTGAAACTTGGTAAGGTTAAAAAAGGTAAAAGCTCCTGTGTTGTTATAGGTGAACTAGTATAACAAACATTTCTACTGGAACAGGTTATTCACATTTGATTATTGCAGTAGAAGAACAGTGATAGTAATACAACAGCAGCTGCTCTATTATCCATACTGTTGGCACTATTTTGGTTAAGTAAGATTTGTACCCAACTCTAATAATTCTGTAAGTGTGGAAAGAAATTAGATCTGTCCTTTACCAAAAAAACCCCAAAACGTAGCAATGAAGAAGTTAACCAGCTTTCTCACTTTATTCTCTTTACTACTTTTGTGCTAGCAACGTAACACCTTTTTGTTGTAATCCCAAGTGTACTGTGCCTTACTGTGTCTGCACTTTTATGCATTTTGGAATAATCGGGTGAGAACACAAGTAGCTGAGTCGATTTCCTGAAACTACTTTGATTGTCATTGTTATATTTGGACGAGCAATCTGTGCTGGTGGGGTGGAAAATACACTCAGGGATTTAGCTTCTCCAGTCTCAAGTAACCAGAGAATAGTGGCCATGAACTATCTCCACATCACAAGTTACAATGCCATTAGCAGATATAGTATTTTGGGGAATTACTGGTAGCTCTACAGTGTTCATGTAAGTATTATACCTCAGTTAGGAGAAGAAAGACTAGGAAGGATTGTAGTGTATGCTTTGGTTCAGCTTGCAAGGACAAGGGAGGCTTGACAATAGAATTTAGAACAGCTCTCCTGCTTGCTGGTATTAATCCCAAATGACAAAGGAGAGGAGTAGCCTATTGTAGAGAATATGGGTTTCTTGCTTTCTGAATAGCTTGGGTATCTGTTAAGAGTAATGTCTCTTGATAAGGTGAAGGTGGGAGACTTTTACGCTATATTTAGTTTGCAAGTCATGTAGGTGACCTGTCCAGAACCAGCCCAGCATTTTACTAGCCTGTGCCTCTAGGCTGCCTTTTAATGGGAACCCAATCATGGAAGGGAAGGGACAAGCATTTGGGGCACATTCAGACCTTGCCTTGATATGAAGTCAGGGAGGACATGTACTGAGGTTCCACAGTTTGAATATAAATCTAGTAGCCCAGCATCCAGACAAATGTCCAAATCCCGCAACTCAGAAGCCACAGTTCCACATGACTCCACAGCTGGCACATAGTTTTCAAGAGCCTCAATGCTGGATGTGAATTCCTTTTTAATGAGACCATTTACATAGTGAAAACTACACCTACCAAGTTCTACCACTTGCCGTCTTGCCATATGTGAGTGCTATTGCCATTTTATTAAGAGAACAGAATGAAAATATAAAATTTAGTTGCAGTGTTAAAAAGACACTGCAAACATGTTCCTGGGCATATATTTTTAACTCTGAATAGATAGGTAACTGAAGAACTATGCCCAGTTTCCTCAACCTCATTTGAAAGTTTAATTCTGCTTGGATTTGAACCTTGCCAGAATTCTGTTTCCACTATGGTAATAACAGAGGATATCACAAATGAGGACTACTTTTTTTCTTACTTTTAAGTATTTCTGTTAATGATTCAGTTCTCTAGTTGCATGAATATTTAGCAGCCTGAAACATGTTTTAAGAGACTGACATGTCTGAAAACCATTATAAACTTTAACTTTCTAGCTGTAATGATGTTCAAGATGAAGATTGCTCATGACAAGAAGATGAAGGACATTCATGACAAGTTCTTCTTGAACAACAATCACCACTGATAGAACAAATTCCTCTGCCCTTTTCCAGTATTTGAATTACATGCTGGTTTCACTTTTTGTCATAGCTGGGTGTCAACCAGTTGGCTGCCTCCCAGCTTCTGTTAGCAGCTTTCTGTATTTCCATGTCAGTTCCTCGGCAAAATTTCCTGGATGATTGAATCCTCATCAGAGAGGAGGGAAAAAAAGATGCGTATTTCAAGTAATTCAGGTCCCTCTTTAAATAAGTAAAGCAGCCATGTGTTCTGTTTAATAGGACAGCAGACTGTAATAACAGATGCCTCTCTACCACCTTGCTTACTGAACATCAGCTATTGCCTAGAGGTAGGCTTCAAAGAGATGAATAGAGCACGAAGAACTCCAATAGCAAGACTTTAGCAAGGCAAGATTAGTTTAACTTTGTGGCAGAGGGAGTAGGAAGAGAAAGAAGGCCTTTAACCTCAATTTTCTACTAAAATAGGTCATGAATTACTGACATCTGCTCATAGCCAATGGACAGATACAAAAGCTAAGATCAGTCAATAACAGCAGCATCTGGCATTTCTACTTTTAAATCATGAGGAGAGGTAAATTAACCCTTTTAATTGTTTTGCATTCCACTTCCCTCCTCCCCTTCCTCATAGCCATGGGCAGACTTGTCCCTGGTATGTAGTTAGAAACTATAAAGGAAAGACTATTTTGTGTTTTGCAAGAAAAAGAATAAAATTATAAAAGGAGAAAATACAATTCAAATAACTTGTACTGTAAACACAAGGAAAAAAAAAAAGGAAAAAAGGAGAGTGCATCTTCCATGAAACATGAAATGGCTTTCTCTGAAAATGAATTGGGCTCTTACTGACTTTAGAAACAATTCAGCCTCAAAGCCTTTTTTTTTTCCGTTTTCTGACTCGTTATACATATTATTGAAAACTAACATTAGCTTTGTTGAAGACCAACGAAACAACACAGAGAGATGAAATAAAATTATCTAAGGCTGGGAAAGAAAACGCCCGACTGTCACGTTCAAGCCTTAGAACTTACCCTGCTCCTAGGAAGCTTGTTCAGATCTCTGTGCTGCATAGAATTGTTACTTGAATGTAAGACCATTACTATCTTTCTTATTTGTCTTCTCCTTCTCCAAGTGAATTGTTTCTAGTTATTTATGTATGTGTACTGAAACAGACAAGTTTGCTTGATCTGACTTCTAGAGAGTTGTTAAAATGAATGTCTGATGCCCTCCTTCCCACTAAATAGCAGTAGTTAAACAAGTATGTTTAGTTTAGCATTCACAGCAACATCAGACTGTGCCTTCAAGGAACTATTCAGTTTTGTGATAGAGGAAGATGAAAAAGCTGAGTTTTACCTAGAACAGTAAAGAATGGTTAAATTGCAAGGCACATATAAAAAATAAATAGTTCAAAAACACATACGTGCAAAAACACACATATGTAAGCTATCACTGTAAAATTAACTACACTGCTTTCAAAGATCAGTACTAAATAACGTCCTTGATTTCAGAGACTATTCCAGTAATTACAGAAATGATAAAATTACACAGATGAATGATCCAATAATGTAAGAAAGAATTAGCCACCAGAAATATTTTTTAAAAAAAAGGCAATGCTACAGGTATTTTTTTTTTCACGATGCTGCTGTGCTCTGTTGGAAGAAGGTGGTAAAGAAGGAACTGTAATTTCTCATTTTAAAGAGTGGCAGGAGTAATGAAATTCAGGTATTTCTAGCACTTTTAAGCCAGTGTAAAATTTTACAGCGAAAACAAATAAACCCCCATTATTAAAAAAAACAAACCAAAACACAGATTTGCATTAACTAATTTCCATAAAGCAGATTTTGAAGGAAGATCACAGGCATTTTATAATTACTAGATTCAGTGGCATTTCTGACAATCGCAACTACCCTACATTAGACCACACCTATGTGAAAAATCTCATGTTCGGTCATGAATCACAAAATTCATTATAATTGAGAATTATATTATGCTGCTATGCTTAAATTTTATTTGGTGCTAATAATGTTGAAGATCTGATTGTACTACAGGTAAAACATTCCGTATCTTTATAAACGTTGAATTTTAATACAGAGCTGTTACTAATTACTTAAAATTAATGCTGAGTTGTTTCTATAAAGAAATGCCTAATTCTCAGTACCAGCTAAGAAATATCACAGTCTCAAAATTTACATAATACATCTCTATGACACAAATTAATTTTTCATCTGTATGCATTTTAAGAATTAGAAAGATAAGAACCTTTTGAAAATAAAATTTAAGTTTTCATGTCAATACAAATTATTAACTTCATTTTACCTGTTCAGACTGCTGGGAGTTGAAAATAGAATGCATATGCCAGGTGCTTTTTCAGAGTAAAACACATTAAACAACCCATCAAATTGGCAGAAGGAAGCGGCTTTGGTTTTGTTTTATACAACTTCATCCCCTTTAAAAAGAAATCTATTTTACTTCAGAGTTGCCTGTGATCAAGTTCAATATTGAGCTCTGATGAAAAATCAATCATTTTTAAATGGTATGGCTGAGACTGTAGGAATTGGGGTGAAAGTGTCTATCCATTTTGCAGCTGAGCCTGGTTTATCTGAGTTGGAAACACGGTTTCCGTGTAGACACACTCAGAGAAAAAAAAGGCTTGCTCTTCAAGGCAGAGAACTCATCAAGGATGACAGGCATCTTCTCAGATACACAGCTCTTCTCCTGTGGCCTGAGGAATGTTGTAGTATTCCTTCCCATTCCTATTCCCAAACACTATTAGGTGTTTCACAACCACCAAATATCAACCTTTTTCTCCCTCTGTGGCCAATCATAAAGCAGGAAAAGGTGATGCAGTTAGGTGTAAACCTAGGCTGAGAAATTTAATTTTGGTTCCATTAGCTTCACCATCTGTTTCATCTCAGTAATACAAGGCACTGACAGATGGGGATTCTGCTCTGGGGTTCATGCTGTTAAACACTGAGCCATTGGCTGATAAACTTACTGCCATTCATGATCAAATTAATGGTAATACCCATCTACTCCCCAGCTAGATACTAAGGTCCTACATAGTAGCATCTGTGATACCTATATGCTTTTACTGGCTCACATCAAAGAGAAGAAAGAGGTGGATTTTCTGCCTATCTGGCCATAAATACTGGAGAGCCTCTCACTTCAGAGCTGGACGTGACTGAACAGGGATTCCTGTCTGGTGCAGAATCCAGCTAAGAGATTTAGCTGAGTCCAGTTACAATGCACAAATCCTCTTGATACAAGTAGGAGACTTGGGCTGAGCCAGGAGTATTTCTTTTTATTTTACTTTCTTATTGATGCTGTCACAGATGTGTGATCTCAAGAATCAGAAGTAAAAAAACTGCTTAACCAGTTTGTGAGTTGTGGTTAATCTGATTGAGAGGCTTAGCTCAGTTGAGCTGTAGCTAAATACCTGAAGTTAACTGCCATGCATATCTGAGATTTATTTATCCAAGTGCAATATTCGTTGTCTGGACTTCCACATTGGAATCATCCTAGGCTCCTTTTCTGTAGTCAGCAAAGAAACATAAATGCTTCCAAGAAATAATTACTTTCATGTTATACTAGATGTCTAGATACAGATAAATCATCCTATTTCTCTTTATTGACGTCAAAATGGCTTTATTTCAGTAAAAATAGTAGCGCATCTCACATGAAGACTTCCATTATTTTCCAGATTATTGATAACATTCTAAAATAAGTAGCTTAAAACCAGTGTGTAATTCCATACCCACATTGTATACATTACTTGACCTGCTCTACTCCAGTTGCAGAATCTGAGACAGACCCATGAGGAGGTTTACCTGTTTGGCAGCCAGAGAAAGAGCAGTGGTGTCTCCCTCAAGGGTGTGCTGTAGCCTGCTGCTGTTCTGTGGGAATCTGGTCTCCCATTACATTTTCCTTATGGATGAAGCCACACCTTCCCTGTTTCAGTACAAAGGTGCCTGTCCTTGGGCCTCAGTTATAACTGACTTGTAGGTAACGTGTGAAACTAGCTATGTGCTGGACTTGCAAAAAAAAGTATGCAATAGGAATCAGTCTTCCTTAGTGTGCAAATGGGCAGATGTGGGCTCTCAGAAAAAGAGCATTTCCTTCCTTGATTTGCAGATGATAAGATTTGTCAAAATCTGAAGATGCCAAAGTAAGCACTGAAGTGTGAAGTGAGGTGGGGGAAGGCAAATGGGTTAGGAGAAAAAAGGAAAGCTGAAGTCCTAGCTATTTGTGTTATAGAGACAAACTGAAAATTTAAGTTATACTTTTGGAATACTTAATTAAAGCAGTACATTGCCTGCAAAACATTCAGAGTTAAATCTGTATCTACAATTGAAGTTAGCCTAAGAAGGTAAACAAAATGAATAGTTGTGACTGAGCTCTAGCAAACATCCAGGACTTTGAAGCAGAAAAAGTCCTTTGAAAGACGCACTAAGTAGAAAGTCACTAAAAAGCTGGGAGGAGACACAGGAAAGGGCTCAGGCTTGGAAGGCAATGCAACACAGAGGAGAATATCTCATGGAGAAATGTATGGTTAGCTGTCTAAGGTGCTTGAGAAAGAGAACGAGCAGGGTGGATACAATGCAATTCTTGAAAATCTGCTGACAGGGGTTTAAGATGAGAGCAAAATATGAAACTTGAGAAAGGGATGAGTGAAGGTGTGAAGGAGGCATGAATGCCGCAGGGTCAGGAGGACACATGGAGGAGAGGTGGTGCCATGTCCCTACTCTTTGTGCCCACCTTCCAGAGCACCAGTTGGCAGAATCTAGATGGCCCAGGGGCATGGGGAGCATCACAGGACTTGCTCAACAGCTGATTTAAGAAGCTCTTTCTCTCACACCACTGCCAAGCATGATCACAGTTGAGAACACAGAAGAGACTACACCCACTGCTGGCTGCCAGGCAGTGAGACGTGCAAATTGTCAAACTGTTGAACTTTGCAGAGGGTGGTCTAGATATTGACAGAGATCTGCTTTCCAGAGGTCTCTAAAATAGGTGCAGAGGTTGTGTATTCTGAGAGAAAAGCCAAAGGGAAGAGCAGACAGTCAAGGATTTGGAGGAGGAGATTACAGTCAAGTCAGGAGTAGATAATAGGTATCTGCTTATTGCGATGTATTTCCAGTGCGCTGCTCAGAGCTCCTGGGGTTTCAGCTCTATCATTTACAGAGCACTTTGCCATCTGCACAGCAAATGATGTGAAAAGGTGTTTAATTCAAAGTGGCAATCATATAGAACAGTGAGTAAACGATGGACCCGGCAAGAGGGAATAGCTGGTTAAAATAATGGGGTTTTTTTTAACTTCTAAAAAGTTTTAAGACAGTTAATTAATATTAAATTCTCCTTGAAATTTTACTTGGTGCCAATCTCTGTTAAAACATTTGTAATCTCTTTCAAAAAACATAACTGTCCAAAAATACTAGTGTTGAGAGGTTTCTTTTGATTTTTATCACTTTATAACACCCAAAATAAGAAAGAAATTGAATTGTAACTCTCTTCATCCACTTGTAACCCTGTATAGAGCTGGTTTCTTTCTGTAAAATTATTTTGTCATTTAATGTTGAAAGTTAAAGTACGAAATTCTGCCTACAGGATATACCAGATGAATACAGCATGCATTTGTCTATACTGCACATTTGAGCGTTGTGGTAAATAGGCACTGATGTATTTGCCACAGATTCCTAAATGCCATCATTCAGGATTAAACCTGACATTTAAAACAAAAACAAAAACCCAAAGTGATATCTGCTGTTTAGGAATTAAAATCAAAATATTCTCAAGTCCCTTGTGTAAACTTAAGTTACATAACTTTACGTATTTATTGCCTGGTGTTTAACATGCTTTATCTACTGCAATGAAAATTTTAATGATTCATTAATATGTGCATTTTTCTTCATATTTTTCACATTGTTTTTCATTATGCTTCCTTTGAATTATATTTTCATTTTTTCAGCATCATTCCCCCATTTTAAACCAATTATTCTTGGGACTAAACAACCTTATGGTTAGCAAGTGCATTGTCTACACACTTAGCCTGACTTTCATTTAACATCCTGATTCTTAGGAGCACTAATAAGCTTCATTCTGTTAATTAGAATTCCGCTGTAGCTTTATGCTACGATGGAACAGAAATTTAACAACAACAAAAAAAAAGTAAATCTTGGAGATGTTCTGACATGTAAAAATGTCCACTTCCTATGAATTGAAAATAACAATATATTTCTGAAACTTTCTCCAGAATCCAATTAGCGAAGAGTTGATTTGAAAACTTCATGATTATTGTGCCAAAACCCCCACATTTTAATAATACTCTGGAGTTTCTCTGAACAGAAGCAAAATTAAATATTCTGGGTTTTTTAAGTTTGCTGCTGAAAATGTTACAGAAAGTGAAATACTGAAATACTTTTTTAGACGTAACATTTTTTAAAAAAAAATACCCAGATGCTCACTCCGTTAACAGAAAGCTACTCATCTTATCATCTTTAAACAACAGGCCTTTATTAGATGCCTAAACGTGCACTTAGGAGCTTCAATTCAGACTCCTACTCTAAAATTTTGATTTCCTGGTCAGCAGCACCATTGAGCAGCTTTGTATAAGACTCCAAGGCCTGATGTTGTGTTAGCTGTGATTATGCGGGACACGCTGCATATTCACTACAATGCAGCAGGCCTCACTTATTTGTTTATTGCTTTATTTTATGGAAAAAGATTTGATAGGATAAATTTTGACAATGAGTAAAAAAGTATATACTGATTAGTCTAATTTTCCCCCTATTTTCACGCGGAGCCATAGGCTAGCCATGAAAGTATTGTTAGGCCAAGTAGAGTATCACAGTGCAAAATTTTCCTTGGAGGCATGACCGACAAGTTCTGATTTCATACTCATTATTGCCAGCAGAAAACTTACACTCCTAGTTCATTGCATGCCAACTTGTGACTCCTCTGATATGAATCTCAAAATGTAAAGGGACTAATGGTGCAGTTCAAAACAGCAGTATGTAAACATTTCTGTTCTGTGCCACATAGAGTGGAGTAAGTTGTTTCAAGTGACTTGTGTAACTTGTATCTAAAGCATAATGACTTTTGCAGGAAGTCACCCCTACCTGAGATAAAGGTAATCTTACCAATCACCTATTTCCCTTGCATTATTTTTGTGGGGAAATAAAACGCAATAACAAAACCCCTTTACCTTTTTTGATCAAGAAACACTCATTACCCCAGTGAAGCATTTTGTCACTGACAGTAAATAGTTTTAGCTGAGATTAGGTCACCTGTTGCTCTCTATAAAAAAAAACAACAATTAAAAAACCCCCAACAAACCACAGTCACTTGAGGTACTCCTCAGCATCGTACAGAACAACTTATATTTTACCCAATGTATTTACTTGATCTTGCAGGGACATTTGAATGTATGAGACCATTTGCTGCTTCTTGCTGAGATTGCCTTGTAAATCACACACTTTGTTTTGAGAGGTTTTATAAGCCATTTGAGGGTGCAACTGAGGAGTCAATAAATAGTGAATACCTGATGTATGGCAGCACAAATTGACCGAAAGTCTTAGATGAAGTACATGAACATACTGCTGGTAGGTCTTGAAAATAAACTGGATTATTAGAAGTAGCAGTATTGGCAAACAAGAAAATGACAATTAATTTAGCCAATTGTGTACATTCCTTTTCTGCGAGCAGTCAGCCCAAGTGAAAAGATGAACTGCCAAAAAATTCCAAACCACAGCCTGAGCCCAGCCGTTTAGGCTCACAAATCCAAATTAGAAGTGTGACTCCAGCAGCTGTGAGAGCTATTCCTTTGATTTGTTCATCCTGGAATCTGACTCTGGGCATGAAATACTTCAATGTATGCTTGTACTTTCGATTTTAGCTAGACTATAAGATGTATAAGGTAGATGCTTGCATTCTGCTTTGGCCTCCATTTGAAGAATAACTACAGATGCTTCTTTTTGTTTGTTTGTTTTTCTTACTTTAGCTTATCTTAAATGGTTCCAATTTTATAGAGGAAGTTAGAGGCTTCAAATCTTTTACAAATCACATACTCTTTAAGGAGACCGGTGCTAAGGACTAAGAATTCCTCAGTATTCTTGAAAGCAGCTCTGCGGAGAAGGACCTTGAAGTCCTGGTGGACAATAAGTTATTCAAGAGCTAGCAATGTGCCCTTGTGGCCAAGAAGGCCAATGGCATCCTGGGGTGCATTAAGAACAGTGTGGCCAGCAGATCAAGGGAGGTTCTCCTCCCCCTCTATTCTGCCCTGATGAGGCTGCATCTGGAGTGTTGTGTCCCGTTCTGGTCTCCCCAGCTCAAGAGACAGGTAACTATCAGAGAGAGTTCAGTGGAGGGCAACAAAGATGACTAGGGAACTGGAGCATCTCTCTTAGGAGGAAAGGCGGAGAGACCTGGGGCTGTTTAATCTGGAGAAGACTGAGAGGGGATCTTATGAATGTTTACAAATATCTGAAGGGTCGGTGTTAAGTAGAAGAGGCCAATCTATTTTCAGTGGTGCCCTGTGATAGGGTGAGGGGCAGTGGGCACAAACTGGAACACAGGAGGTTCCACCTCAACACAAGGCAAAACTTCTTTCCTGTGAGGGTGACAGAGCCTGAAACAGGCTGCCCAGAGAGGTTGTGGAGTCTCCTCTGGAGACTTTCAAAACTGACCTCGATCTGTTCCTGTGTGTCCTGCCCTGGGTGATCCTGCTTTGGCAGGGGGGTTGGACTCAATGGTTTCCAGAGGTCCCTTCCAACCCTTACCATTCTGTGATTCTATGAAAGTGTCTTGCTCAGTGGAACAGGTTTGGTTCAGCAGTAATCTGAAGCTGCTGTGATTTCTGGCCGATTGGAAGTATTTGTTTTCTCCAAACAAAAAGCAGCGAGGATTTTTAATGTGTTTCTACTTCTTTTCAAGGCATGCTTGAAATGCATTTGATATAAAGCATTCAAGGCATGCTTTTCAATCCACAACATATAAAGCTTCATTTACAAAAAAATAAAAGTTTTTTGTTTATACTTACTAAAAAAAAAAAAAATGAGTGGATGCATAGCACCTGATTTACCCTGTATGTCTACAGATATCAAGCAGACTAGGTCTGTATCTTGAAAAAGAATATCTGATATTTTTATGAAACATACAGCCTGTCTTTTAAAGATTGTTTTGAAGGAATATACCTTTGTTGAATAAAATGAAATAGCCATTTTGGAATATATTTAGAGCTGAAGGATTGTGGGATAGTCTTAAAACATGACTTCTTTTAAGTCAAGACTTAAAGCAAGACATGAAATTATCCTTATATAGAAAACAGAACAATCTTAATCTAGCAGACCCAGAATGGCACCTTCACTTTCCATAAATCTGCTGACTTTGCTGTTCTTTACCTCCAGATCTACTTTTTCCTGAACTATGCCATATGAACACTGTCATATTGGAATGAGGTGATGAATAGCCTTCCATATTATGGCACAGTATGATATTTTAATCACAGCAGCGCAACCTGCTTAGAGTCCAGGACAGAAGAGATTAGTGGCTTACAAAGAAGGGATCCCAGTCATAAACTGCAGCAAGGCATCATATACTCCTTCACTTGAATAGGACTTAGCTGGACTTCTAAGCATATGTGAAAATATTTCCTGTCTTCCAACATTTATTCCCAATCCAGTGGTGCTCCACGTCATGCCTCCAGTGTAGAACACCTGCAGAACAGTGTATCTTGAGGTTCACTGCCAACAATCCAATGTAGCAACAGTTTTTTAGGTAAGACATCTTGTCCATTCAGTTAGAGCAGTTTATAGACTGAAAGAATCCTTTTAGTTCATTTATGGGTTGTTTGGTTTGGTTTTCTTTTGAGGGGAGTTGGTTGGTTGGGCTTTGGCTTTTTTAAGTACCAACTGGATAGACTTCTGTGTGCTGGATTATTTTTTTTTCCGTGTGGTTTTTTATATTATCCAGCATAAACTTGATCAGCTTACAAAAGGATGGTAACACCTGGTTTGTACCTCCAGGATCTCAGAAATTGTAGTGGATTTCTACTAGGCTCTTGAAAATAAGCAGCGTGCATGAAGGGACTCAAACCTTAAGCAGGAATAGATGCATATTTCAAGCTATTTTTACAGGTCTCTGGTGCCAGTCATGCTATATAAATATCTGGACTTGGTCATGAAAATAAAACAATGGATCTAAACTTTGGCATAATCAGGGCCTAATCTATGCTACAGCTTAATATATCTTTTTCAAGCAGTCTACAGTTACTTATCTCACCTTTACCTTTGGCTCCTTTTATGGTATAGAACTTGTCACCCAAGCCATATGGCATTGCTGCTGTTCACTGACTGGATGACAACCTTTGTAGACGAGAGGAACAACGTCAAAGGGATTTCTAGAGAGTTCTAGGAACGCTTTCACCTTGCAATCTTATAAATAGCAGGCATTGGCTGCGTTTTTGAGAGTTTTGCTTCTGATACACAATCTTAACTATCTAGAAAAGTTCATACAAATATTTGCCAAAAACAAGTTTACGTGATTCAAACCGATATTATTTACTGTTATCAGCATAAACAAGTTTTTGTTTCTAATAATAAAAATACAGAAGAGAAGTTCTAAAAAACTATCCGTCTGTCTTTCCATTTTGTCTGCATGTTATGATTGAAAATATGGGGATAAAAAATGATAAACTTCTAATTAATAATTCTGGCCAGCTTAATCTCCAATATATAATATCATCATCTTATAGCAAGCATTTTCCCAGAAAGAGCACAAAAGGTTATTTTAGATAAGCTAGCATAAAGTCAGCTAGTTTCACATATCTACTGTTTTATTCATTAAGGTGTTTAGTAAATTGAAATCCTTCATTCTCCATCCTTAATATAGTGTATATTTTTGCATAGTATGGAGTTGAGAGCTGCTTAGAATACTGAAACAAGTTTTAAAAAGCAAGACAAATGTAAGCTCACTGTTCAACTTAGCAAATAGTAATATGTATCTCATCTATTCAGAATTAGCTTTTCTCTGACAAGTACTATTATTTTAGAGATTTACTCCCTTTTTTGTTTCTTTAATTTTTCAATTTATTTTTTTTTTTTAGTGGAAGGTTGTTCTCTGGCATTTACTCTTGATTCCGTTACTATGACACCTCAATCTGTCATACAGTGCTCTCATGTAAGCCTAGGAAACTAAAAGTGTAATAACAAGTTTCTGTAATGTTACTGTCTTTTTGGTCCCTATCATGCTAGAGTATTCTCTTTTGCTTTTTGACATTTTTGTAATCAAGGCCGACATGTTCGCTTGTATCACACCTAATCCTACTGTTCTTTTCTGTTCTGCAAAATGTTTCCATTTCACATGCATCTTTTCTGAGCCTGCTTCTAATGATAGTTAAGTCAAGCCTCATGGGATATGTCTGTAGGCTCACCTGTTCTCTTAACCACAATTTCCCTATTTTTTTCTGTACTAAGCTGAAATGAGATCTATGAGGTAACAGGTTTGAATTTTGCAGTGTTGGTGTTTATGAGTAGCAAAACAGGCAATGAAGCTGTAGTACATTTTCAGACTGTACTAGAAGTAGAATTAACCCTTCTACTCAAAAGATGAAAAGTTGCTAAGCATAACTACAGGGAATAAAGTTTTCCAGTCAAGAGATGAAAATACAGTTGTGCAAAAGGAAGTGAGAGTCCCTTTGCTCTACTCTTGCCCAAAGAAAATACACTGTGCAGGTGTATATTTAGAAGCAAGAACGGATGTCATATGGTGGGTCCCTCAGGCTGCCTGACAGCCAGCAAACTGTTAAAGAAGGGGTAACAGCTGCTTCCAGTAAAACAGCAATGAAGATGGAAGTGGATTAAACCCAAATTTGCTGCTTAGATCTCAAAGGAACAAGTCTGAGAAAAAAAAAAAAAAAGGCATCCTATGCCTGAGGAACAGCTTAATACCATTAAATCATACAGCTCCAGTAATACATCAAAGACAAAATACAAGATAGTTGAGAGATACTTGAAACCAGAACTGCATAAACTTCTCACATCTGATGCAGCAGACCATTCTGAGAAGTGTCCTGGGTTCGGCTAGCATAGGGTTAATTTTCACCAGGAGCTGAGAGGGGGTCACAGCCAGGATGGGTCAACCAGTGGGCCAACCACCCATTGGCTGGTTCCGTTGTTTATCTTGGCTGTGACCCCTCCCAGCTGCAACACCTCCCAACTGCTTGGGCCACCAGCTCTTGTGGTAATTAACCCAAACTGAATGTAGGACACAACTTAAATGTGAATTATTTATAGCTCAGTGGGCCCGTGACACCTCAGGTCACCAAAAAGAGATGTAACATATGGATGGGCTCAAGATTGAGGCATGGACTTGACCATGAACACTGTCCCAGAGGTTATCCGTGAGTGTGAAATGCGCTGCGCTCAAACCAGCCAAGAGGTTTAAAGCCCCAGCGGTATGGAGGACAATGGCTGAAATATAAATACAGAGATGCCTGGCAGATTGACTCTGTCACACTACCACAAACCTGCCAAGGCAAGTGCCACATACTCACAGTGGTGGAACTCAACTCATGGGGTTTTGCCTTTTTCTCCCTATTCTCTTTCTCATCTCACCAGGGGAAGTGGGGGGAGATGGCAGTGAGTGAGCCAACATGCTGGGTCTGAACCATGACAGAAGAGTTAGCTACCTGGAAATGTGGATACATCAACAAAAATATCAACATACCATAGCTAAAAAATAGCAATAAATACAGAAAATCACATCATATTAATATTGGTCTGTTGTACAAACTTGCTGTATTTAATTTTATGTTTAAAATATATCTATATATATATAAAGAAAGAGAGGAACTTTAAATGCATGAAGATTTTACATGATTGAGTGAAATCTCATTCCTCTTTATACCAACGTTAAGAAAACACAGCAGAGACTTTATTTCACTGCTCTTTGCTAGAATCAGCCAGCTAAGGATTACATCAGTCCCATTCACCAATTTGTATGTGGTTTGTCTTTACTGTTGATAGGGAACTTTGTACTAAACACAAAGTTCTAAGAAGTTGCAAGAAAGGCAGGGATAGGATCTCTTTCTTTTTTCTTTTTTTTTTTTTTCCTTCCCTGTTTTTTTTAAACATGAATTGTAACATTTACTGGTTTAGGAACTAAAGTTTGGGATAGGATATTGTTACGATTACATACTTGTCCTGATTTGAGTTAGAATGAACTATTTTTGTTCAATGATTTTAATTTCCAGCTCAGTCTCTTCTAACTACCTGCACTGTCTGAAGTTAGCAGTATGTTCTCGCAGGCAGTGCCTGCTTCTAGCAGTGTGATAATGCTCCATGTTTAGAGTTACTACCAAGGGCTGGTGTGGAGACCAAGGTCACTGCAGGATCTTGTGCACCACATTGCAGGTGCAGAAAGGAAAAGGCTGCACCTGTGGGGAGGAGCAGACAGGAGACCCTAAACTGACCTGCAAGATATTCTGTCCCATATGTCATATTCGGTATAAAGCTGAGGAATCACGAGGGCCAAGCTCTCTTCTCCAGTGACTCTGTCCATTCTGCCTTGGATCATAATCCATGTGCTCCTGAATCCAGTTCCTAAATGCGGTTCCTGGTTCCTGTCTGCCACTGGGCCCAGTCTGGGATTTCCCCAGTGACTGCTCCACAGCATCAGTGGTGACGGTGTCGTAAGTGCCAGCAGAGGGGTTGGGTTCGATATTGGTTTTATATGTATTTATACATATTCCATTTTATTATTTTCACTAAAGCTGTTCTAGCTTTCTTTTCTAATCGACAAGTCTCTCGCCCTTATTCTCTTTCTTTTCCCCTTTGGGATGGGCAGGGGGTTAACAGAGAGCATCTATTATAGGTCTAGCGGACAGCCCTGACCCTAAACCTTGACAATACTACTTAGGAAGCATATTATTTTGCTGGAGGTACAAATTAGGAAATTCATAGCGTTCCGCTATTTTAAAGCCTGATCGTGCCTGTGGATCATATTTTTCCGATCTTCTCTGTTGAATTTAATTTCAGTTTTCTTGTACTGAGATTTGCTAGGCAGAGTTGGCTGCCAGCAAGATGGCAGACAGATCAAAATGAACCAAGAGAGCAAGGGCAGGTACCTGAGCTTGATCCACAACTTTTGCCTCCTTGTTTTATCAACACATACTGTAAGAAAACCATACCCCAGCTGAAATCATTCTGCTGTGGGGAAAACTTTCCGTGAATGCAGCTCTCCTAGCAGAAGAGGGTTTGCAAGCTTATAGCGTGTTTTGCAGGGAGGTAGAAAAACTACTGAGGGAGAAATTCCTTCTGCTAGCGTACACACTGTCTGTGCTCTGAGTCACTGCTGGCATAGTTATGCCAATGTAACGCAAGAAAAATGTGGCAGCTTCTCATGTTAGTCTGTATTTATAGCTCTAGGTTAGAGGGAGATTGAAAAGGCTATTAACACTTGTATATAAAAGGTACTGTTCTGTGTAATTTCTGCTTCTAAAATGATGAGAAACACTTACTGTGAGGACTGTTTGGTGGAGCTCATGAATGCAGCTTCCTGTAAGACCTTCCAGTCTGATTTCATATTTCTAGTTAGTAAAACACAGACCAGTTAAATTTAAACAATATGTGTTTTACATTGCATGTGCATTTGGGCCAAGGTTGAGGATTGTCACCTACTTACTGTAGCAATCTTTCTGACCTTGAGTAACAAGAACATATTGCCATTAGTGGCCATCAGATGTAAGAGCTGCTTTAAGGTGAATCTTTCAAAAGAGTCAGCTTTTTCTTCCATACTGTAATCTTCCTCATGAAGGAAAAAGTAAAAGAGTTTTAATGTATCGGGGTTTTACTTGGTGTTAGTAACAGTTAGTAGGTAGGTAGCCCTGATAGTAGTCTGCAAGTTGTAAAAACATATGTCGAAGAATTTGTGAGAGGAGTAAACAAATATTGTAAGGTTGAAATTATGTTGGAACAGGAATTACATGGAACGAAGCTCAAGTTTTTAGAGATTGAGACAATCATGTTTGATTTAGTTTTATTTCCTGAGATCAAGAGCAAAAGTCTGAAAATAAAGTGTTAGAAAACTCTGGTCTTGTTATATTTTTGATGTATTCTAAATCTGGAAATACTGAAATTACAAAAACATTTAAAAATCTGTTTAGAAAAATACATAGCCAGATTAAAGAGATCAGATAAACTTTGAGAAAGAAGACAATGCTGTTTCAAACTACCTGTGCAAAAATTATTGGTAATGAAAAGCAATGTGACATTGAATTTTGTCTGGACTTACATGAAGGTAGCTTCAGGGATTCAAGATGAGCACTACATCACTGCTTTCCCTTACTATCCAGGTCCTTAGAGCTGTTGGAAATGTTTCCTGTTTCTTTGTACATTTTCAAGCTTAGAAAGCTTTTCCAGTTCATTGAGAGATCCATTTTGCAGGATTTAGAGGTTTACTATGCAGAAGTAAAAATACCCAAAATCCTAATAAGGAGCATCTTGATTTTGGAAGTGGGAGACTCAGACCTGGTTATGTTCCCATAAATACACTGTAGTCACCAGGGCCAGGCCTTTTGCTACCTTAAACTGACTTTTTTCTGATGAGGGAAAAAAAAATCTTTTGAAAAAATAAAACTCCAAATACAGATCTACTTGGACCTTTTCAATATACTGACCTAGTTGTTTCCAGTCCTGCATCTCTAACTTGCACTGAAATTTGCTCACACTTTTTATGCTCTGGACCAGAAATGAATCAGGTTTCTTTTTACTTTTCTCAAAAGTTCCACAGGGAATATTCATACAAGATTGATCTTGTCATTTCAGTTTACTCACTCTTTACAGAAGAATAAAATAAAAGGCCTGTTCATGCATATTCCTTGTACAGAATGTCTTCTTGAAAAGGGCAGGTTGTGCAAGTAAACCCCTCGTGATTTTACAAGATCAAGGCTAAGCTGATTTTTTTTAGTAGTTCTGGTTACACTATATTGTGCTAAACTCTTTTGTTTTTTTTTTTAAACTGTGTAATCAAATGCAGTGTAAATGGTCTGTTGCTAGCAGCTTGCAAGTACCAAACAAAAACACAGACAACAACAAATAAAATATACAAGTACATATTGCAAGGAACAGTAATTGTAAAATACAGAATTGTTAGACATTATTTCAGCCCAAATCTAGCACTATATTTTGGACAATAATTCAGGTTGCAACTTCATGAGACTAAATGCCAATGCACCCTTTGCTCTGGCACATTTGCTTATCTTGGCTCTCTGATGTGTCAGTTCACTTGCGAAGTCAGCAGGAAACTAACCCAAGTAAGAAATAGAATAGTTTCCTGTAAGATCAGTAAGTTGAACTGATTCATCGGGAGGCCAAATAAATGCAGGAGCTGCTACAATAGGAGACTGAAGGAAAAGGGAAACTGTCGTAGCCCAGTTTTATTCAGTCCTTTTCCACAGGGCTGCTCTCTATCACCTCATCCCCTATCCTATACTGATAAGGAGGATTATCATCGGGTGCAGGATCTTGCACTTGGTCTTGTTGAACCTCATGAGGTTCACCTGGGCCCACTTCTTCAGCTTGTCCAGGTTCCTCTGGATGAGATCCCATCTCTCTGGCATATCGACGCCACCATTCAGCTCAGTGTCATCCGCAAACTTGCTGATGATGCGCTCGATCCCACTGTCTATACCCATTAATGAAGATATTAAAAATGAGGAATTTTTAATTAGAAATTAAAAATCAGAAGACAGCTTTGTGGAGGACAGCTGCGGCGGGCATGGTGCAGAGCAAGCTGGAGAGGAGTCAGCATTGTGTCTGCAGAAAAGGCAGCTAACATCATCCTGAGCTGCATTAGCAGGAGTGTAGTAAGCAGTCCCTGGGGAGGTGATCCTTCCCCTCTACTCAGCACTTGTGCAACTGCATCTGGAGTATCATGACCCTACTTTGAGCAGGGGTTTGGACTAGATGACCTCAGGGATTCTCCTATCCAGAATCAGTGCAGAAGTGCAATGCTATTGGTATTATCGTTCCAGTGTAATCAGATTCTTCAAATCCTGTCCTAGGTGGCTACTTCTAAAATATGGAATGGATTCCATACATGCTCTTTTCACTTCTGGTTGTTTGCAACCCTGCCAAGCAATTCTAATAGACACTCGAGGACATTACCATACTCTTTCCCTGGTGAGAGAGGAATTTTTCTTTCTCTTTCCATATATAAGGAATGCTTGCTTATTCTTTCTATCCAGTGACAGCTTGTCAAGTATGTATCTATCATTAATTCATAGCATGCATTATTGCAGTCTTGGAGAGATCTCTTATTCTGAAATACCGATTACAAAATTAGGAGTCAAAGTTTTTCATATTAATGTATCAGGGAATTAAACCTTTTGGTAATACACTGACTTTTTGTGATTGAGAATGTATTGTTTTACACATTCCATAAAACCTGATTTTTTATCAAATGCTATAATTCAAAAGCACACAGTGTAATTATTATTGTTTTTCTTTAGATTACATTGTATCAGTGAAAGTTCTGCATAGTTCCCACAACAGGAGCGTGTTGCCTAAAGATTTAGTACTGACAGGAATCTGCTTTTCACTGAATAGAACTGTGTGCTATACAGCACATACAAAAATGAAAAATCTAATTTTTGTCACCAAAAAAATGAATCTACAGAGAATTATTTAAAAGTGTAGTTACAGCATAATGACATAAAAACATCCATGCTGACTTTTCTGAGACAAGGCGTATGATACAATTGTGCTATATTAATAAAAGATTAGCTAAATATGCCAATTATCTCTTCAGTGTAAAATTTCCCCCTCATTCAGTATCACTAGGAAGTTGGGAGCTCTTTTAAAAATTTGTTCCATTTTAATCATCACAAGACAAAACTTTACATTAATAAAACCCCTGAGTTTGGTTTAAAATAGCACCTTTCTGTTTCTAATTTCCTCTATGTTTTTGTTGTTTTTTTTTGCTTCAGATACTGTCAGAATAATTATTTCAAGTTCTGGCCAAATTCTGTCACAAGCAATTCCATTGTTTGCACTGGAACTGCTTGTAAGGGGCTTGATCCAATGACTACAGAAAGAGATATTTTCTTCTGATTTTAAGGGCAACTAGACTAATTGCATAATTCTGTGCTTGTGTGCATATATAGTCAGTGAAAATAGAGTGGGTTAGGTTTGGTATTTTTCATCAAGAGAGCATATTCCAAATGGAAATGATATGTTTATTATTTTATTTATTTTAATGTGTTTACTTTTATGCAGCTAGCAGTGATACCAAGAACAGTTTATATCTCTAGTGTGATCCAATTTAGTTGGTGTAAACTATTGATTTTAGAGAGGGACGACAGTAACAATCCCAGTCTGACGAGACTTTTCTTGATTTGAGGGCACATTTCTGCATCAAATCCCAGGGTAGGAATGTCCAGTGCTTCTACAGAAGCTTAAAAGCTGCTGCAATCAGAGGTCCTTGGAAGGTATTAAGTGCAGAGAAAGAAACAGCAAAGCGATTCTATTAAATATAATAATGCATTTCTGTGTGGTTTTGATGAGAAATGTGCTCCTGTCTTGTTAAGTTAGCAGAGTTTATCTCTGCTGTAACCATCTCTACCTGCTATATAAATATGCAGTTTCACACTTAAAAATGTCATTTCTATTATTTGTTGCTGAGCTCTTTATTGTCATTTTAAAGCTAGAGAATAACATTAGAATTGTTAGAATCTTCAAAAATATAATTATTTTGTTTTCAATGTAATGAGAAGCCAAGGCTTTCAATGCATTGAGGGCAACTATTTCCTATTAACTTCTGCGTATCCACATTACGTGAATTGCATACACACAACTACAAAAAAGATTTCAATACCCTATTTCATTAATTTCTAATGATGACTGGGAATCAAACCCCTTTGTATGGCTTTGATAACCCAACAGAAATATTTGAAGGACACCTGTAATTGTTTAGGGAAGAACTCTGCTTCAAGCATTTGAGTTGACATTAAGACAGATACTTACGCTCTTTTAGTTAAACATATAACCACCTTTTTCATCATTTGCATCCAATCTGGATTTTAATTCAGAATCTCTGAACGAAGTAGGAATCTTTCAGAATTTCAGTGGAAGTCAGTGGTCAACTGGGAAAATGGTAATTTTGTTTCTTGATGGATGAGATCTTCACACTTTCTATTCCCTGGTCTGATCCACACTTCATTCTGAGGAAACAGGGTAAATGTAAAAGAAAGAGACAGCCCAGTACCATCCATCTTTTCTTTTTCTTTTCTGCCAAACCCAGCTCAACAAACAGCAATGGTCCTTGTATTCCCAAAGTGAAGTTGCATACAATGTTAAAGAAGAGGAAAGCAACTAGGAGTAAGAAACTTTTAATTTAAGGTTAGGAAGAGAAAAAAAAAAAAATTGTTATAGTAAAAAGATGCAGGGAGGTTCTTCCAAATGGCAGTTCTACAGCACCAAGGATCTAATAATGATAAGGCTGCAGGCAGGGCCAGTGACAAGGAGAGAGAGGAGTTGTTAAAGCAATGATGAGACAATGTATTTCTAAACTCTCTTGCATGTTTTACCTGATTGTAGGCAAAAGATTATTTTCTAGATTTGCATATTTAATCTTAACATAATTTGGAAGATATTATTGTATTCGACTGATGATCTAGCATGAAAGAACTTTCAGTTCCCAGGAAGAAATGGTGAAATTGTCTTCCCCCATTTAATAAAAATAGTTTATTTGTGTTTCATAAATAAAGCTGAAACAAGCTTACTTTTAGGATTTCATATGCTCATGCGTTTGCTCTCTTTTGTTTTTTTCATAATTTAAAATGATGCTCTGAGGTGCTGTGCATGAGAAGCCCTTAAATAAAAATTGGAATGGTGAGAGAAAAAAAGTTTAAAGCACATTTACGCTGTGGTGCCACATTAATAATATGCTTAGATATTTTAAATTGTATTCTGTATGTTAGATTGCGATTTTTATATAAAACTAGCTCCCTGTCTTAGCTAACTATTTCCTAAAAGGTCCTAAGGTAAAATTTATTTTTCCAGATAAATTCCTGCTCGTTGTGGTTTTTATTGTCCAAACAAACATAAGCACAACATAAGCACACAAACAGACACATAAGCCTTTCTGTAATGGGAGGAGTTTCTTCCTATCTGACAAACAGCTGGAAATCTTCTGTAGGACTGAAGTAGGATTATAGTTCCATTTTAATGTTTATACTCGGAGATAAAAGCTATCGCCCATGCAGCAGGGGAGATAAGATGTCTGACAGCACTAAGCTGCCTTCACTAAGCAATGCTGATGGCTGCCTTTTTGGCAGCCTGGGGCACTATGCATGATTAAAGGCAGAAACTTAAGCTAAACTAGACACTTTAAAACCATATACATTTTAGAATAATACTAACTCTACTTAGCACCTAGGATTTCACTGTATATATCTCAATAGTCTTAAGCAGCTCCCTTTGTATGCAATTCACCCAGGGGTTAATATGTCAAGTTTAATATGCATCAATAAATGCTCGTTTGTAACTAAAAGGTTCATAATGCAGAGGAGCTTTTCATCTTGGACGTGTAATCACCAGCCTTCAAGCAGAACACACCAGAATATACATCTGGTTCTTGAGCTCTAGGACTGCCTCAAGAAAAGGCTGTTGTGAATTTTATCATTTTTTTATCTTCTCAGTCTCATGGATTTCCAAGAGATCTGGATATGATGGACAGATGCTGAAATTGTGCAGTAAATAAAAAAATGTTCTCACTAGAAATTATGTACGTGAAAATTAAAATGTGTCTTATCTGGCTTAACAGACAGAAAACAGCTCGTGAGCCAGGAGTGCTTTTCTCTTCTTTTTAATTTCTTTGCCTGCAATAAGCCCAGTCCCACACTGAAATTATTCGGAATATTTGCTTATTTAAGGTCACTGAAAGATGAACTGACTGAGGATAATCGGGTATGCGTTGGCTTTCGAGTGACAGAATTTTCATTAGCTGGATGTACAACTTTGATGCGAGAAGGAAATACAGTAGATATGTCCAGGTCAGAGCTTAAGTGTTAAAGATAATATTTTAAGAAAGATTACATAGACATTTCACCTTAATAAACTATTTATTGTTGAGCCACAGGTATACTGGAAAAAATCCCAATCACTTCTATGCGTGGACTGTATAAATATGAAGTGGAATACTATGTCCTCTCTTTCTACTGGTTTAGGCTTCAGAGTAAGTGAGTTAATATCAACATTTAACTTAACCACATAATTAGAAAAAGTTCTATTAGTAAGCATCATGCGTCACCTTTTTTTTATGTAGCACTTTTCATTAGTAAACACCAAAGCCCAATTTGTGGGTGAGAATACAGTGAAGAAGTAACCTACCCAAGCCATCTTGCAGAAGTAACTTGGATTAGACCTTCTGTCAGATGAATTGAGTCCAGTGAACTGCCTTCTCCTCAAAATGCTTTGATATATTATATTCTAATACAACTCGATAGATGGAGTTTAGTAGATAATGTAGTCTGTGCTTTATAAAACTGCAAGACTTTAAAGGGAAGTTTTAGAAAGCAAGCTGTCAGGAAGCCAACTGGGTAAGAAAGGTTCTGAATAGTCCCACTTCTAGGACTTCACGTCGTCTTGACTTATTTTAAAACTACCTTGAGAATGACTTGAATTTAATGTTTGTTCAAATATGAGATAGCCTTGACACTTTACAAAAGAAGAGAAACTGGATTTTATCCTTTTATCTTTAATTACGTCAAAGAATAATGACGTCCTGTCTTTGGTCTTCTCAAGAACATCTGTTCTGATTTTTCTCTCTTCTAGAGACATTCATGTTTTTTCAGGTCCATCTGGTTATCTAAATTAAAACGTTGTCTTAACAACACCATGTGAACTTTTAACACCTGATGTGTACAGTCTAGTGTCTGCAGAAGCAGCTTGTTTTCTTTTTGCATACAAATCTGTATCGTATGTTGAATGACAAAGCTCCTTAGTGATATTCCAAAAAAATGCAATTGGTTAGCAGATTCTCTTATAACACTTTCACAATTTCTTTATAGTATCAGACTTTTGGTTTTTTTTCCCCTCTAAGACAATGATTTTTAAAAGAACATCCTGGTGCACATAAAGGATCAATCGGTCAAAGTGTGGACATTTGAATAAGGAAGCGTAGTAGCAGTTTGGATCAGTTTCAAGCAGTTTGGATCTTCAGAAATTTATATTTAAATCCTTAATCTGATATGATCACTTAAAGTGACCCTCAAATAATTTTTAAGTACTTAGAACACTGTCCTTCCTTGGAGGAAAGCAACAAAAGAAGGTTTTGAATAGATGTTTAAAACTTGTGCAGTAATTGGTTGTGTACCGCTCCCTGTAATCTTTTATGAAATATTTGTAATGGATTTAGTTGTAGAATTCTTATTTTTGTTCTCCTTGGAATATTGTGGGTGATAGGGCAACAGATTTTTCCTCAACTCTAATTCTATACAGTTATCTAAATCAGAAAATATAAACTTTATTTCAATGCTTGAAAAAGCCTGTGGGATTTCACTATTTATTGATAGTAAAACAACACCCAAGCAAATACATGTAGCAATAAAGAGCATCTGTTGCAGCAAACGCAAAATCTGAAGAAACACTGGTGTTCCATCACAGTATTAGAATCAATCCACGCTTCATATTTGGAAAAAAAAAAAAAGTAGAATTTACGTGCCCTTTCTAACATCACACATTAACTCTGTGGCACAGCTGGGGACCATTTCTAGATTCTTAATACACTACTATTTTCCTCACAGAATTTGCTGAGGGATTCTGTGTTTGTTGTAGAATTCTGCCAGAGAGTTGAAAAAAAGAATAGAAATTATCTGACAGAAATCCTTAATCTATCAGTATGGCTAGGATCTCTCTCTGCCATCAGTCTTATTGATTGTGGTAGGTCTAGAATTTCATGCAATGTTTTAAACATTCCATTTCCATAGAAAGCTTGGAAAATGTTAAGATTCATCAAGTGTGCAATTTATTCAAAATACAAAAAATAGAATGTTAAAACTCTTGCAGCCTCCAGATATATTTAAGTGCTATTTACCTTTATCTACAAGAGTCCTTTTAAAATTTCTGATAACTTAAAAAAAAGCTATTAAATTTATTTTCAGAGACATGTGCAGGATATACGTATCTTGTATATCCAGACACTCTGGAAACCTTTGAGATGGCTCTCAGGCTCATTCTTTATCCTAAATGTACTCAGTGATTTCTGGGTACTGCATTAAACAAGCTGTATCAGCACACTGGCCAGAGAGACTCAGAACAAATATGGGTTTTTATTTTTTATGGTCTGTTTATGACAAAAAGGCTTCAAAATTCCAACTCTATTTCCATTAGTTACATCTGGATTCTGTCATGAAAAAAAATGAGGGTTTCATCATGTTTAACTCTTGAGAAACATGTAAGAAGACATGATGAAACCGTATATGCAAAACCCAACCAAACATACTCCAGAAAGGATGCCTGATTTGATAGATGTTATTTAATGTGAGAGCTCTAAAGCCTAACCACATTAGAAGTTCTGACTCTCTTCAGTGTAAGAGCTTTCCTGCTGGATTGGACTGGCAGTGTGCCCAGACTGTACTTGACTTCACCTTTAGCTGGTATTGTCTTCATTATTGCACCCACCATTGCAATAGGTAATAAATCTACTAAGTGAGGGAGAAGAAACATTTTTTTAAAAATAAACCCAAGCAGAAACATAAAAGCTCTGTTCGCTCCTAGTCTTTGAAATTCAATTCAAAATTTATTCAATAGCTGTCCATTTTTCAAGCTGACAATATCTGGAGCATCAAGTGACCTATGGTTGGTGGTGGGTTTTTTTCTAAAGTTTTTCTGGTGTTATATCAGGTTTTCCTTTAAGAAGAAGACAATGTCATCAACAAAAACTGCAGCATCTAAAATGAGATACAGTGGAAGTCTACCATACTCTTTTGTGGTGCTTTATCATTGTTTGAGGTCATTTAGAGCCCTTTTTCTTGCTCAAATGTTAGTGAAATAGGGTTTTTTGGCTAATTTGTATCAGTTTTAGACAACTCATTAAATGGAATTGTTGTTTCAGTCGTGTTTCTTTGAAGAAGAAAGAAATTATATGAACGATTTTATTCTATAACTGTTCAGAGGAAGCCTTTCAGGATTTGGATTTTATTTATTTCTTTACATAAACACAGGGAATAAAAAAGGAATTTATCAGTCAATCTCTTGATTTTTTCTCAATTACTTCTCTATCAAATTCTCTCCAATTGCTAATCTGTTCAGGTGTATTTTCTCTCTACACCCAATTTCTGTGGGAAAATGCTCTAATATACTTCTTTTTCTTGGACTCCTCTCTGCCCTCTGAATTGTTTTAATTGCTGGAAAGCGTTTCTTGGCAGCAGACATTGACAGCAGTTAAAATTTTATAACCTTTACTTATAATTACAAATTGTGCCATGAAGGTAGCAATTGAGAAAAGTGTTTTTAAATTCATCCTGTAGACTATGTAGTGTTAATATCCTTCCAAAAGGAAATGATAGCATTCCTTGTTTATTACAGTTACAATCCATTAGAAAATTTGGATTTTTTCAAGTCCATGTGTACCTTGCTGTTTGGAGATGAGAGCTCTTTCTAAAATAATTTTTATTTATTAATTTTGCTAGCTGAATTCACCAAGGTTTTTTGTTTGTTTGGTTTTTTTTATTTTTTGGTTTTTTTTTTTGAACATCAGAACAATATTTGTGGTCAACTGCTAATGTTTGATTAATTAATTCAGATTATTTGCTTTTTCCTTCAGAGGAAACTAACAGTCTGGTCATAGTAATGGTATTAGGAACTAGTAAATAACACAAACTATTTTAAAATAAAATTATTCTCTTATAAAAGCATGTAAAAATACTTTGACAATTATTTTTGGGTTGTGGTACAGTGATTAATTATAATAAATTTTCAGTTATATTAATTTATTTTTCATGTGCTCTTTTGAGAAAGATGAGTAAGACGCTACTGCACATTGATACTGACAAAACTGTGGGATTTCTATTGAAATCAGAATTGTGGAGGGGAAGAGCCTGGGGTTTTTCCTGCTCCAGTGCAGAATTCAGTATTTCCTTAAACTGACCGTAAGACCTAATGCTATTGACAGCTTTTCAAATTTTGAAACTACAGTAAAATCTACAGTAAATGTACTCTTCAGTACCTTTGCTCTTCAGGATCTTGAATTTGTCCAAGGAGATTGTACTGGGTTAAATACTCAAAACTTAGCTTGCTGAACACTTTAATAATAATAAAAGAAGTTCATCTTTTTAACAATGTTAAACTCAAAGGAAATAAGGAAATTTAATATTGTAATTTAGTTTCATAGTGAGGATTTTATTTTATTCTTGACTTAGTAGTGAAAAAATACTTGTAATTTCATTCAGGATAATAAATTGTCTGTGCTTGTGGAACAATGTGGGTAGTGTCTATGGTGAAGAATATTCCTGACACATCATCTGTGCTGCCTTCTATTGTCGAACATGCTGGACTCTGTTCCTCAAAGCTGCTGCCTGATGAAGTGCTGTCAGAGTTTTGAAAGATTCTCAGATAAGCTATTCAAAGAATGAGATTTCAGTTTTGTTATCAAACACACCAAAAAATCCAACTCAGGTAATTAAATTTGCACATTTAAATTGCCGATGAAGGTTTACATTACTTCACACCTCATGCTAATTTGGTAAGCAGTGTTGCAGTGCTTTCTCAAAGTGTTTTCTTTCTGTGCTTACTTTAGCAATGGGTGAAACACATCCAGCTGTATCTCACAGTTTGACCACAAATATGTGGTTTAAACTTAACATTGGTGAATTGCTATACACAGGCTGAAATGAAGTATAAGAAGGTCCTGTACACTGTGATATGCAGGAAGCCAGACACTGATCTTTTTCCTCTCATAACTTTGAATGTATCAAGCAGTTTAAACAGGTATAAACTAATGCCTTTTTGTTATTCATCCATCATGAGCAACTCTTTAATTTGCAATACACTCAAAAAGTTTTTCTTGTCCCCTATTGTTGTCCTAAATTACGACAAACCACTGTAAAGGTCAGATCTTTGCACGCCACTAATAAAAATGCCATACTTCATCTTTATCTCAATATTCACAGGTCTGGTTTCCAACCTTACAAAAACCAACTGGACAGATTGTTGCCCAATAGCTTTTAATTTTAAGCCTGAAATGCAAGGCAATTTTTGCTTCTAATAATTTAGTGCACATGAGTAACATAAGTGTTATGAAAAGCTTTTACTGTGGGCATGGTAATATGAAATCCCTCATTTTCCTGCTCACCCAGTGAGCTCCATTCTGCCAACAAAAAATACCCCAAAACACTAAAAAAAAAAAAAAAAAGGAAGAGATGAGATTCATTGCCTTTATAGCAATACTTTTTTTTCTTGAGTCATTTGGATTTGGCCTACATTCCACCTAAAGTAGCTTGAAAGGCGAGGGGAGTCTCCACACAGTATAAAGAGGTCCTTTTGGTCCTAATCTATGACTTTTTTGAAGTCAGTGGTAGTTTTTCTCATTGACATCGCTGATGCTAGATCAGATAGCTATAAATTGAAAATGTGGCTGAACATTTCACCTCATTAAATTCCATGCGTCTTTTTTTTACTTTATTCAGTCTAGAATATCACTCATTATGTTTAATATGAAATCAAACTCCACCACCTTCCTATGGCCTGAAGTCCATGCAGACTAAATTAAGAGCAAAGATATTCAGGATTGAGTATATTTAAATATTGCCACATTTCTAAATGTGATCAGATGTTTCAGACAAAAACTCATGGGCAATCACAGGACAGCAGGTAGACAGCCACATAAATGAAGCATAATTGGCTGACTACAGATCTTGGTCAATAGCAAAATGTTTGATAAGGTGACCTTTTAAATTAACATGCTTTAAAGATGTAATCATTCTAAACAGACAGATACAAAGAAGCTTATTAGCAAAAGGTAAGATGAAAATACAAACCATCAATCAGAGTTGATGATTACTAGATTAAAAAAAAGGTCACTTTTCAAAAGCCTGTATCACCGCTAAGGCTTTTTTGCTTTAGCAGGAACAATTGCTTAATCAACAACGCTCAGCTTCAAGAGTTAAATTCTGTTCTAGAAGAATGTGGCCACTTTGCTTGGTCAGAAAGTTTGATACCAAAGGAAGAGATTGCAGATAGATAGTTTTCTGGTATTTCTTGAACTTGTTTTAAAACTTTATTCTAGAAAATGAATTTCATAGTTTGTGTGCACATGTTAGAAGAGCAGTGCAATGCAGCCAAAATGACTGCACCGCAATATCTCAGTGTTTGTAGGAAAAGGCATTGCTAATTACATAGTTAACCAGTTACTTTAAACATATGGTGTTCACTTCACCTATCCCTTTAAAGAGCTTGCAAGTAAGAGCAAAAGGCTGAGAATTGTTGCACAAGTGAAAAAAGGTCACAATAAAGAGGCCACTCTACAGTACATTATGCATTTGGGGTTTTTTCCCTAGTACCTATGTATGTGTCAAAGCTCCATTTGCTGCAAATAAGGACTATTCGTTTCACCTTCATACACACAATCTGCTTCACTCAATCAGTGTTGGGATGTAGCACTATAAAATATCATAGAGATCCAATGCCAAGATCCAAGCAGAGAGAATGAAAAGTAGTTCCTGCATTTCTCTTATGGCTTCCTACAAGTCTGAAGGACACAAAACAATCTAATGTTAAAATGTTTGGTAGCATCTCATTTATCAGATGGAATTAAATTTAAATGCTGATTTTTTTTCTCTTCTGATTTCACTTTTAACCGAAGCACCAAGAAGGATGTTAAAGAACAGAGTAACCTACAGGTGATTAGTACAGGAAAAGCCTTCCTTTCCATTGCATTGGCTCTTCGGAAATCTTTGGTGTACTGAGCCTTGTCTTTCAAGCACTGGATTTCCATAAAATGTATTTAATTTTATTAAAAAATGCAGCCTTCTGCAATAGGAATTAATTTCATTTTACAGTAACCACAAAATATATTGATTACTCTTATATTAGGTGCAGTGGGTTAAGTGCATATGCAGACTAGCATATCTGCCAGCTTCCACCAGAAAAAGCAGCAAAGATTCAGTCTAGTCACTCTATGAATGAAAGTTCTCCTTTTCATATTAATCCCATTTTTTTAACTCTCTGAGACAGAAGCTGACAGTGTTAAGACAACAAAGAGACTACTTGGTCTTCCATCCATAGAGAAGAAAAAGGAAAAAAAAAAAAGGGAAAAAGAAAAAGAAGATAAGACAATTTGTCAGGCTTTACATGAAACATTGCTTTTTACTGTTTGCTGGCCTCTAAACATGAAAGATCTTATTGGTGTCCCCAATTAAATGTAAGAGATCAAAGAAGCATCAATATATAACCTGCTATTTGTCTAGCAGTATTTCAAAAGAAAGATCAACTCAAAATTACAGAAAAATTTGACATAACTTGCTAGAATGTAGTTTTTTGTTGGCTTGGTTTTTTTTTACTTTTGAAGAGAAAAAAGAGTGAGATTACAGGTGATCTTTCCTGACTGCTTTCTGTTATCAGACAATTACATAGGCTTCAGATGCAGCATTAAATGGCATAAAACAGAAACACCCGGAATGTATTTATTCAGAAAGTATTATCAGACAGAAATATCAAATGATTATTTGTCTCTACTAGCATCCACAACAGTATACTAGGTACTGTATGTGGTCTGTAGGTCTTTATTCCTGAATACTTTTACATAGAACAGTGAAAAAAATTTCAGATAATAATTTAGATTAAAAAAAGGAAGAAAAAAAATCCGTACAAAATATTGTTTTCATTTCTTTTCCTCCTGTCTTTTCCCTTTAACCTCATACTGTCCAATTTTTCTACTGTAAAATGCTGAGAAAAGAGATAAAGAAAGAAAACTGAGAAAAAGGAGAACTGTGGAGGTGAGGATTTCTCTGTTTAACAAGACTGCTTACCTAAATAAAAATTGGTCGGAATAGCATATTTTTTTGCTAAATGTGTTAAGACTTTCTATTGCAAAAGGTTGTGCTAAATTTTTTTTTAACTTTATTTTTTCTGCCTTTGACTGTCCACATAAAACCAGGTAATCTGTAAAGATTTGCTTTTTTTTAAAAAAAAAAATATTCTTTGCCTTATGCTTTCACAAGATGTGGTCAGAACTGTTAGAATTTAAGTTCTAGTGCCATTCCTCATCCCACAGTGAAGGTGTGGAGACACTTACGTCACCGATATTCAAAGCATTATGACGCATGTTTTACTGCCCTAGAATTCAATTTCTGCTTCTTGGTGGAAGTCTAGATGCTAACCTTGAAGCCTTCAGTGCT
>VWZK01019601.1:0-30118 GCA_013396935.1 Baryphthengus martii
AAAAGATGAGGTTTGTTTTGGTCACTTTACAGCAATCGTTTTAAAAGCAGAATTTAGCTTTATGACATGTGCAGTCACCAGAAATCTATCAAATTACATCTCTTGTCACACATAATACTCATTGTGAAATTCATCATCTTTTCCTCTTCCGTAGTCTTTGGAAAGTCATTTACTGACGCTGCCAGCTGGAGTGCTGTGTAGACACCATGTTCTGAAAGCCCTCTCAGAGAGCATAGGTGGTGCAGCTACACCTTGGAATGTGGCAGCAGGCAGTAAGAGCCTTACTGTTAACAGAGGAAGGAGGTGAATTCAATTCCTGCCTGGTAAATCTGCAGCTGTAACTCATTTTACATCCACAGTATGTTTGTAAGCTCTAGATCATGACAAAGTTTCTTAATTCCCATATCCCAGTAGAATGTGCTATATCCTGTGCCTGTGATTTAAACTCTAGTATGGGATCCTTTGCCAGCAGAGTTTGTGATATGCTTAAAGTGTCCAGGCTGAGCAGAGGCAGGAGAGGCTTGGATAAGCTCCTGCCCATTTTTATGCTGCAGTTGTTAGCACAAGACAAATGGTATTGTGTCCCTGCTTGAAAATAAGGCCTTGTGAAGAACTGATAACACAAGTGAATGTTCAGCTTGTGCTGTTTTCTCCAGCATTCTTATCTTTTCTGGGAAGCTGATTGATAACAATCCAAACCTAGTGCATCCCCCAAACCTTAAGAGGAGCAGAAAGAAGACATCGCTCAATTTGCTCATTCCAATTCTCTCTGTGGAGGAGAATGGTATTGCACACATTTCCTCAAATATGCTCAGTCTTGACCAAGTATTATTGAAGGAAGGAGTACAGTGCTGAAATCAACTAAAAGCAATGTATTGTTTGATAACTGTTTTTACTTGCAGAGAATACCAAAACCACTTCAAAACAGTCACTTTCCTAGATGATAAAGAGATAAAGATAGCTGCATTCAAATTTATTACGTTAATAAAACCACATTACTGACAACTGCTTCTGTGATAGCATTGAACACCTGCATTCAGTTTACATGTATGTAGAGTGTGTGGATAGGGTACAAGAAGATGAATCACAGGGCATCAAGCACTTCTTAATGACAAAGAGCATAGTGTCTGTCAGTATTGAGGAACTAACTTAGAGGTTTACTCTCTCTTTTCCTTCTCCCACATTCTTATTTTCTCCTCTGTGCTCCAACAATTCATTATACAGGGAATAGAAATCCTCTCTCTTTTTTTTTTTTTCCCTTCAGAATCTTCCATCCTCTCTGTTCTCTTCTGCTGTTGTTTTGTAAAATGGATAGCGGTAGGGGGAAGACTTACCCAGCTAGTCACACACACTGCCCTTATCAGTGAATTCACGACAATGATCTTTTGACTGAGCAGACATTTCCAACCTCTCACTGTCTTGTTATACTTTGTAGGTATCTTGGGGAAAAGTCCTTTGAGTCATGGTGTCAACTAATACATACCTACTTCTTGGCATTAAATTTACTTGGAAAGGGAGAATGTAATTTTTTGATATGCAGTTATACAGTCAACTGTTATGTTTGTTTATACTGTGGGAAGAAGATGCCTACCTTCCTTATTTGTGGACCATGGAGAGTAAGAAAAATAGGGTAACCATTTGTGAGAGGCTGGCATTTGATGCCAGGGGACACCTTGGCATGGAGAGTACAGATACAACAAAGAGGATTTTGAATTTCTTCCAGGATCTTTCAGAATACGTAAAGGAATCCCAATGAGATGCTCTGTCTAGAATATAAGAAAAACAACAGAGCAAGAGACTGTTGAAAATCAAAGAATCAGCTCAGGTCTGAAAGCAAGTGGATGATGAGGAAGGAGAAAACAATGTTTACCAAGTACAAAACCTGTCTTTTCTATCAGAAAGCTCCTCCAAACGCTCACCTTGGACTGAGCCCTGTGCCATGGGATCGCTCTCTGCCATCGAAGCCAGCAGGACCTCCTGCAGGAGAAGGGGTCTCCTAGGCACAGCCCTGACAGCAAATCAAAATGGAGAAGACTTGGAGTGAAATCCAGCCTTTTGCAAGCAAAGACCCTGCCTGATGTAAAGTTTACTGTAAGTAATACTCCTCAGTGTGAGTGCCAAATTACTGCGTGGCTTGAAACTGCATAGAGCACTGTAACAATAGTGCAATTTGTGATATACGGTGGATACTACAACTATACATAGTGTATAGCATAGTCTGTAAATACACACAGAATCATAGAATAACAGAATGTTTTGATTTGGAAATGACCTTTAAAGGTCACCTGGTCCTACCTTCCTGCAGTGAGCATGGACATCTTCAACTCAAACAAGTTGCTCAAAGTCCCATCCAATCTGACTTCGAATGTTTCCAGGGATGAAGCACCTATCACAAATCTGGGCAAGCTAGGTCAGTGTTTCACCACTCTCAGTGTAAAAAATTTCTTCTTTATATCTAGTCCAAATCTGCCCTTTTTTAGTTTAAAATCATCACCTCTTATCCTGTTGCAATAGACCCTGCTAAAAAAATTGTTGCCATCTTTCCTATAAAAAAAGGAAAAGGGATAGGAGGGAAGCAGAGGGGAAGGGAAGGGAAAGGAAGAGTTGTGCACACTCCACCTATATCTGTTGCAGGACAGATGAAATAAACTAGTAAATAAAAAAAAATGGGATTAAGAAAGCGTAAAGATGGTGTGTCAATGTTTTTTTTTTTTAAAAAAAAATCCCTTTCCCTATAATTAAGAACCTGTGTGTTAGGCCCTCAGAGCTTGATACAGAGGTAAAGCAGATGATGTGATTAATACACAGAAGCTACTCTAGTGGTCTTCACCATTGATCTGATCTGAATTGATTTTGTTACCGAAATTTTGAGGAAGCAATATCTACATCAACAAAACAACCTACAAAATTGCTACTTATTTGTCCTGCTAGGTGAGGTGAGAGGTGGAGGAATACAAGACAACATTTTATTATCTTCTCTGTCATGCTACAAAATGTCGTGTCACCCTACTTACACATTAGTAAAAACAGTTGCCAACAATCCTAGTAGCGCACAACCATATTTAAATGCTTTAGAGTAGAATTCTATATGCTCATTATTTGCCATTTTGTAATTTGAAAATAACAAATCTTTTCTCTGTCCCACCTCAAGCACAAGGGGTTACAATTGCATGCTCTTGTCACTTCCAGCTTTCCCATCTGTTACTGCAAAACTATGATAAATGAAGTTTCAATGAGATCACAAAAGCAGGCTTATTGTTTTGACACAAAATAAGACTTAGATAACAAAAATAAATTATAATGCTCTCTCATTTTTGGAACGAAGAATTTTCACTACTTCAGAGAGATGTTTGAAACAGTGGTTTAGAGGGAACAAATGATGTGTCAGAACCTAGAAAAATAACAATGAATATTGCATTCTTTAGAACATATAAACCAACAACTGTTTGAAGGCAAAAACCTTCTGAAATTTCTTGGGATATATAAAGTAGACGAGCATTTGAGGCTTTTGTTTGATGCCTGATATTGAAGCATCATGTCAGGTATTGTTATTCAATGCTTAGTTTCACAGAGGATGGACAAAAAGCTGACCAGCAGCCTCTATGTTTTCAATCCAGACTTCACCAGGTTGGTTGAGACAATCCAAAATCCTTCCAAAGATGTCCATAGATTTTACTTTATCAACTTCATAATTTGTATTTGCATTAAAGCATGTCTTTTTGAAAGATAAACAGAATTTGGTATAAAATCATCATGCGATTGGAGTGTATCGCATTACCCAGAATGTAGATGACCTTTTTTCACTCACAAGGGAGGATAAAGTTAAAAAAAGAGAAAATGTCCAGTTAGCATAATTTTAACGCTACCCAGACTCAGTTGATCTGTTTCTAATAATAAGATAAATGAGATCCTGCTTCAGACTTAGAATTTTTAATTTTAAAACTGGATTTTTTAGCTTATATTTAATTATTTTTAATTATTTTTGAAAAAACGTATTATTCAGTCAGTCCTTGATTCTTTTGAGGAGCCTTAGCTTGCAGGTTGTACCAATGATTCATTGCTCATTTTTCAAAACTCATTATTTGTTTCTGGTCACTATTCAGCCTCATCTGTTAGATTAGATAGCTTCACTAAGACAGTCATTCCTCTTGTGTGGGTATCTGCAGAATATCATTGGATCTGTTCTTTTAAGTTTCACATTACTGAAACAAACTGCCTTTCTCTCTCCATCAGGCTTTTCATATTTGAGTACCTTGCCGTGTAGTCCTTTCCAGTGATGAATCACTTACAGAAACAGAGATGTGCAGAAGCAATCCTCTCGGCCACAACCAGCGACTGAATCAGTGCAGCAGAATTGCATTTGTTCCACCACATTAAAAGCCACACAGGACTAGTAAAGCTTAGCAAGCGGTTGTCCTTTTGATGTGAGTACTGAAATAGTGAGCCATGCACTGGAACAGCAGTTGTTTGAGCCAGGGGAACTATAAGCCTGAGGACCACACATGTTAAATGTTTGGTTTAGAGAACACTCGTCCCTCATGACAAGAGACTACAAATCTAGGCGATAGAATGCATTGTGTGATATCAAATGTCACAGATTGTCAGGTGCCATTTTCAGTGAATTAGGCTAGAAATCTTTTATTACAGCAATTGAGAAGAAATCAGTCTTAAACAGAGAGGTGTAGTCAAATGGGCTAGATAAGTAGACTCAGGAGTCCTGGTATTTCAGGTGAATAAAAGAGACTATCACTTACACATACTGCTTTTCATCTTCAAGAAATCCTAATTATTATGGAAAACCAATAAGCTAATATGAAGTACAGACAAATGAAATTTCATGCACTACTACAATGCTGCAGTCTCTGAATGACATTTGGCAGATGGGAAATCATACCCAACAAGTACACAGAATGATAAACCAAAATACTAACAGACCTAACACAACCTTTCCCAGGAATATATTTAGCCTTTTGAATGAATATATGCATTATTCAATATGGCTGGCAATTTCCATTCAAGAGTGAGCTGCCTTTGGAGGCAAGAACTGTTGAGTATGTGTCCCAAAAATATACTTCAACTCCTTATGCACACGCAGATGACCAGTCCAATATAAAAGAAAAAAATACTGATTGCATTTATTCCACCTACACATTTTGTATGGATTGCATTTTTTCTCTCATTTAAGCTCTCTGCAAGGCTTATATTTTTACATAGAAAAACTCCTTAGTAGAAATGACTGAGTCAGCAGAGGAAATGATGTTAAATCTCCAACGTACTGAAGAACCGATACGATGGTTCATGCAGAGTTTCCATGTGGTAGTGAAATATGCCTGTGCTCCAAAATCAAAGTAGGTTGATGTGCTAGTCATGATCTAATTTACCTGAGTTTATAAAGGAAATTCTGGACGTTAGATGTAACTGTGTCAGAAATACGAAGTTTCCATTTCTGCATTGCTAACTTGGCAGTCTAAGTTGATAAAAAAATAAACTGAAAAAGGCTCAATACTTTTTCTATAATGACAATTTCAAGTTGTGTTTTATCATTGAAAATATCTGTATGATCACAGTATATTAAGCCAGAATGTACTGCCAAAATGTCTATCTATTCAGATATTTTCTTTTTAAAAGTTTCGGGTTTTATAATTTTACAAAAAGTTTCAAGTTGATTGTATTGTCCATTTATTGTATTGTAATTCCCAGAAACAAACAGATTTTGCTTCTGTTTTGCTAGACTGTATACAAATACTGTAGATGCTGTATAACTGAATAGAGAAGTTTGTGGTGGAGTCTACAGGCTACTTTTCTTATATCGTTAATGAAATACAGTTGTAGAAACCCAGCATGGACTGTTTTCTTAAATTCTGGGCAAATCAACCTTTATAATCTGTGGATTAATACAAGAAGTACAGAATTATGAAGAGTGACTTGAGGGAAAACGAGTGTGGAGAAAGCAAGTCACAACTTTCCATTCTCTAATAATATCTTTTATCTATTTGCCCTGTTCCTAGTGTCAGCTTTTTCAAGCTGTGGTTATGTTCTCAGTTTCCTGCATTCTCTGCAGTATGTGACCTGTCTGTGTCCCAGTTCTCTGTCACCTCTCCAGACCTCATCTCAGCTGCTGGCGATAACACTACTGGGCAGCTGTGTCTCACGCTTCAGAGGACATTGTTAAATACTTGAAAGAACCTTGAGAAATTTCACAGGGCACTGCAAAGTAAAATGAGCAGGACAAAATTGAAAGCAGAAGTAATATAGCTCAGACAGAGATAGGTAGCACCTCCAAGATTTAAGAGAAAAATCACAGCAAGAGAAGGCATTAAATTCAAAAAAGTAAATAAAAAAAAAAAATTAAAAGAAGCTGGAAGTTGTAACATGGCAACTTGGCACAGCAAGGTGTGATCAGACAGCAGCATAGGCCAGACATCCCTTCTGTATTCTCCGTTTCCAGTGACATATAACTCAGATTATCTGGAGAACTTTAGGTTCTTGATAGCATTTTACTTCTGCTTTCACTTGGGCTTTTAAAATTAAACCTGTTCACGAGTTGGTCTCCAGGATTAAGGAGAAGTACATGGGTTTGTGTGCTGCTATAATCCAGTAATAGTAATTTGTTAATGATTTTGTGATAGAGCAACTCACAGTTTGTCAGCATTTAAAATACATAAAAATAAAACAAAATTTTAAGATAAGGCTGGTGAGCTTATAGAAGTTGTCAAAAGAGTGCCAACATAAGAGTGTTCTCTTTGGTAAACTCTCTACACTGACTTGGGTATAGTTAATGAGTTGAAGCTAAAGTCTACTAAATTTTGGAAACTGAGATTATTCTAGATATTTTTATGATAATAATTTACCCAGGAGCTTTTTTAGTACTGTTCTCTTACAGAGTCCTGATCCAAAGCTCTTTGAAGTCTTTTCGCATCCAGTGAGTTTTAGACTGGGCAGCTTCTACTGCTCACCATATGTGCTAAACCATAGAATTGTAGAACAATAGAATGGGTTAGGTTGGAGGGGATCTTAAAGATCATCTAGTTCCAAGCTTCCTGACATGGGCAGGGGCACCTTCCACTAGATCATGTTGCTAAAAGCCCCACCCAACTTGTCCTTGAACACTTCCAGGGATGGGGCAGCCACAATTTCTCTGGGCAACCTGTTCCAATGCCTTATCACCTCATAATGAAGAATTTCTTGCTTATGTTTAATCTAAATCTACTCTCCTTCAGTTTATAACCATTACCACTTGTCCTAATCACTACAGGTGTTTTTAAAAAGTCCATCCCTATCTTTCCTGTAGGCTCCCTTTAAGTACTGGAAGGCCTCAATAGGGTCTTTCTGGAGTCTACTCTTCTCCGTGCTGAAAATCCCCAAACATCTCAACCTGTCTTCATAGAAGTGTTCCAGCCCTCTGATCATCTTCATGGCCCTCCTCTGGACTCACTTCAACAGATTTGTGTCATTCTTATATTTGGGCCCCCAGAGCTGGATGCAGTACTCCAGGTGGAGTCTTTCAAGACTGGAGTAGAATGGCAGAATCACCTTCCATGACCGACTGGTCATGCAGCCCAGGATACAACTGACCTTCTAGACTGCATACACACATGTATCTGTGCTTGGAATTGCCTTGACCCATGTTCAGGACCTTGCACTTGACCCTGTTGAATCTCTTGAGGTTTACATGGGCCCACCTCTCAAGTCTGTCAAGGTCTCTCCGGATGATATCCCTTCCCTCCAGTGTGTCAATCACACCATATAGCTTGGTGCCATCAACAAACTTGCTGAGCGTGCACTTGATCCCACTATTTACATTACTGACAAAGATGTTAAACAGTACAAGTCCCAGTACCAGCTCCTGAGGAGTGCCACTCATTAGTGGTCTTCATTTGAACATTAAGCCATTGACCGCATTACTTGTCTTTATTTGACCATCCTGTCAATTTCTTATCCACCAAGTGGTCCACATGTCAAATCCACATCTCTCCAGTTTAGAGACAAGGATGTTGTGGGGGGCTGTGTTGAATGCTTTGCACAAATTCAGGCAGAACATGCTAGTTGCTCTTTCTTTATCCATCAAGGCTATAACCCTATCATGGAAGACCATCGTATTTGTCATGCACAATTTACCCTTGTTGAAGGCATGTTGACTGTCACCAATCACCTCTGTGGTTTCCATGTGCCTTCGCGTAGTTCCCGTGTTTTTGCTGGGCAGAGATGTGACTGATTGACCTCTAGTGCCCCAGCTCTTCTTTTTTTCCCTTTTTAAAAATGGAGGTTTTGTTTGCTCTTTTCTGGTCGGTGAGAACTTCATGAGATTGTCACAACTTCACAAATATAGTGGCTTAGCATCTTCATCTGTCAGTTCCCTCAGAACCCATGGATGCATGCGTCTCATGGACCTGTGCACCTTCAGGTTCCTTACACAGCCTTCATATTCTCCTACAGTGAGCAGTTCTTCATTCTCCCAGTCCCTGCCTTTGTCTTTTGCTACCTAGGTGGTGTGGCTGGAGCACTTTCTGGTGAAGACTGAGTCAAAACTATCATGCTGTGCTGTCCCTCCAACAGATGCTGGGGTGGTTGAAGTCCCCCATGAGGGAACTCATCAGGGCTTGTGAATTTGAGGCTGCTTCTGTCTGTTTACAGAGGGCCTCATCCACTCAGTCTTCCTGGGTGGATGGCCTGTAGCAGACCACCACTATAATGCCACCTGTCCCTGCCCTCCCTTTAATCCTGACCCATAATCTCTTGGTCAGCTCTTTGTTCATCCTGACGTGGAGCTCTATGCACTCTAACTTGCATATCATAGAGGATGATACCCCCTCCTCATCTCCCCTGCCTGTACTTCCTAAAGAGCCTGTATGACGCCATTCCAGTACTCCAGTCATAGAAAAAATCCCACCATGTCACCATGGTGTCAATAATGTCATAGCCCTGCAGGCATGTGCATGTGTCTAGCTCTTCTTGTTTATTCCCTATGCTATGCACATTTTCACAGGATGTTTTACTTGGGCCTCCAATGAAGCTGACTTGCTAGCTGGAGTGGCTTGAATTCCTTTGTGTTGCTTTTCAGGTGCTCTCCTATGACCTGTCATCCTTCTCCAGGTTCTGGACATCTATTGCTAGCACTGACATCAAACTAGCAGGAGTGGCATGGATTGAGGTTCCCCTCCCCCAGCCCCTTTACTTTAAAGCTCTCTTCACTAGCTTTCCAAGCCTATAACAGAGGAAGCTCTTCCCCTTCTCTGACAGATGGACTCCATCAGCGTCCAGTAAACCAGATTTCTCAATGTAAGTCCCATGCTCTAAGTAGCCACACTCTGGCCATCACCCTGATCCTGTAACCATTTGTTGATTTACCAGATTCAACTAGCCCTTTCAAATCCCTTCTCTTTGACCAGGAGCACTGATGACAAATCTACCTGTGCTCCAGAGTCCCTTACCACCACTCTCAGGGCTCTGTAAACATTCTTGATAGCCCTCAGACTTCTCCTGGATGTATCACAGCTGCTCATGTGAAACAACAGCAGCGGATAATAGCCAGTGGACTGCATGAGGATTGGTAGTTTCTCAGTGGCATCCCTGGGTATAAGCCCTCAGTAAGCAACACATCTCTCTAGAGAGGGCGTCAGCTTGGTGGATGGGTGCCTCCACACTTTTAGGAGGAGAGTTGAGTTGCCTACATTTCTTAGTTGCACTGATTGTTATACAGGGGGCAAAGCAACTTGTGTAAACAAGCAGTGAAATGCAAAAGAGCTGAGGGGTAAGGATGAAAATGATAACGGAGAATAGGAGGTGGAATTAGGAAAAGGGAATGTGCAGAAACAAAGGGAAGGAAGAATTAATGATTAATAGATGACAAGGAAAGCTGAAGGAAATATAGCTATATATAGCTAATATAGTTATGGTTCAGCTTTGAGACAGAATGTTTATCATGAGAGCTGCTGTCTTTGTGGTGATACGAAAACCTGAAAGCTTCACTGCCAACATAAGACTTGTATTGCTGGGCAGATACTGCTGCAGTTGTGCAGGCATTTTGTCTCAATGGGGACAAGGAGAAGGACCCATAACTTCAAAATAAGCAGAAATGTATGTTGATTCAAGGTTAAAAACATGTTTATTTTTCATTTTTGAAATCAAGTGAGAAACTTTTTCATCTCTTTTCTAAGTGAAAGTTTATAAATTATGAAATGTGACATAGTATATGTTGGAAAGTTCTGGTTTTTACATTAATATGCATTCTCCATTTCAATATTACTGAATACATTTCTCTTTTGCAAGAAATATGAGATAAACACTGCATCCATCTCTAAAACTGATTCAGGAGAATAGCCCTGGATCTAGCCCTAAAGCAGCAATATCTGCATTGTACCAAGCTGAGAGAGAGTTAAGCATAGTCTGTCCTAGAAAAATAATAGTATTAGTTCAGTTGAAATTATAAAATCATTTTCTTTTTCTGTGTTCTTCTTCACTGACACTCCAGAGGTACATATTCATACAGTTATACATTTATTGTTTATTTTCCTTTTGGTTATATCAAAGTAAATAATTTCTACTAGCAGTTCAAGAAGCAGGTCTATCCTCACATAATTGCATCCAAATGATATTATGAAGTAGCACAGCCACTCAGAGCAATATTCCATCCCCCTTTTAAATAGGTATATTAAGCAAATCTTTTTAGTGTAGATAAGAATAAAGTAGGTAATGAAAGCATTCCTATTTACTTGCAGATAGCTTTCAAGGGAAAGTTACATTTCTCAATGATTAATGAGAGCCTTAACTTCAAGTATTGTATTAACATTAAAATGATACAGCAGTTTCATATAAACTCTCTTAAAAGTACATTCCAGAGGCATATTTAGGACATGTTACATATTCAAATAGTAGGTTTAATATAATGATAACTACTTAAATATAGAGCATCTTATTTACAGTCATCTTTCTCTGTTTATATTGTCTTCGCTTTCCTTCTCTTCCTGAATTCTACTTGATGCAAAAAGCTGAAGAAGTCAACACAGCTGTTTTTCATCTCTTTAGTGCCACTCTGAAAAAAATTAGTTGAAATCCCAGTCTAAGGAACCAAATAGATATTTTCTCAACTGATTAAATTTTCAAACCTTCAAAATCTGCATTATACGAATTCTATAAAGTAACCACTAGCCCCATTGGTTTATAATCTAAACAGATGTAGAAAATTATGCATTCATAGTGGATAACGATGTTTAAGAAGCACGTTTGCAGAAGATTATTGAAAGGAAACAAGGTTGCTTTTCAAAACGTTCACTGACATGCATCCAGCAGGTAAACAGGTGCCTTAATACTTTCAACTCTTGTCCAGGCATTGAAATAGCAGGTGCATACAAAAGACCTAGAAATAAAGTTCACCTGACAACAGCAACAGCAGTGTTTAAGACAACTAGCAAGCCATACATATGCTTTACACTGCCAGTGAACATTTACAATATTTTGTTTTGTGCATTTTCCTTGTATGTTTCTTGGATAATTGTTTTGTGTGGCATAAAATTCCATTGACATGTCACAGAATATTGTCAGCTGTAGCTATTAGTGGCTGTTCTCAAGAGATGTCTCCTTTAGAATAATTATATGTATATTTTAAGCACTTCTTAAAAATTTAAGTGTCATAATATTTAATAATCTCTAAGTCATTACCATTATAGGCATAAAACATGGGATAGATAATATACAGAGAACTGTGAGGTTCTATAGTACATGTAATAGCCTAGAAACAGTGGCTTGCGGAGATAATATATCCTCTTGGTACTTCTTTCTTTAAATAGATAAAATTCTCAGAAAAGGAAGACTGTATGTTATACAAATCAAAGTACAGATAAACAGCTTTGTCCAAAGAGGACAATGGGAACAAGATGCAGAAGGAAAAAAACCTTTTTGGATTTTCAGTAGAGATTTAGACTGTCCAGAAAACAAAAAGTTTAGTTTCTTAATTAACTGTTGAAGCCTAAGTACAACCAAGCAACTGCTGACAAACTCCCAGTCCATCAAGTCCAGGACACCTGGTGGCTGCTTTTCACAGAACTTTCAAGCCGTGAGTGGTCTGCAACTCATATTGACCAATGGCTTAACCAATTTTCAGTTTATGGTTTAAAATGGACTGAAAATTTCAGCTGGTTCCATCAAAGACTTTTCCCAGGCTTCTTTTCCTGGTGACAATTCCGAGGATATTGTGGTGGAGGGAAGACTAATGGGAGAAGTCAAAGCCATAAAGAAGCTCTAAATCACAGAGAACAGCTCTGTGGGATAGCTCCTCTAAAGTAGAAAAAGAATAGTTAATTGTTCATCAGTATTAAAAGGCAACAGCTTATATAACACTTAAAAAAAACCCCAAACCGTAATTGTATGTCTATGTAATACTGACACAAAACAGAATATGCAAAATAGATGAAGATTAGAATAGTCAGAGAATTTAGTATAAATTATTACTAGGATTTTAACAATAGTTTTCAGAGTTCTCTGAGGATAACATATTGAGAAATGTTCACATGAAGTAAAATATCCTCAAAGGCTTAAGTAATTAACATTTTAATTGGTAAACCAGTAGAAAATCCATGTCTAAGCTGTTAAAAATAACTTTTTCATTCAAGTGCGCCAGTCACAGACTGAAATTTTCCTGTAACAGTCACTGGTTGGATAATAAAATTGCTTTATTGCTGGTGGCCTGGCAACAGATCTGTGAATACTGCAATATAACTTTATTTATAAGTGAGTTCTCTCTTCATACATTTGTCTGCAGTATATCCTGAATAAGTTACTGACATGTTTTCTCCAGAGGAGTCAACACTTAAGGTCAACGGGTCAAATTTCAGAGCTTAATCTAATTGAAAAGATAGGCCATTAAGCTGGTGTACACAAATCCTTCCTCGAGGTTTTTGTGTATTTGTCACCCCCATTCAAACACACATCTGTTTCTCAATATGTAATCTGTACACAATGTCTTAATTTGCCACATTAAAGCAGGCTTTAAACCTAAGATAACATACCTTAGTGTGGCAGGACAGTAATAAATAGGAGTATGCAAAGAATCTAAAATAAATTTTGATCCTCACTTTATCAGACCACATACTGTACATTCAGTTTATGTTTAGCCCTTTGGTGTAAAAATTGAAATGATATTCTGTTAGTTTTGTTTTCTCCCCAAAAAAGAGAACTAAAGTAGTTCAGAAACCTTGATTTACACGTGCAACTTTGAGTTGGGTGCAGTAGAAAGGATGAGTTGCATGGTCTTTAGTCACTTGGGTCTGAGGGCAGGACTGTTGTAGTGCTAGAAAATAACCATGAGTCTACAGGAATCTATTTGCAGATAAATGTACAGTATTCTTTATATTTCAGTTATGATACATATATGTTATATACAAAGTAATATAGAAAAAAAACATTAAAACCAAAGTGATTGTATTTTTTAGTCTCAGTAGCAAGACTCGTGGTATTGATGAATTTGGTCATTATCCATTTGCATGATAATTAAAGATTAAAAATAGTATTAGATCAGGATAGATTATGTGGATTAGAAAGTGGCAGAATACTGTCATGTCAAAGTACGCCTATAGTGCAGTCACAGGAAAAACTTACCAAAGCTGGTCATCCATAGCTCAAGAATTTCACAGAAGTAACTGCAATGCAGTTTTATCCAAGAAAGTTTTGAATGATCTAGTTCTGTAAAGAGCTAATATTGCAGCAGTGTGGAGCTCAGTATATTTCAAGTTATAATCCATGTTTGAAAATTTGATACCTACTTAGGTGCCTAGCTCCTAAGCAGATCCAGAGAGCTGCTACTTGAACAGGACCCAGTTGATGTCAGGTTTTCTTCTGCTGCGCTGCAGGCACAATAGAGATTGCAGCTGAGAGACTGTGAACTTTTTGTAAAATTCTCTTGGATACACTTACGTAAATTTAATTAGGGTGTCTCAGACTCCTTGTAGAGAGTGAGTGTAGATGCTAGGCTGCAGAGGAAAGTAGAGAAGTCTAGCCTTTCTCCACCACATCTTAAGACAAGAACAGAATGGAGGAGGTGGTACAAATACCCCTCAAAAAGAATTCCTGTCAGTGGATTTTGGGGTAGGCGTGGGAAGTTCATCATTTCAGCGGACAGCATGTTAGAAGTTTGGGAAGAACTGCACCACACTTCTGTGAAATGTCATACTATGTTTAATCGTCTTTGCTGGTGAGAATGTGGGACACGATGCAGTGAGAGCTGAGTGTAACTTTATTGCTGCACACATTATATGTGGTGCAGAGGTCTCTGAGCAAGTGGTGAGGAAAATTGTAATTCCTTGTGGATCAGCACAGTGAGGATTCTGAGGTGGTACAGACAGGCTCCTTTCTCCCTGACTGGAGTCAGAGGGCCTGACATTTTTCAAAAGGAGTCACTATGCAAATAAATCAGTCCTCGTAGTGGTGTTTTCTAACTTAGGGCAGTTGGATTTTTCAAAGTATTAACTTTGGGACAGGCTGTGTGTGTGTGTGAATGTTCTCAGCTGTCTTGTGACTTCTGGTTGATGTACTTCAAAAGAATGTAAAGCTCTTGTTCTCTTCTCATCCTCAGTGAGTTTTCCTGTCTTCTCCTAAGGTTAAATACATAACAGATGAGTTGTATAATATGCCCACAATAGTAATTCTTGACACATTTTGAGCAAGTCTGGATACAGGATATGTCAAACCATATGGAAAGAAGAGATTTTGCAATTTAAAATTTTTTTTTGACAAAACTAAATTTTTTGCTCACTGAACTTTGTTTTAATTAACTCAATTTTGATAGCTCCTACGCAGTTCAGTATTTTATTTATAAGCTATTTCTGAACTCTTCTGCAACTTTTTTTTCCAAGATATGATAAAACTTTTTCAACAAACCTTGCCAGCTAGCAGAAATGGAATGAAAAGGGGCTAATTTAGGTGAGATCTTTTTGGATTTAAGCAGTATACCTGGCAATCACCCTGTGTTCATAATGATATCAGCTGGCTCATGTGGAAGCAATACTTTCTATTAATATAACATTCTTTGCGATATGCACCACCTGTGAAAAACATCTCCAGATTGGTCTTCGTTCCCTGGATACCATAGTACTTTGGAGTAGAGACACATTGCAAGTTCTCCAGTGCTGGGATCTGTTCAGGCTCTACACTTGCAAAATGACCCTACTTGAAAAAAACGAAAATCATTTGACCTTGAAAAACAAGATGTATATCTAAGCATTCATAACCAGCAGTTAGAAATTTTGCTTACAAAGATATTTGCTCCCACCAAAGAACTATGGGGCTGAGCTCCTGTCCCAATCCTCATATTGAAGTAGGAACTGAAGCCTGGTTTTCACTGCCCAGGCAGCAGAGATGGAAAGAATTGAGCTGCTGTAACAGATGAGGTTTTTTGTTGGTTTCTGTTTTGTTGGGTTTCCTTTTGTTACCCGAGCACAATAACTGCTTAGTATTTGAGAAAGAGATGAATCTTTCAATCTCTTCTCACTTTTGTTTCTTCCACAGTCTCCCAACAGACACATGGATCTTCAGCTAGGGCATATCCTAAGCTTTGCTCCTATTTAACCCTTTACCTCTCACAGTTTTCCTACTAAGGGGTAGCAGTGATTGTTTCTAACACTCTACATTGCAGAATAGAGGCTTCTGCATTTGTGTCAAAGGATTAAATATTATTTTTCTTGGTTTTTTTACCATCCCAGGTAAGACTGAAACGTGAATAACTGTAGCGTAGTTCATCCCATAGTAACTGGGCTTCCTGAAGGAAAAGACGCAAATCCTGATCACGCACGATTAACTTCTTTAAATTATTGTTAATTGGTTTAACTGCAGCTAATAAAAATTGTTACTGACCTTAACTGATATGTATACCTAAGTTAGCTATCACTTGTGTGACTGCATAGCCTGTAAAATCAATTATGGAATTAGCACTTAAGATTCCCTTCTCCATTATTTACTATAAATCTCAATGAAAATGAGAATTAAAAGGTATCTCATGTTCATATTGCCTTATGACAGTAAACAGTTATACATATGTAACTTGCTTGTGAAAGGCCAGAAGAGATACACAAAAAAGTAATATAATAAAGCTCTTTTTCAAAATATTGACTGCAGATAACAGGAAAAAATATTTCAACAACAACAGAAATGTCTCTTGTAATTTAGCGACCTCTTTTGAAAAGTTTACATCAGAACCCTCCTCATTCTCACAGGAAAGGGTAGTAATGAAGGTGTTTGAAGACTGATGACTTTCTTCTATGGACATCTTCAAACCTAGTCCTGAAGTCTACACCCATGCTGATTTTTCATTTAAGTCAATACAAGTCACATTCATGTTTAAGTGGAGTTCTTAGATGTCCAGAGTGAGTGTGTGCAGATCACTACATCCTAGGATGCACAAGGTCATGAGAACAGTCGTGCGATGGCAATCAATTCCTATTATGAAGCCCTCAAACAATTTATACTCCTATTTAGTGGATGGAATAGGGATTTTTATTTTGTTCTATTTTAAATGATGTAGAACTAGGCAGGAAGTACTGAATCGTGTTGGATCATATTTGAACCATTATTTTGTGCTGTCTAGTCATATTCTTTGTCTTCTTAATCTACTATTCTCGCCAGAAAACAGGAGCCAGGTGAGCACCTTCCACTGGTTTCCTGAAATAAACCATAACAGCAAAAAATCTGCATTATCTCAGGGAAAAATATGCCTCAGATATTTCAAAAGTATTAGGTAAGTATGTACTACAGCAAAACTAAGTCCTGTGGAGTTAGAAATTGTAACCTTAGAGATCACAGCTTCCCTGAAGAGCTTGTCTCTTCCCTAGTCAGGCACAAGCAAAACAAGCTGTAAAACTGCACAGCACTGGATGTAAAGATTTAAAAGGGCTCTCATAAAGTTTAACTCAATATTCATGGGAACTGATAGGCCAAATCTGAAGTTTTGGTTAGCTGTGAATTTACTGATACTGGAATCAAAATTACTTTTGTAACTGGAAATTACTGATATAGTTTTCAGTAAGTTGTGAAAAATCTGAAGTGTCTCTTGTCCTGAGGGCAAGCATGAAGAACACTTTTCTCTTCTGTATTAGAATATTAAATTTCTGAAGTTTTCATTTTTCTTGTGCATCAGTGTGGCAGCTTTGGCTTTAGACTCCTGAGGTGGCGTGACTCACAGCTCTACAACTGTCTCTGCTGCTGTATTAACAGCTCTTACCTCAGAAATCATGTTCTGTGGAAGGGACACTTCCAGCGATCGGCATGTGTGCAGCCAGGACACGATCCTTCCCTCTAGCTACACAGTTGGTCTCAAGATCCCCAGGCACATTTAATAATGATTTGTGAAGGAAAGATATTGCTATTAACAGTAATAAATTGAAGGAGTGAATTGCCAATGTTCATCAGCCTATGAAGTCTACTGATATTTTTTAATTAAAAGAAAGACAGAAGGCTCAAACAATTTAAATTGATTTGATATGAATGACATAGCTGTCTTGTAAATCAAGTAACTACATTCCTGAGATTGGTATTTTTTCACTCTTATACCAAAGTGTAAAAAGACAACTAGTTTCAAAAGATACTCTAAATCCCTCTGTAACTCTCTTTCCCCTTACACAGGATTTATCTACAGTATGAATTTATCTTTAAACTTTGAAGAGTCATTGATAAGATAATTTATCAATAAAATTAAAGTTCCTGGGAGGTCACTAGCTAAATATTAAAAAGAAAAAAAACATAAAGAAGCTTGCTCTTTACTATTCTTACCTCTTCTAATATACCCGTCATTTAACACATTAATTATTTTGGAACTTGTGTATAAATAAAAGTTGTAACTTTGAGGAGACTCTTATAAATGAACAAAACTTATGAAAAACCTCTGTTGAATCAAATAAATAGACTTAAGATAAAAGCAAGAGTTACTTAACACCACCTGTCAAAGTCTGTGTGCTTAGCCTTAGATTTTAATACAAACTGCAGTATACCACCAAGATGCCAATCCTAACTTTACAAGGTTAGCTGAAACCACAGAACCAGTGTAAGGGCACAGTCTGTTCTTGTGAAGGAAAGCCATGTGAACCCAATTCTGAGTCCAGTAGAAGCTGGGAGCCCATGCCTTGGCCAGAGACAAGGAGCTATGACTCATCTCCTTGCATGGAGGAAGGAGCTCCCAGCTCTGTCTCAGTTGTGCATGTGGTAACCTGTCAGCTGAGTGACCCATCTTGCCCATGGCTCCTAGGGGAATTCAGTGGAGCACGAAGTACTGCTTGGGAGACACAACTAGGTTTGGTGAAGTACCATGTAAGGCAGTGACAACACAGGTGTCCAAAATGTGTTGGTTTTCCTTAAAAGCAGAGTAGTTCCAGCCAGTGCAAGAAGTGCGCTGTACCGTATGACTTTGAACACTGTACCAATTTAAGTCATACCTTTGAAGAGATGATGCTCCTTACAGGGAACTGGTGTAGTAGGGTGAATACACAATTTCTTCTAAAGAATTTTACAGCTTGATCTAGACCAACTGCTACACGTCATTATTTGTCCAAGCACATAGTTTACAATCTTCAGCAGAAGGACAGAGATATACCATACAGAGGATCAGCCCATGGTAGCAGATTGAGTCAAGAAAAAAACACAGACCTTTGCTGTGGTTCTCAGCTCTAAACTCTAAATTAAGAATCAACAGCATTCGTTCAACAGGGCCAAGGAAAAGCCAGGAGCTGCAAGCACTGGCCTCTCCTATCTTCTGCAAATTTTTCAGTTTAAATTGGGAAGTAAAAATACATTCTCACATGTCACCCTTGCAAGACTGATAATCTCCACCCTAGTTTATATTCTCTCTCTTTACAGCATCCTCTCCAAGAAAGACTACAATCTCAAAATATTTTTTTTGTGCTTATCCTGAATGATGTTTCAATCATTACTTTGCTTAGGAGAATTTCTTCTTAGGGAAGCAAGTACTTTAAATAATACAGAAATCTATATAACTTGCAAAATGTAAAGCATTCATCTCTACTCACTGAACTGTTATTGTAGGAATTAATTCTTACTGCAGAAAGAGGAACCTGCATGTGAACTGAAACATCATTTGACAGTGGAGGGAAGGAAAGAAATACCTGTCATCTGAATCACTCAGTTTAAGACTAAATTATGCCTATCAACCAGAAAAGAAAATTGGTGGAATGTTAGTAGAGTTCAGTGTTGGAGCAGCAAATTGCCTTTGTCCTAAGAAGGCGAACTCCTGGGTACTAAAATAGTGTCTTTTTCCTTACTGTTGTGACCGTGCAGGACAACCAACAGACTAGTATGACAGTGGAAAAGCTGAATGCAAATACTCAGTTTATGATGGGCTGTGAATTGAAGGTAAATCTTTAAGTTCAAAGCTTTAGGAGCAAATTCAGGATATTTTTACGAGCCAAAGGTTGGAACAGCACCCATCAGCTATTCACCTAGTAAAGCTGACTGTCATTTTCATTACTATCAAACTTTGCTAGCTGATATTGAGAATAGGAAGTCTACATGAATATGACCAGGAAGAATCACATACTAAGGAATAGGTGGAGTCATAACTAGAATAAATAACTTTGAATGTGAATTTTTCTTGGTACCAGCTCCAATGCACAAGCTGTACATATTATGAATAGCTCATGAACTGTAGAAACACCCTTTTATCAAAATGATATTGAGAGATAAAAAGAGACAGAAAGAAAGGAATCCAGAATAAAATTGAAACAAGAAAACACTCCTGTCTTCAAGTGATACAATATTGAAAACTCCAAGATCACTTTTAAAATATTCCCCCATATACTTACGTTCTTCATTGGATTTGCCAGTCTCATGTTTTTCTGTGGCTTTTGTGGTCTTATGTTTTTCTAATTTTCTTGCATGATATTAGCCAGAAATCAGGTTTGCATTTTAACTGTTTAATAATGCCTGAAGCTGTGCCTTTTCCAGTAGTTAAAATACATTTGTAAACACGGGAAGTTAGTTTCCCCAGTTTCCATAGATAGTGGGAAACTCATCTGTAGGTGTCACAATTTCTTTCTGTATAGGTTGTTTTACTTGATGCCGCCACATCGTATGTGGGGATAACAGTGGGCCTTGACTCTCTTTGGGATATATGCAGTCTTACTGATTTACTTCAGAAAGCCAGCTATCTGGCTAGCCACGTCTATCATAAATAGTGAGGGAATCGCAATACTGATGGTGGTAAAAATGTGTCCCTTTGTGGGGTAGTAGAGGAATAAACTTATCAGTGATGTCCTAGATGCCTTTTGAAACTCTTCTGTACAGCTATAGATAGATATCTTAATGTTGGCTGTTTTTCTTTTTTTTTGTTATGTTGGGGTTTTTAACAGAGATCCATAAATTTGTTGTTGTTTTATAACTTCATGAAAAATAGAGAAGCGTTTTAAGTATTTAGCAAAATGTAGCTCATAGATGAGTGTAAAAAAAAAATCTTATTTTTTCCTCATGTAGAGCAGTATTTGTTAGTAATACAGTACACATCAATAAATTTTGCATTCCCATCCTTAAAATCTGTCTCTTTTTATAATAGCCACTCTGACTACACAAGAGAAAACCTATTGGTGTGTCTCAGCAGGCTGGGATTATATGCTTTTATATTTTCGTACTAGCACATCTCTTCTGCTTATTGAACTGTTTAAATCTGTGGTGCATTCTTATTATTAGGAAGAGTTTGAACAATGTAGAAAATCCCTTATGTAAGGTTTGACCTTTGGAACTGTAGACATGAGCATTCAGCTCCCAAGATCATAAAACTAAAAAGAAAGTTGATAGAAAAAAAAAAATTGGCTGTTTGGACACTTGAGATACTTGAAGCAAAAGATTTATCAGGTTCTGAAGGAAGATATTGAATTTCTGTTCAGTAATGAAGAAATTATTTTTCAGTTTTCTGCAGATGTGGCTCTCACCTAATCTGCAGCCATGAGATCACCATCAGATTGATAGTATGTGGATCGGAGTGAATCCTATGGATGAGAGCAATGCAGCCATGAATGTGCCTACAGCAGTGCAAGTCTAGATTCTCTTTGACTTTTTTTCACTGAAGTAAAAGATATTACCAAGTGTATAGGTTACAATGTGAATATTCTGGTGCGCTGTTCCATAAAATAAAACTCTATCACTTACAATATTTCACATTATTTTATACTACGCAAGTAGCTCTTTTGAAAGTTCTTATTCTAATAGAAAAGTTTTTGTTCTAAGTAAGTACAAAATAACATTATCAACTTTTATATATTTATATTTTCAAAATGTTTTTTATATTCCAAACTCATGTAATCTAAACAAGTCTAATCTACCTAGTTCATGTCCTTCTACTATTCCTGGACAGATAATGGGAAAATACTTAGAATTTGCCTTTGTCTTTCAACCATGAAATGTTCCTTTGGAGAGGCAGGTTATTTTGTTTTTTTAATACCGTCACTATTTATTGCTTCTGTTCTGCTCTGGTAGGGATTAATCAATCTCATCTTAATAAAATTATAACTTTCCACATGGTTTCCTTAAAGCATTCATATAGAGTACAATCACTTTTAAAACAAATTTTTAGAAGTTTATGTCCTTTCAGAGGTTTATGAGGCCTTCTCTTTTGCAGAGTAGAGGTCAAACATTCTGATAGAAATTCAACAAAAGTCAGAAGATACTCCTTTCTGAGAAAAAATGCAGTTAATTACCTCACTGATCATATCACACCTCCCTGGGTAAAGCAGCAGCTCCTGTCTCAAATCAAGTTCAGTATCTAGTTGAGTTAGAAGCTCAAAGTGGCAGCTTTCCATATATGCTTGTCTTTACTGCTTCATCCTTCCAGCTTTTGACCTTGTCCTGGTCCTGTGTACCATGTAACATCTACTCACATACATCTTGGGCATCTGTATTGTAACTTCTTGATTTATGACTATATTGTCTCTATTAATCTTGACTATTTTCACAGCATCTGTGCAGATACTGCCAAGAGGTATACTCAGCATTCTCCAGAAACGTCCCAAGCAAGTAAAAGACAACTTCAGGATTTTTTTTTACCCTGAAATAAAGCTTGCTATGAGCAACGATTTATCATAATAACCCTTACTGAAAGATAATTTATTGGCAGCACAATCTGGGAAGTAACTTTGAAACTGATAGAATGAATTGCAAAATAAACTTTGTTACAAATGCCTGAATCATGCCATTATGCAAAGAAGATCCTGGTTTCTCTAAAGTTGTGCATAATCACCCAGAAAACAGCAGACCGTAATAATGTAAAGTGCTGTTTAACACACGAAATCATCCTGCTTTTTACTATTTCTTGGAGGTTAATTAAGTTAATTTTGTTTGATATTTTATGCTGGCCTTCCATCAGTCTATCAGAGTTGATTTTCATTTCAGGTGTGTTGCATCTTTGTCTATATCACCTAATTCATTGTGAGGTTAACTTGTCTGTTTCTAAAAATGAGGACAACAATGTTGTATCTAGAAAATACCAACATCGCTAGAGTAGGCTGAGGTGATCAATACAATCTTGATGAGAAACAAAGTCTCTTGGTCTATTATCTGCCAGATTATTGCAAAATATTTTAAAATATTAAAGATTTGAGAACTTTGGCTACATTTGCATTAAATTCATCTTTGCAATCTAATCTTTAATAAATGAAGTGTCAGGGTTTGGTTTTTTGTGTTTGTTTTTACCTATTGCAGATTTCGTACACTACACGTCTAGGACATACTTCATGAAGATAATGGCTAAGACAATCTCTTATTTTCCTTAGTCATCCTCAGCAAATGTAAGTGAGAAATTTTTTATATGTTTCTGAGACTTCATAAAGCTTTGGGAGAAATAATTCGCAATGAACGGAGTAATAGAAATAGGAAGAGTAAAAAGATTCTCTAGAAAAAAAATGCTAGAAAAAAACATTTGAATTTCAGGTCATTTTAAAGACTGAATAGACTACAGAAAGAAGAGCCTTTTCTGGAGAAAAATTTATCTGATCTAATTTTGACTTCTAGAACTGGCACAGCAAACAAAAACTTCTGTATATTGTGCAGTGCTAAAATGCCTCTTCTGAGGCAACGCTGTTGGAGCCCAGTATCCTAAATGACCAGAACTCCAGCTCTAGAGCCATCCATGATATTTTTGCATTTGAAAATAGGCTATTTTGTCTATATGAAGAAAAAAAACTCTCTGTATGAAGATACCTTGAAACTAAAAGAGCACAATACAGATTATTTTATATTTCAGTACAGTATGTGCCCCTCCAGTAGAAACTGATTTTGCAAGTTGAGCACTTTCTTAGGAATAAATGCTGGGCACTGAAGAGTAGCAAAGGATAGGACTGAGGTTCTTCTTCCCACTCTTCATGCTGTCGCAGAATGTAATGCCTTTCAACAGACAATTCAGATAAGTAACCTTAAGCATTTGCAATTGAGAGGAAGGTTTCCAAGCTCCCACAGCTCTAGTCAGTCACAGCTCATTGCTCCTAACCTTGTTTTCTCTTTCAGGATGGATTTTATCAAGCCTCCCGCTTATTTCACAGCCTACATGCTTTGCCAGCTGTCCTTGCATAATGCAAAATACAGGCCTGTTACCTATTCAAAAATCAAAGCATCCTTTGAATACAGCCTTTATAGAAGCCCCTTTCGCAAACTTTTAAGGTAAATATTAACCAGAAGCAGTAGAGAAGACTACAAGAAACAAACTAAGATACTACTCTTTCCCCCCCCCCTTTTATTTTTTTAATTGCTCAAACCAAGCAAATGAAGTATATACACATAGCTTTGATGGCAAATCACCTTCTGCCAATGGCATGCTTCAATTGGAAGGAGCTCTTGACACTTGTCATGCTTGGGATGCCTAATAGTCTTTTCTGCCAAAAGAAAATTGGGTTCCTAGTAAAACATTTGCTCTAAAACTACATAAAAACTAATGACTGTATCAAGCTATGCACATTGCCGGAAGCTACAGTCTGCTAGGAGAATTGCTTTTTATTTGAAGGTTTGATATCATCATGCTGTCAAGGGCCTCACATTGGTGTTTGGCAGCCAGGACAATGAGTTCATCATGAATTTTATTGCAGGAAACCCTAAAGCTAGCTTGTGTCTTGGTCCCCAGTGGAAGCTGATAATTTTAACAATGATGCTCATTCTGAAATTTTCTCATCAAAAAGTTCAGTTTGTCAAATTGCGGAATGCCCTTCAAACTTGGGAATGATCATTTAGAACAGACAGGACAGGTGGTTATTGCTTGTGTTGTGTCTAAAATACTACAGTGGTGTGCCACATAGTGCAAGGTTGGACAAAAATGTAGCAAAATTGCCTTACAAATCAAATATTAGAATGGAACTGAAGAAAATTCTTATAAAAAAAATAGAAATATAAGCCAAACCATAAATCAAAGCTTCAGCTCCAGCAAACAGAAAAAAAAAAAAAATGTTTATATTGAGGTACCCACTTCTTTCTTCATAAAACAATGTTCTAATAGAAAAGTACTATTTGTCAAGAATGAGATCAAGGGAAGTTGATAATAGTGGGGGCACCTCTCTGATCTTTTCAAAATAGACTGCAAAACTAAGCTTCTTGACAGAATCAACAATAACTGCCCGTGTTCTGACACCTGTAAACCAGAAACGTTAGCTTTTAGCTGTCACATTCTAAATTGACACTAGGCCTCTTCATGTCCATATAGTGTCAAGGCACTGTGGGGGCTTCTAGGTCCCTGGGCCTAGGGTGGCAGAGACTCCTGGGGGGCAGCACATCCAGGAGCAGGACAGGCCACCGGAGAAGCCAGGGCAGCCACATCCCTGGGTTTTGTGCACCTCCCTGAGGATGGGATGCTGGAGTACGGGTGGGTCTAGCTTGGCATGACCCATGGCTGGGCAGAGCAGGACTGTGGTGTTGTGGGAAAATATCCAGAAAAGAGAAACTGTGCCATGAGAACAGAATGTGGGAGATGGACTTGGCTGTATAAGCAAGATAAGATGTAAAACAGTGATTTGTGTGTGCCTCGCATGTGTACTATATGTTACCAATTGGCTTTGAGCGGGGCGTATGTACAACAACAGAAGCATTATAAAAAGCCTCACTGTTAGTTAATAAAGTTGGAACATTCAGAGCATCATATTGGTGTGTACTGTGTTCTGTCCCTCGCACAGCCGTCTGCAACACTGTGGCAGGGCTGGAGGTGACATCCTTCCATGTCATGGTCCCAGGTGTGCTGGAATAGAGTCCTGAGTCATGGGCAGGGTGAGGGGAGTCCCAGTGGCTTGGGAAGGGACATTAAGGCTTTTTGATGCCCTGAATGACCTTACAGATGGAGAGTGGAGTGAAAATAACACAGAGCGTTTCCTTTTCATCCTTTGCCTGGACAGGCTTTGCAATGATGCACTTAACTCTTCTTCAGTAGAGATGGTTACAGAAATGAAAGGCAGAGGGCAAGAGAGGTCTGTGCAAATTTCCTCTGGGGCTGAGGTTCCTGAAATTTCCCTCAGGCAATGCTGCCCCTACCCTTTCCTGCCACTGGCTGAAATATAAATAACAAAGTTTATCCTCTACTTGGTCAGCTTTTTAAAAAGGAGTAAAATTTAAACTAACCTTACTTAATTGATTTTCTTACCTGAAGGCAGCCCTCCAGACAGCCTATGCTCTTGACTTTCTTGTCTGCAAGATATCAACTGGCTTTTCATGTTCAATGTATGAAGTCAGTATTTACATAAATGTGATTTTACAGCAAATATACAGTATAAAATTGATGTCTTTGGTCACAAGCCATTTATTGTTGAGAATATGTGAGGAAAATCAGGCGAGACACAACTTCAATTAAAATAAATAAATAAAAATGTGTTAAAGATCCTTCAAACGGACATGTATTACTATGCATGGACAGAGTGGTGACCTTGGTGATTTGGTAGTCAAACTATTTGCATTTTGGATGAAAAAAAAAAACAAATAAAATTTGGTACAGTTTGGATGAGATTTTAATCTCGTTGTTATGTCTTTGAAAATTTCACTCTGAGCCATACTTTCCTTTTCTTTTTAATTTGTTTTTAGTTTGAAAAGAAGGTGAATACATGAAAGTGCTTTTTTTTTTTTCTTTGCCTCTTCTTCCAAACTTAAGCCCACAGGCTATTTTCTGCTTGATGCATTCTTCAGGAAGAAAGCATAATGACTTCTTGCTACACTGTGAAAAGTAAGATTGACTCAGGTGGAAATAGTTGATTGTTTCTAACACTCAAACCTTTGAGTTTATTTCCATTTGAATTAAAGATGTCTTCATAGGACATGTTCTTTATAGGAAAATATCAGAAAGATCAGTCATGGACAGTTAAAAATAATACATGTAAATTTGAGGGTAAATTCTATAGTCAAGTGCTTTTTGTGTGTTTATTTTTCTTGTTTTTGCTTTCAAATACACTGCTTATGCCAGGTTATATCCTGGAGTATCCAGGAGGACCCAGCAACAACTGACCTGTCATCTTCACCTCTGTGCCTGGGAAGATCATGGAAGAGATACTCCTAGATACTCCTGGAAGCTGTGCTAAAGTACATGGAAGACAGGGAGATGATTCAAGACAGTCAGTGTACCTTCACCAATGGCAAGTCCTGCCTGATCAACCTAGTGGCCTATGATGAAGCGACTATATCAGTGGACAAGGGAAAAGCTATGGATGTTGTCTATCTGGACTTCTCTAAGCCTTTAACATGGTCCCACACAACATTCTTCTCTCTAAATTGGAGAGAGATATATTTGATGGGTGGACTGTTTAGTGGATTGGGAATTTGTAGGATGATTTCATCCAGAGGGTACCAGTCAAAAGCTTAATTTCCAGATGGAGATCAGTGACAAGTGGTGCCCCTCAGGAATCTGTGTTGGGACCAGTGCTGTTTAATACCTTCATTAATTAAATAGACAGTGGGATTGAGGACACCCTCAGCAAGCTTGGAAGTGACACCAGCTGAGTGGTGTGGTTGACATACCAGAGGGATGGGATGTCACCCAGAGAAACTTGGACAAGATTGAGAAGTGGGCGGGCCCAAGTGAACATCGTGAGGTTCAATAGGACCAAGTGCAAGGTCCTACACATGGATCAAGACAGTCCCCAGTATTAATACAGGCTAGGGCATGGTGGACTCTAGGCTAGGCTCTGTGGACGCCTTATTATGGCCTTTCAGTACTTAAAGGGGACTAATAAGAAAGATGGGGAATTGTAGCAGGACCTGTTGTGATGGGACAAGGGGTAATGGTTTTAAACTAAGAGGAGAGAGTTAGATTAGATATAAGGAAGGAATTTTTTACCCTGAGAGTGGTGAGACACTGGCCTAGGTTGCCCAGAGAGGTGGTATATGTCCCCTCCCTGGAAATATTCCAGATCAGGTTGGACAGGGCTCTGAGCAACCTGCTCCAGTTGAAGATGTCTCTGCTAACTGCAGTGTGGTTGGACTAGATAACCTTAACCTCTGGAACTTGCATCTCCTAAATGCTAGGGTAGCATTGTCAATATTGATTGCAGAAATCCTAACTCTGTGTCTTCTCCCTCAAGCCTTTAGAAATGTTTCTCTGTTTCCACGGTACTATTTCTAAAGCAGAAAATAATTCTCCTCAAATGGAAATTCAATGGAATATTATAATATGTATCTATAAAGAATAATCAAGTTACCTAGTCAATTGCAGTTTAGGGAGTAAAATCCTGGATGATAATGTTACTTCAGAGTTCAAGAACACGGTGTTCAAAGAAACAGAGAAACAGTACAACCAAACGTTCTGTTAAAGCCCAGCATTCCCTTAATAGAGGATTCCCTGAGGTTACAACCATCTAGCAATATTACTTCACTTCTCTGCATTGAATTAAGATGAAGTTGCATAACTGAAATTGATGAAAGAGTTCACTAAAAGGTAAAGCAATTCTTTGTATAACTTCACATTTTCTAGGGTTTTTTTTTCCCATTTCTTACTTTGTGCATTCAACAGATTATCGGCAATGAGAAAGCATGTAAAAATGGAGATTAGAATTTGTGTTCATTAAGGAGAATTTATCTTGTACTTTTAAGGTAATTTACAGAACATCACACATTAAAAATCTAATTTATGCCCATCAGCCTTGAGTCATTTCAAAATAAATTACACAGCAACAATTCAAAACCTAAACTCGTGGATTCTTATCTACCACTCCATGGTGTTGCATGGATACTTTTAATCTCAGTGGCACATGGAAATTTTCTTGATAATGACAAAGGGACTAAGATTATGCTTTTGGATTAACAACAATGCCAAACACCACACCCCCATCAAGGCAGGATATATTGAGTCCCTGCAATCACCTCAAGACCTTTGCCGCTGGAGTCCAGTTGGCAATGAGCCAGGTAACCAGTGGCATATGGAGGTGTCTTAAGCACAGTTTATGTGCCTGGCTCAGATTCAGACTGAAATTCCTGCCAAACCACAGAAAGTACGCATGTGTCATTCATGTATTTGGAGTGGAAAAGGAGGAGGATCTGGTAGAGAACTCCAGGCACCATGGACTCAAACTAATAACGTTATATTCTCAGGTTAGCGTTGCGATCCAGACAAAACACTTTTGACCCTAATACGTAGCTTGGGTGAAACTCAGGTTCCTGAGTCCAATCAATTAGGACTTGTTCTAGGAAAGAAAATCCAATGCTCAGTACAAGCATTTGTATGTTTTACATATTTTGTCTGGTGATGCTTTAACACAGAGTTTATGAATAGTATCTTAGCATTCACATCTCTCCACAGAGAATGTTCTGAATTCAGACCCTCTGTTTTGTTTTCTTATGCTTGAACATGGCCAGAGTTTCTTGGAATGGAAGAGATTCAAGACAGAAACTTTCCACATCAAACCCTTAGCATTCAAAGCTTGAAAACATGAGTGTTATATAAGCTTGTAGGTGTCACTGATTTGTTTGAAAAGTCTAATATACACCTCTTCTATACCTCCACGAAACTATGCATACACGTGTTGAATGGGTTTCTACGGTGTGCCCTATAGGGTGGTTCAGAGGTTTCTTACTCAGAATGTTAACTGTATTGATACAGTACTCTTTCTGCTCAGTGTATAAGATAGATAGACAAATGCTCAAGTGAATATCAATAATGCTACTCAGTAAGCAGTGGCACCATAGTAGTGCTTTAACCCTTTGTCAGTGTGAGCCCAAGTTCATGTGAGCACTCTAGCCAAACTTTTATATTTTAACTGCATTCCCCATATATTGTTCTCTTTTTTTTTTTGCAATCAGAATCTGTACAAATATCCACTTCCCTGACATACTTTTGACCAATAAACCTGATAAATTTAAAAGACAGGTTGTTTCTTAGAATATGGTCATATCCTGTCTACTTCCACTCAAGGGTTCTTTGCCAATAAAAACAACTGGAGAAAAAAAACCCAAAACAAAAAGGAAAAATCACTCTGTAGGCAGGTGAGCTGTTGGAGTTCAGCATTAATAATTTTAATAAGAAGTTCAACAATTAGAACATCATATTCTTGCACAGTGCAACATTAAATGCCAAAGCAAATAACCTTGTTTTATCAAATTGAAACAATGCATCTGACAGAGTCCTAAGCACCACTAGAAGGCTATGTTTTTCAACCTCAGAAAACATTATCTCCGCAATATGTAATTAAAACATGTTAAACTTGGATGACTCCAATGCTTTAACAAACATAAGAAGGTACGAAAACAAAAAGCAGATGGACTTTATGGGACCATTATGGGACCAGATTTAAAAACGGCAAAAAGGACATCTGAGATATGTCTGGCGAACAAGATCAAAAGTAAAGCTTTCAGACTTCAGAAATCCTTGATTTATGAATTAATATTTCATAACCTGAAAGTTCATCTATTATTAAGAGTCTTAGTAAAGAAGTAAGTTTAAAAATCTAATACAGAAATATTATTCCATCTTGCTATATAAAAGGGAGATTACCATGTTTTCTTGAAACACAGGAACAGTACTTTTCACAATCTGGCAATTTCTGTCCTAAAGTTTGACAACATATCCCTGTCAGTAGCTCTTAAGCTTAATTCTTAAAAACAATTCCTACATAGAAACCTGGGAAATTAAATATTGTGTAATCAAACAATCTGAAGTTTCTAATTACAAAAAAAAAAAAAAAAAAAA
>VWZK01019601.1:30139-62038 GCA_013396935.1 Baryphthengus martii
AAAAGGTGAAAATGTGAAGCCTAGTATTTAGCGAGGAATTGATTGTTTAACATTGTTCGGGTCACACACATTTAAGAAGAAAGATCAGAGGATGACTCAAGATGCAAAATCATCAACCTTCCTTTAATAAAATGGGTTAAACCATTTGCAAATATCCCTAAGTATATAACTGAAAAGGTCTTTATATATGGCACTTGCATCTGAGTTTAGGACTCTCTTCTAGCAGTGCACACGGGATTGGAAAATTTGGACTTTGGATCCATTCTGGTGCTATACAAGGAAACGAGTGAGACCAGATTAGCTATAAAACAACTCCTGCACTCCCATGGATAAAGAAATACTCCATTTCAGGTGCTGAAACAGTTTCATTGACTTTTGCAAAATGTTACTGTGGAGCAAAGTTTGCATCATTTGCAAAAAACTCAGAGGAAGTTTTCATCTCTGTGGATGCCTGTGTTCTGCCACTTCAAGTTATCACAATTTACAGTCATTAATCCTCACCTTTTCTTTATGAGAAATGCATTCTGGATAAAGTCATGCATTTTTTCACAACAAAACATGGGTTTACTGTTAGACAGTATGACACAGAGAAAATAATGTTCAAGAGTATGGTGATTCTTTTACTAAGCTTAATACAGAACAATCTACAAACAAACCTCATGCTTTTCTGTTTCTTAATTCTCTGGATCATGACATTGTGTAGTTCTCTTATAGGGGCAATCATTATCCCATTACTCCTTGATAAACTGGAATAATGATGCTGATATTTATCAGCAAGATATCTGGTGTTCCAGATTTCCAACAGTTTGACTGAGATCAGAGACTTGTCTAGTGGAATTATTTTCCATTTAGAAGGATTTTAAAGAAAAGCTGGACTACTGCCTTTCATGCTGTCATCTTTCACAAACTGTCCCCTGAGATTTCAGCTATGAAGATCAGTCACTATCTTATAGGTTAAATATGACACACAGCCTTCTTCTGAAGCTTGATAGGCTCCAGATGCACAGTGAGCTCAGTGCATCCCTGCTAATGGAAATTATCTCCTTTACTGACAAATTTGGATGCTTTTGTGCTTATGACAACTGCTTGCACACCACATGCTCTTCTGCAAATTATAATGTGAAACTGCATTTGGCAGATAAATAGAAACAAAGCATAAATGACTGAAGAGGAAGTTTCCTCCCTCCTCTCTCTTCTCTCCCATCAAAAACCTGAGTCTTTCACGTTACAACTGGTTCCTGCATGATTTCTTATGCAATTCTTGCATTTCTTACCAAAGACAAGTTTGATGAGGTATCACTTGACAGCACGCTATGTGTATGCACTAGTAAATTATATCTGCCTGGAGCCATTCTCTAACACTGTGGCTAGCTGCCATCACATGGCCTGTACCGCTGCTTTTAAACTCTCAGCCTCCAGATCACACTGGATGCTTGCAAACCACTTACTGGGAATCAGCCCTGATCTGTGTTAACTCCCAAACCATGCTCAATTGAGCTAGCTGCCTCAGACCAGTACCATGTTAAAGACTATTTTAATATTTTAGATCTATAACTAGGGATGTTCCCCAGCCCTCACTAGTACACATCTAGCCATAATGTCTGACTGTAGATTCATGCTTTGCACAAAATGACTCGTAAAGGCCAATTCACAGGGCAACAGATAGAGCAATAGGATAACAGCAAGAACAAAGCAATTCAAATAAAGACAAAGTTAATGCAGCTATTCATAGCAAGAGTGATCTTTTTTTTTTTCTTAAAGTATAAATAAATAATAAATGTTTCACAAATGATGACTTGTCTATTCATTGGTATCAAATGTTTCTGAATAGGAATTGAGTTATATTTGGACTGGATGTAATTAAGTTTTGAATTTTCTCTTGCTCTATAATATTAGTTATTATTGCTTCTACATTTTTGGTCCTGGTAAAAGACTCCTATCCCCTTTATTCTCATTGTAAGACATAAAAATTAGATGCATTTACACTGTGTTTGTAATAAACAATAAATACTCCTCTACAAGGTCTGATCCTGTAACTCTTTCATGAGTTGGTCCATTGACTTTTGTTGATGTTGGATCAGGATTTAAACTAAGTCAGAAGGAACCTCTCTGTTAATTTCCACAGACTTTGCAGTAGATTCTTGCGTGCCAACAATTCTTCTTTAAGTGAGTTATCCAAAGGCACGCTAGTGACTTCAGGTATATTTTGGCATCTGGATTAGTTCTCATTGCAAAGTGTTCAACAATGAAAAGCAGTAAAGACTTTCTGTTCTTTGCCAAAATTGGTATCTGTGCGAAGAGAGTTCAACACACTCAAACTCATACAGACTAGTTAGGCCAAATCTGTACAACTTCACTTCAAATGCCTGTCTGGGATACAGATTTTGGATTCTAGCCCTCACAACGAACTCCAGTATATTGTAGATATAAAAATGTATTAAGACTATAGGCAAATTGAAAGAGAGAGGGGAAAAGAAAGAAAAAAGAAAGGAATCCAAGAAAATAATTGCGTTTACCTCTAGAATACAAGATAAATTTTCTACGGTATAATTACTGGAATTCATCAGCTTTACATGGAGATTCAGTTGGATTTTGTGATTTCAGGGTTTTGTTTGTTTGTTTTTGTGGTTTTTTTTCCTTTCACCCTAGTCAGTCAAAGACTTACTTTCCAGCTGTACGAGTCATTCAAGATTTTGAGTATATATTGAGCCCTTTTAAAGCTCAGTACTGCTATGAGGCACACCTCATATTAAACTAGTGAGCATAAGGCTTTCAAGTTAAGGATGAGGTACTGAATAAGTGTTATATGATGAATCTCAGCTTTACTAAGTAAGTAAAACTGGTCCTGTTTCTCAGTAGGTGATGTGTTCAGCAGCTTCTAGAGGTTTCAGTGAGTTCTCAAGCTCTTTTTGAAACTTTTTTTTTTTAATTATGTGAATGATTCTTTGTCTTAACTTAAAGAAAAAGTATTGAAAAAAAAATTAGTTATAAATCCCTAAAAATCCTACTTTGAATTGCACTTGCTACGTATCAGCTCAATGTTTGGTTACTGCTTTCCCTCAGAGGTTCTAGCCACTAGATCTCACTCTCACTTATAGTTTAGAAAGTACAAATAATTTTCAAGCAAAAAAACCACAAAATTTTCATGATTCAAGAACACATCTTTGAGCAGCACTATATTTTGATACACAAGATGATGTGCTCTCCATCCTTCCCGTGATATAACTTTTCCTTTGCCATGTACTTTTCAATGTGTAAGTTCTCAAATTTCTGCAATGCTAACAACAGCTTTACATTTCACAGTTCTCTTTCTCTTCATTCATAATTCTTCAAGGCAGATTAGAATTTGCCATAGAAATTCCTCACATGGAAAAAAGTATTATTGAGGAAAATCTGTTTTCTGTCCATTGGATACTCAAAACTGCCTACCATCAACACCTCAGTAAAAATACAGGAAATCCTTCAGATTTGCTAGTGAATGACCATTGGACAGTAGTGATCCAATTCTTTGGTCTTTCCCTTCTTGATTTGATAATTAAAAACTAATGCTAAGGTCTGCCATTTAAAGACATGGAGTTTATTAATCATGTAAACCTAAAGCACTATAGTATGTATTTTCTGAGTTCCAGATAATTAACTGTTTGCAGATTACAGTAAGTGCTGGTAGCTCAGTTTATTAAATGGCCTTACAGTTTCTACTTTAAAATTCTATTTTCAGATACATTATCTGTCTAAACTTTAACTGGATGGATGGCAATTTAAGCACCAGCTGTCTGTTTCAGGCTGAATTTCTCTGGAAAGTTTCAAGAGATCTGTTCTGTAGTTTGCTGAGAACATGGTCAGAGGAAAATGATATTTCAATGAAAAAGTGAAGAATTAAATAAAATTATTTTTTTTTAAACTTTCAGAAAAAGAGTGTTTGCTTTGAGAGTCAGCCCTCTTGAACACCATATACTATCAAATTGGGAGAACAAGAAAACTTTTCTCAAATATTTCTTCCATCAGACTAGAAGAATGATATTTAATAAGTATTTTGGGTGACAGATGCGTCTATCATTTGATCAGTGACTATATGCTTGAGTCACAGAATCACAGTCTCATAGAATCATCGGAAGACACACCCACCTAACTTGATGTTGTCTGCAAACTTACTGAGGATGCCCTTGATCCCCTCATCCAAACCACTAGTAAAGATACTAAAGAGAATGGGCCTCAAAACTGAGCTCTGAGGAACATCTCTTGTGACTGTCCGACACCTGGACTTACCTCCATTCACCACCACGTTCTGGGCCTGACCATTCAGCTAGTTTTTTATCCAAGAATGAGCAGACAGTTTCTCCAGGAGAATGCTGGAAATGGTGTCAAAAGCTTTGCTAAATCCAGATAGACAGCATCCACAGCCTTTCCCTCATCCAACACTAAGATTATTCCTCACATACAAAAGCCCAAATACTTCTATAAATCACTTATGTGATGTTAGCAACATAAAGAAGCAGTGTTTACCAAATTTCTAATTATCTGTTGGGCATATTAAAACCAGAAATGCTTTCAGTCTGCCTTATGTGGGAACATAACAGACATGCACCACTATAATTCTAATTTCAATAGAAAATTCTTTTCAAGTCAGTGTCTCTTTGCTACATAACCGTACTTCAGGTCTGCTCTTTCAGAATCACAGGAATTATGTTTTTCTGGGTAAATCTTGGAATACTGGATTAACAAATAGGAAACTACCATGGTTTAGAAGTCTGCTATAAGTTGCTCAAAAGTTATACAAACTGGATGTTCATTTCGCTTTGTCAAATAGAAATTTTAAGCTCTTAAGAATTATGTGAGGTTGAATGTTGTACTAAACACAGATAATGCGGAGAATATGTTTTTCCCACTGAAAATCTGGTCTGTATCTTGCACACAAGCTCCACCTTGAGGATCTGAGAATTATTACAGCAGAATAGAAATACCTTATTTTCAACACGCACTGTATTACATTTACCACATTTTGCCTATGCCAGAAGACTGCTCTGAATTCTCTTCTGAGATATTGCTACTGTTCCTGAACCTTTGATGTTGGTCCCAAATGCCAAAACATTTGGTGTCATTTTTCAGCAACGGTATCACTTTAGAGTAGTTCAGAAACAGTCTAATTTGAAACTCTTAGGAGCGAGCTGTATATTCACATAAGCTAATTCTTTTCTCACATAACTTCTAGGTCACCCATGGGTCCAAGGAGAAGAAAGCTGAGAAAGTGAAGAACTGATATATCTGTACCTTTGTTCACCATCCAGTTTGATGTGCAATGTTTGGCCTGGGAGAAAGGAGGCAAGGAAATGAAAAAGGAAGAGGAGCAAGAAAATTGCACATCATTGGCATGTGTCCATGTTCCTGCTATGTCCACCTGAAGAGAGACACTACAAGGAATATAGCTCTTCATTATTTTAAAATCATTCCTAATAAGTTCAACCATATAACCAATGACCAGCTATAGTTAATACTTTTCTTCATATTGCTACAGTGGATTCTTATCAGGCTGTGAAGATGTTGTCACATGTGTAAAATTATCACAGCAAAATGAGGGTAACTGTTTTCCGGAAGACAGACAGAGCTACATCGTTCTACCCCAACAGAAACCAGATTTAATGGCACAAACAAGATTCTTTTATTCGGAAACAATGCTTGAGGTATTGATGTCTGCGGGCAGTAGATCTGGGCATGTCTGACAATTTGATAAAAATAGATTTTTCGAGCCCTGGAGATCTTATGGATAAAATCCTTTCAGCTACAACCCCCTTTATTATGTCAAGGGGAGTCTAAAATCAATGTTTCTGCTAATTTATCCAGGTATCACACTGCCAGTTACCAAAAAAACCCACAACAAGAAGAAGATAAAAATGACAGTGTGTGAGAAGCTGAAATAGGGATGAGTGGGATGGAAGACATGAGAAGTCCCTAGACTCAGAGAGAAGTGAAGACAGAGCAGTACTGGTTTTATAAAACAAAATTAAATCTGGCTTGAGGAGTGGGGGACACAAGGGAAATTCTGTTCAGTTGTGTAAAATGACCGTGTGTGTGTGTGTGTGTGCACGGGTGTGAGGTGTCGATTTTGAAGCCATCTGGAATTTTAAGCACTCTCACTGTAAAGTCCTACATGATTATTTTAAAAGTCCTGTGAACTGGAATAGAAATCATTCTTAATTAAATTTATATTGAATTTGTAGGATTTTCCCAAGGGAGTGATGTTAATCTCTGTTTCTATGGCTACCTCGAGATGGATAAGCCATGGTTACTTTCTAAATTTAAATTTTTTTTTTTTATTTGAACTTTATAATCTAAAATATTTCATAATTGCGCAAGGTGGAAAACACTGTAAAGTTAAATCGAGTAGAATTGTATGTTTTTAAAGAGTTTCTTGTTGCTTATTATCTCGTGTCATTCTTGATTAGTCTAAAAACTTTTTCTGGCACAGAGTGAAATTGCACGTATTAAGCAAATATTACAGTACAAAAGTTAAATGTTGATTTTACATTTATAATAATCCTAAACAAGACTCAGAGTTTATCTGTTCAGAACAAACAGTGCCACATGACCTGTGCTCAGTCATAACACACATCATACTTTCAAATGCTAAAAAATATTTTTAACACAAATTTCAAAATTCTGACAGAATTTTTTTGTGCTTTTCCCACAAGCTACTTCTTCCGCTCTGAAGTGTTTCTATTCAATCTACAGGTTAGCCTAGGATGAGAAAAGTCCAGCTTTGGTTCCTGAAGGGCTGCAGGATAATTCCGGGTCCCTGAGCAAGAGCTAGGTGTGGCAAGAGAGAGCAAACTTGTATGTGAAGGGAGGGAAAACAAGGGAGGTCTACCAGCATTAAAATAGCAGCAGTATCTCTAGCATTTACTTACAGACTCGCTACACTGATACTTCAATTAAGCTGGGTTTCTAGATAAGGATTCACTGGTAATACTGATAACATTCATTAGTGTGTAATATATCCCCATACTGCTTTATGCAAGAGCATAAAGGATAGAGATGCAACATTCAAGGGAGAAAATAGCAAACAGAAGAAAATCCCATATAGCCGTTATAACGACATAAACCGCAGAACTCTGAGCTAAAGTTGCCATGACAGCTGCAACCCGATTTGATTGCAGTTGGTATTGAATTCTCTAAACAGGGATACAAAGCACGGGTCTCAATGTAATGACTATGCCATAGTATTCAGGCAAAGAAGGATGTGGTAGGTAATTTCACATTGATATTCTTCGTTTCTTACTTTTCTAAGCATTGCTTGCCCTTTTCTCACAAGAGCAATAAAAGATTTTTAGCACAAACATTAGCCTATCATTATCCATAAAAGATGTTAATGCAAAATGTTTTCATGAGAGTGGAAGCCATCATTGAAAACACTTGTCTATACTTCTCTTCAGCTTTGAATTTGCAAGGTGTTCAACACAGGCAATCACCTTTGAGGGAGCAGCACTGTGGCTTATGTTATATCTATACCACTCTGTATAGATTACACAGGCAACTACTGTACAGTACAGCTATGTGGTAACAGACCCCTTGTAATTTTGAGTCTCGCTGGCAGATTGGAGAGATTTCAAAAATGCCTTCCAGAAGGCAAAAAATACAAATTATTATAAACTAGAGTTTTACAAATTTATCAATAAGATCATACGGCAGGACTAATTCATATTGCAACTCAGGAAGTCCCATTTTATCCCATGGTCCATCTTAGCACATACAGGATGCTTCCTATTTGACAGCCAACAACTGGCTGGTTGCCTGACTGCTGGCTTCCAAAATCACTTCGGAAACTATTATTCCTGAAGTCAAGAAAACAGACAACACCATTAAGAGCTGAAGATGAAGATAGCACCTTAGTCTCTGTGGAAAGGTAAAGCTGTCAAGGGGAAATGGACTATTTAAGCTTCATACCTGCAGGTTCTTAGTCTTAATAAAGAAAGGAGAATATAACTATCAGTGCAGTGTGCAAACAAATCCATTTCAAACAAAATGATTGTGAAAAATTGCAGTACCATAACCCTCACTGAAGAAAAATTACTCTTTTCCACCTTAGTTACTTTGTATCCTGAAGATAATTTGAGAATAGGAGAGCTGCCAAAGAGTGCCAACTGACCTAATAAATGGAATAAATCTATCACTGCTGTTGTCAGTTTCCAATCTTGCCTGACAATGCATTTACCTACCATACTAGGGGCAAAATGAGGCTTGCAGAACATCAATCCTATTTAAATGAACATAGAGAACTGCATCTACAGGAACTCCTTGGGTTGTCAGGGTTGTAACTGCAGCATTTTGAAGAAAGTTGCCTACATTTGTCAGGAATTCAGGCTTATCAATATCTGAAATGGCCTTTCTTCATATTCCCATCCAAACCAACTCTATCAGTGGACATCTTCAAATACTGGCTATGGATCAAAAGAAAAGGAAGTTCTCAGTGCACTAATTTCAATTAAGCATATTACTAGAATGACAACAGATTTAAGTTTCAGAATCAATCATTCTCTTCCTATTAAAATTTTGCATCACTGAAGGACACTGAGCTGGTACAACTCAATGTAATACACTAAAAGTCAGTAGAACTGCATTACCTTTTGTTCTTCTATTAGAGTTGGTGCAATGAAGGACTCAGAGGCTGAAAACAGAATATATGCATTCTGACTAGCTTAAAAATATTTGAGACAAGAACTGAGTTATACTTCATTTCCATGGAGCTGGGGAAAAGTTTTTCAATCACTGCCTGTACATGGCTGTGCAGACCTGTGCAGACTCAAGGCCAAACAGCTGGTTTGAGGCCAAAAGAGGTTATAATAGTTGAAGAACTATGAGTAACCATCAAAATATGGAAAAATACCCATGTATATTAGCCGGCAATGTTGGCACAAAAGCAAACCTCAAGGGTAAATTTTTGGCAGAAATTAGAAAAAGTCTAAACATTAGGGGGGGGTTATTATAATACAATCATTTTATTGAACAGAATTCCATTACATATAGAAGGAGAAAAATAATTTTTTACATTTTTTAAGATACATTATGTCAATTTGTGAGATCTCTATGCTATGGTTATTTGAAATAGCAATAGATTTGATGCTGTGACCCAGTGCTCTTAAGTCCTGTTTTGTCCTATTTTTTTGACATAAAGGAGTGAATGGTATTTTCTTCAAGACTGTTTCTATGTTTTGCCAATTAATATGACTTTGACCTTCCAAGCTGCAATACATTTGGCATCATAAATTACCCATGTACTTTCCAACTTGTCTGGATGTTGACATATTACTTGAGAAAGCCAGCTGAAACAGAATAATAAATAATTCCCATGAGGAGAGACACTCCTTTCTGATACTAACACTACACACACATATTTATTATGGGCTTCCACAATTGCTTAGCTTCACAGAGTTTCCTGCAGAGCACCATTTCCCAAGACATTGAAAACTGTGAGCTATAACAACAGTGACAGTAAATATCACTTCTTTCTCACAAGACTGATATGCATAGTGTGTCTTTCCTTCCAAAAATGCATTATCTTTATATGAAAAAATCAATGTGAATCACATCAGAGTCCATTTTTGCCTTATTTGTAAGTAGCAACATAATATGTTTTATAGGAAGCTAAGATGATTACTATTATTTTGATATATTCTTATCAAGAATAAGGACATAGTTGTAGGCTTTCATGCAATAATGCTGCATTATTTTTGGATATTCTAAACCCAAGTTAATTGAAATACTTCTATTGATGCTTCAAACCTTTTTTTTTTTTCAGAAAGCCATACAGTACCATTATTAAAAGGTAGGCTAAGCACCTCTACCTTCAAAAATAAACTGACAGCATCCTCCTTTAAAGTATGAAAATCTACAATAGAATGCATTCTTAGTGGGTAAATTATTACAGTTCTGTTGATGTCAGCTGATATTATCATAATGTCTCAGCTGAAGAATTGTCCCACCTTGCTCCAGAGGAGTAAGCATATTTCTTGTTCGAGGCAATTGCAAGCAATACCCTGATACATGTGAGGCTGCTGTGGCTTTGTGTCTCAAGGTTCAGCTGGTAGAGAGGCTGCAAGTATGTATTCACAAGACACACACTCCCCTGCACACGTACACACATGTGAGCCTGGCCACAGGGCTCAACGTGGACAGCAGTGCATTGTCAGCATCCACATAAATGCCTACAGCACTCACACAAGCATGCACAGGACTGATGGGCCAATCCTGTTATTGCTTTCTGGCTGTCGGGATGGAAATCCAGTAGTGGAAAAGAAAAATTAGCATTAAAAAAAGTGTATTTATATATATACACACACAAAATATAGTCACCCTCATAGTGAGCCTACCCTGTAGCTGGTCCTCAGATGTGCCGGTCCCCCCAATTGCTGACATCCAGACATACAAGCCCCAGAGATTTGCAGCTGCATTCCAGTAGCTGGTATCTTTTATCCAATAACTAGTATCTTTTATTTTATTTGCTGGATGGTTTGATTTGAAAGTTCATCAGCTTTCACACATACCCACTCAGAGTAGAGAGTACACCCATACAGAAGATTTAGTGAGAAGACAGGGCGGATTAGAATTATGAAACACTGGGCTCAGTCTGACAAACATACTAACAATAGACACTTACACCTGACCAACTTGTTTCATCTTCCTTCCTCTCCATTTTTTCTTGCTTATCCCTTCCTAATCCACAAATCCATTTTCCACTCTTGATCCTCCCCTAAATATTCTATAATGTCTCACATATTCCCACAATTCCTTTAAAACACGCTATAATAAATTTTATGTAAACCCTAAATCTGCTTCTTTTTCTATCCCATAATGAGGCCTCTACTTGTGTAGACCACAACCTTTCAGTCTGCAAGATGCTCTGGGAGAGACTGTTCTTGCTTCTTGGAGGGCTTCCCACTGGTGATAATGGTCCCACCATTCCCCTTGGACAGTCCCAAGCAGCTTGTTCAGTGTGCACCATTCATGCTCTAGAGTTTCTCAGTCTGGCATTGTTCTACCATTCTTCACTAGGCCTTAGCGTTCTTGGTAATTAGTTTTTAATCACGTAACTGTAATTCTCAGCTAATGGTTCCCATGAGACAAAGATCATTCTCCAAAGCCATTGGATGTTATGCTCCTCAGCATCTCCATATTGCCAGATCACAGAATCACAGAATGTTAGGGGCTGGAAGGGACCTCGAAAGATCATCGAGGCCAACCCCCCTCCCAGAGCAGGATCACCTAGAGTAGGTCATACAGGAATGCGTCCAGGCGGATTTTGAATGTCTCCAGAGAAGGAGACTCCACAACCTCCCTGGGCAGCCTGTTCCAGTGCTCTGTCACCTTCACTGTGAAAAAGTGTTTCTTTGTGGTTAAACGGAACCTCCTATGCTCGAGTTTGCTCCCATTGCTCCTTGTCCTGTCATTGGGTGTCACCAAGACGAGTGTGGCTCCATTCTCCTGACACTTGCCCTTGCCGTATTTATAAACATGAGTGAGGTCACCCCTCAGTCTTCTATTCTCCAAGTTAAAGAGACCCAACTCCCTCAGCCTCTCCTCAGAAGGGAGATGCTCCACTCCATTAATAAGCTTAGTGGCTCTGCACTGGACTCTTTCCTGTAGTTCCCTGCCCTTCTTGAACTGAGGTGCCCAGAACTGGAGATCAGTGGCTTTGGATCCTTGTCTTTCAGTCTTTACCCACTTGCATGTGTGTTGCCTGTTCTTGTTATTAATGTGTATGAACAAGGCATAGATGTATGAACTGCTATCACTAACCAGATGCTTAGTACAGTCCATCTCTTCCTAGAGAGACCTGGAGAAATGTCTGTCACATTTCCTTTCCCTTTGTTTTTCTTTCCCATCCCCTTAACTAGTGATAGCAGTTTTGTTGTTTCTTTCCCCACTTCTTTCTCCACAGCTCCTATGCAGCTTTTTCTTCATTATTTTATCTTTAGAAAGTAGATATAACAACATAAAGATCTTTAATAAATATAGCTGTAGCAACTTATTTTAATTCCCTCTGTTTTCTGGATTTGGGCACTGAGATACAAAATTAAAGTTATGGAAAGTGTGAGTTACTCTTTTCAAATATTTATTTCCATTTTAACATCCACCACATTTTCAATTGGGTTGAGGGACACTCTATTTCCAAACAAGTCACCTTACTTAATGAATTATGAAGTGTTATTTTAACTTTTCATAGAAATCATACATGACATATGATGATATACTTGTCATATACCAATGACTAATTTGTCACTTTGTGTGGGATTCATTTAAAGATTAAGATACCTACATTTAACTGTCTATATAAGCTAGATTCTAAGATCTCATAGTTAATGGCATTCTAGCCAATACAGTCAGTGGAACCTATCGGAACAATGGTATTTCAGGTATCAGCACATGGCTGGTAAACATGCCACTGGACCTATGGGAGAGATGTGTTCTTCTGGAGTGATGCATGGATGCCAGCTCAATTTCAAAAGCCTAACAATTTGAGAGACTTTTGGATTTCAAAAACTTCCTTATAGGTCTGGCAGATATGATGGAGGACCTAGAGCAGACTAATATTTTCAGAATATTATAGAAATAAAATAATTATTTTTTTTTTAAAAAGCACGGAATCACTTTATTGCTATCAAGAATAGATAAGCATAAAATGAGCAATAAACAAGAAACTCTTCAAGCACAACAATTTATCTGCCCTGGAGGTAAAACGAAACCCTTAGACACAAAAATGCCATGTTTAGACAACTGAGTTGAATCTCAGACTTACAGTGACTGTCGTGGGACCTTTGACATCTAGGTAGAGTCTTAAATCCAGGTACCACTACTTCAAGGTTTGAAGTTTTTCTTAATTAAGAATTTCTATCAATATAAGCCATAAAAAGCTGTAAGATAATAACAATAATGACTTGTCCTTAAAATAACCACAGCCAATTTATTAACTATCTTATTCACATATTGAATTATCCATTACTAAGAACGCATCTTTAAAATAAGTGCCATTGGACTAAAAGTGAATGTCTGGTAACTTCAAGTGGATATGGAGATCTGAGGATGAGACAAACATTATGTGATCTGACATCTAACGTGAAACTTTGGAAATATTTTTTTTAAAGATTCCTAAGTCTTCAAGAAGAAACTCTGAATTGTTTTCTCAGTCTACAGTCTGTCTTGCTTTCAATCAAGTGATGCAAACTGAAAATGCTCAGGTAGATTAAAGGGCTCCAGGAGTGAAATGCTTCTTAGTGATTGATTGCTCATTGTTAGTACCTCTTTGATTCTGGTGATAAAGTGACTCTTTACTTCCTCTTTTTCTTTTTGTGAAAGAAAACGATGGTCATCATTATTTTTTTTATGTGAGATTTTCTTTTGTTTTTAATGTGCAGTTAAAAACAGAGATGGAAAAAACCCACATTAAGTCAACTCAAGGAAAAGGCTTGGGATTAGATCTTTCTTTCAACCCAATCACTAGAAATACACCTGAGTCACTCTGATGTACATCATGAAAAATTGATACCAGTATTTGGAACTTTATTTCACTTTGAACAAGTCAATTACTCTGTCTGACCTTAGTAGCCACAAATTCTACTTATTTATCATGGCAGCTGTGATACTTGTATTGAAAACAAGAAAAAAACCCAAAACAATCAAGGATGGGTGATTATTACTAGGAAAAAGAAAAATCGTGTTTTTTTTTTCTCCTTATGTCTGTAATCTTTGTTGGAAGAATCCTGCTGTACTTGCAAAATATCTTTTCTATGACAGAGAAGTCATGCTGTAGATTCTGTTACATTAATCACATGGGATGCAAACTCCACAGAGCATAATAAAAGGATGTTATCAGAGCAGTAAAAATCCACTAATATTGACTTTGAGATCTGCTATTACTGCAGATCTCTTTCAAAAGTCATAACTGAAAATATTCTCTTTCTCCTGAATACAAAATCACAAACTCTTTAAACACAACTGTCTAAATGAAAAAGCAGATTCTGACATTTTTCCAGGTTTTATTCTTCTATCACTCACGTGTGACTTCAGATGAAAAAGTACCAAAATACATTCAATGTGGAGGAAAAAAACAAAAAACCAACAACCTAAAGAACTGCTCAGTGAGTGAGCACTGAGCAAAGTAGAATGACATGGACATGACTAAAGCAAAGCCAATCATAGAAGTCTTGATACTTTTCTTGTACCTGATGCCTGTTTGATAAAGTGTGATACTTGACAGTGCAAGAACAGCTCCTCACCTAACAGAGTTTGGAGTAGCTCCAGTAGTTTCAATGGGCTTACATCTTTTTCTATGGCTTATGACCTTTTCTTCTGCCTCAAGTTGTTGCCGAACATCTCAGAAAGCTATCTCTGTGAAAGGTTAGGTTTAGTTTGGTTTGGTTTGTTATATTTCCCAGTTCATTCACCTATTTTCTATTTCTCGATACTGTTCTGGAACATGACAGAATTAAGTAGAGAACAGAAATATCTGATAAATGTTTTTTTTTTTTTTCTGCATCCAGTTTTCACATGGGCCATATGAATGCAACGGCATAGAGCTCAAACCAGAACCATGGAGCAAGGGAAGCCTTGTATCTGCATGGCAGTACATCTCCCCATTGCTCCCATGTTTCCTGCATGAATCTCCTCATTTTGGGGGGACTAAGAGCTGTTATTAAAGCAATAATATTAGGCAAACACCAGAATAGACTCCTCTGAAAGCGTACGTTGAAATTTTGCCAAACTATTGTCCTAATTGTTCACGCTATCAATCCTACTAAATTTTGCTCATGTCTGTAGAGATTTATTGATCTTCATTACCTAAATAGATAATCTTCACAAATCAGTTAAAGCTGTTGGGATCCCAGATACCTCACTTAGAAAAGATACCACTGATTTTCAAGGTACTGTTCTTTAGCATATATTAAAGGGTTTTTGGACAAAAAAAGTGACGAGTTTGTAGAGTGAAAAATCAACAAATGATGCTGGCAAGATGACAAAGTAGTAGAATGTCAGATCCTGGAATGCAAATTACTTTTAATTTCAGTATAAGATGTGCTTTATTTGCTTGCTTCTTTTAATCTACCAGTCATTATGTAATGTGTCTGAGATCTTTCATTAACAGAAAGGTTGGCATATTCTAATTATCAGAAATGTGCAAAAGCCAAATATTATGTGTAATTTTGGCTCAATCTAAATTCATACACCATCTATCTCCCACCTGCTAATCAACTTTCATCTCTCTCCCACCTGCAAGTCATAGGCAGACAAAAGGTCTTGTCTCTTCCCACAGATCTCTTCAGTTGTGTTGTCTCTAGGTATAATCTCATGTTAAGCTGCAGAGATGCATGGTAGGAGAATATATTATAACAGGAAAAATCTTTGTTGCATAAAACATATTTAAGGGTTCATCCCTCAAAAATTTCAGTTTGGTTTTATGCCTAAACACATTTCACGCTTTCCCCTTAGTCTTACTGCTTTATGCTCTTGACAATAGAAACAAACCCATTACTCCTTAGAAATGTTTGAGTTTAAATACGGTAAAGACAAATAGATGCTTCAGGGTCCTATTTTAACACTAAAGCACTCAAGAATTCTGCTCTAGTCCATAATTCTGTGTTTGGAGATGATAAATCTACGCATCTTACAGTCCTTGCTTGACAAAATCTTGGAGGTTGCCTTGAAGATTTGTGGATATTTTGTATCTGTGAAAAGTATTAGCAAGAACAGAAAAACTTGAATTTCTTTTCATTCTATAATCATCATATTACTACAGTGACACTTCTATCATGTAATTCAGAGGGAGAAAGCCTGCTTTGTTTTCTTCTCCATCCCTGTAATTTAGGTAAGAATCTAAAAAGTTGTCTCAAAAGACAAGCTGTCAATTTAAAATACAGACAACTTTACCATTTTAGTGAGATTCTGTGCAAGCCTGAAACCATGATATGCTGCTATAATTAAAAGAGTACTACAATAGAAGATTAATAAAATAAGTGTCATCCGACAGTGGTTTTGTTCAAAAAAGGCATCATATTAAGGGATCAGCTGGAAAAATCTGAAGGAAGAAAAGCAGTGTAGTGGTCCAACAGCACCATCCATGAAGCAGCAGAGAGTTAATAGACTCAACCAGGCCTGCCAAGGCAGCGTGAAAGGACAGACAATGCAGTATTTTCTGCTGAGATTCAGAGAGGGGATCTCACTTTTACAGAGGCTTAGTGTCATGGGGCAGGCATGGGAAGGCCATTCAGCTTGTTTTGAAGCCTCTGCTTTGCATATATGAGAACTAAACACAGAAGTCCATTCTGTAAGATGTAGGATTTTGGGGAATGCAGCCAGCTGAGATACAAGTTCATAGAGTGGGTGAGGATCTTGCCATCAGAGCTGTGATCAGAGCTGAATTGAGGACTTAGTTCTACAAATTCAAAAGCAAGGATCCCCTTTCTCTGTTAATACTGATGTACTGACTGAGATTAAATTACAGGAAAGCCTTGCAATGTAAGACATTAGAAGTTTCTTGTGGAGGTTACAAATTGCTTGTTATTGAAGCTTCTATGAAAGTCAACACAAGCATTTGTAACAGGTGACAAGGACGAAGTTGAACATGTCAGTAGACAAAGGCATAGATTAATATGGAGATCTCTTCCAGCACTGCTTTTTTTTTGTCATTATTATACCAGCTTCTTCACAAAATCCGGTGTTGTTCATTTATTGACCTGTGCCATCCTGCCTAAAGCAGATGTGAGCTATCTGTGCCCTTCTACTGAAGACTGACTTGGCTACTGGAATATGAAGACTTCCACAGAAAAATCAAGTGCTTGTGGAGGATGCTGGATCTGCAGTGGCAATCTTCTTAACCTCAAAGCAACTTCCACACAATGGACTGCCAAATTACCTTGATGTTTTCAGTTTGGAGCATTGCTCCTTTAAAAATATATTCATCTGTAGTGCATGATTCAAACATTAGTAGACCTGAAACTCTCCTGCTTTGAGAGAGTCCTGCTTCTAGATGGAGCTAATATTTCTGTTCATTGTCTAGCTAGATACTATCTGTCCTCAGTTCATAGACCCATGTTGTACCTGTTGGGGTTATAAGGCAGGAGGAGCCCTAAAGCTGTTGCTATGATGTGGGCTTTCTAGTTCAAAATTGACTTTAGCTCAAACTGAATCTAGTTCAACTCTGAGTTGTGCTATGTGATACATTCTTTGGCACAAGTACAGCTCCATAATGTCTCTTTGTTTATGTCTTCATACATGGGACATCATCTCAGGTTCTGGCTCAGCATCAGAAGAGGCTGCAGGGAGACTGAACATGTGCAGGTTGTGCATCTTGGCTTGCCAACAGTTACAGATGTGGTTGATCTTACTTTCATGTTTCCATTTTAGTCATAATTTCTAGTCTGTTCTGTTATTGTGAGCTCACATAAAGTCAGATGTTTAAAACTCGAGAAGAAAAAGACCTTAATTCCCACACTTTTCTGGAGCACTCCTCCTTTATTTTTACATACAATAAAATACCCTCTGTATTTTATTGGTTTGCTGTTGATTCTCCTCCATCTTTTCCTGTGGTATTTCTCAGTGCACCATTTGTTTTACTTGCAATATTTATTTCAGCTTATGAATTACTTTGAGGCTAGACTTTTCCCTGAGGTTAGAGAAGGAAGCAAAGACTTCAAGGTCTGGAACACATGAGAAAATAAGCACTAACAGTTGTAGATTTCAAAGATCCTGAAAGGCAGTAGAAATAGTTTTGAAATAAATATTTTGGCATCCGATCACATTGAATAACAATGTTAGGATTTACCCTAAAACACTTTTACTAACACAAGAAATCACTTTGAAACTAGCTATAGAGTACTGTATGAGCCTATGTTAAAGAAAATGTTGTGGAAATATACCAATATTGTTCTTTATGCTGGGTTGAATAAGAGACTTTCTGTAAAATATTACGTGCCTTGATTTCCCTACTGGTAAAACTAGAAATAACTTCAACTACTGCCAAACTTTCCTCTGGCTTGCCTGGAGAACTTGTTTGATAAAGCTGCTAATCCTTCTCTACGAATAGCTACAGTGGGGTTTTGTTTATAAACGTGGCCTTGAGATACTAAAAAACACTATTTTGACCTGTGTAAAAAACTAAACGAATAACATTTTCCACATTACAGATCCTTCTTAAATAGTGCTTAGATTAATTCAGAAGACCAAATGGAAAGATTCATAAAATAACTGGACTCTCTTCCTAGGGTTACCAGAAACTCTAAGACATTCATCATTCCTGAATTCAACTTTTATTCTTTATTTCTATGTTTGTCACTAGATGGCAGATTCAGTATTGCAGCTTTTCGTAAAAAGCCATAAGAAAAGCTGCTCCCCATCATAGAATAAGAAACAGATCTATTTTTCCGCATGAGACAATGAGTTTGACCATACAGAAGTAACAAGATTGAAGAGAGCTATGAGCAGTGATTAAACAGTGTATTTTTATGTTTTCTTGCTGTCCAGTACAATACCATCATGTACAGGGCAACTCCCACTGATTACATCTAGCTGTTAAACTCAGGATGCAACAAAGAACCTCTAGACAATATATATCTCCAGGCTCAACATCTTGTCTAATGTAATTTTTGCCATTAGGTATTAGTTCTCATCATCCATGTCAGAGTAAGTTGCTATGTCTGTCTTTGAATACCAAGAATGAGATCTTCTAAGCTAGAACTAGAAAGTTAGAAATAGTCAACACAAAATGTTTCCCAGACTTCTGTTTTTAAATCTGCCTTGTAAAGAAATCGTCTTAAAAATTATATCTTTTAGGAGTCACTTCTTGGCACCATTCTATAATTTTCTCACCTGTTATGTCTATGCCAATGAATACAAGATCTCAAAAAATTTTTAATGACAGATATGGATACTTATAGCACATGAATACTGGCATGGAAAGAACAGTGCAAAGATTTATTTTAACCACTAGATGGTAGCAGGACCACACACCTGGAGAAAAATAGTCTGGATTTCTGTTCCAGTTTATAACAAAAATAACTAGAACTAATTGTGTGGCAGGTGATTGTCAATATGTAATTTGACGCTTAGGTAGGTTTTGCTAGCTTTAGCATTTCATCTCTACTTAAAACCAGCTTTCATATTCTGAATCTATGTCAGCAGTCTGAAATTCAGGATTTTAATTCAGATATTGTTTATTTCTTATTTTGAGGGTTTTGTTTGTTTGTTTGTTTTTTATGAAAATAAAAGAGAGAAAGAACAGTGAGAGGGAGAGAGACCAATCATTGGACATTAAATGAATCTCTGAAAGGATCATAATAAATGCAATAATTAAGGCCTTAGAAATGTCCATTGTTGTCTTTCTGATCAGCTGCCTCCTTCAAATTTATAGAAATATAATGGTAAAAAAAAAAACAACAAAAAAATTGATTATGAAGTTATACACTCATATATCATGTTTGAGTGACATAGGGTTTCACTAGTAAAAGCAAACAGCCATAAATGTTCTTAAGCCCCTCAGATAATTCGTTAGGATGTTTCATATGTACGCCTGTTGAAAAAGACTATTCTGTATTTAAAGGACATGGTTAAAATTATTCAAGACTTATGCCATCCACAGGACAGTTTTAGAGAGGTAATGATGTGGGAAGTTTGCGGTAAAATTTAGGGGGGCACATTTGCTGACTGTCTTGAGCAAACATCTCAAGTCTGATAAAAAACCCCAGTCCCCAGGACTAGTAACATGCTTGCCAAGTCTTCTATTTAGAGACTGAAACCAGCTCCAGATCAGAATTGAACATATGGGACCCACATGTGTTTACAAGTTAGCTGTGGCCTGTGAGAGCCTCTGGCTATTTATTCATGTGTCCACCCGTACCCTGCCCTCCTGCTCACTGGACGTCAGGGGCCTATCCTTCTCTTGGGCTTCTGAGTGCTTAGATTTTTCTTGGTTTTTGTTGTTTTTTTTTATTATTATTATTTTTACAGGGAGAAAATAATAACCAAAAAACACCCTCTCATCACCATCTTACTGTGGTTGATGTATGTGCTATGACTGTTGGTACCACTTCATTTCTGCTAGTGCTTTTGCTGTCACATAGGGGCACAAAAGAAAGAACATTCCTTTCACATAGACTCATCCAAACTTTAGCCATCATCATAACAGTAGTGAGAGGCAGGCATAGTAGCTTGTGCTGTTGACAATTAATAGGAAAACAGAAATGTTGATGTGGATAAGATATTCTGCCTTTGTGACTGAAAACTCCTCCCACATGGCACAGTAACATGCGGTGAAGACATGCCTTTTCCAAGCAAGCTGACATTTTTATAATGCTAGATCATTGTGTAGTGAGTGACAAGTGTGTACTAATGACTGACAATACTCAATTTTCTACAGACTGACAACCTGTGCCTGGGAGAGCTAAGAGAGGTGTCAAGAGGGCAGAGGCAAGAAGTTAGGCTCACTATGACTGGACCACCAGGATAAGATTTCTCACATATTTAGTGCACTAATTTGAAAGTGATGGCATCAGCTGCTAGAGCCTGCACCTTCTGTGGTTTTAAACATCCTTTCTATAAATGCTTTGCATAAGGATTCCTAGTGGCTGAAGCACAATCTGAAGGAGCAGGGTATGGAGCTTCTGATAGTTTTTTGATAATAGAACTAGGAAATGGCAAAAACAGCTCTTAAATAAAATAATATAGTTCTAGTGCTTCTAATAGAATCAAATTTAGATGGGGCTCATACATGAGTTTTGGCACTCAAGCCAGTGAAGCTTGATTCTGATTCCTTGCACTGAGAACTCAGACCAAGCTTCAGAAGAATTAGAAACAGAATCACTTTGGCTTGAAAAGACCCTTAAGATCATTGAGTCTAACGATAAACCAAACACTGCCAAGTGCACCAATAAACCATGGCCCTAACTGCCACATCTACATGTCTTTTATATACCTTCATGGATGGTGACTCAATCACTTCCCTGGGCAGCCTGTTCCAGTGTTTGATGACCTTTTTGGTGAAGAAATTTTTCCCAATGTCCAATCTAAAGCTCCCCTGGCACAACTTGAGGCCATTTCCTCTTGTCCTATGCACTAGTACTCTAATATTACTAGAAAAATAATGCTTTTGGCTATAGACTGATAGAATATTTTAGGTTAGAAGGGACATTCAAAGTCATCTAGTAAATCGCCCCTACAATAAGCAGAGGCGTTTTCAACTAGACTAGGCTGCTTGGAAACCCATCCAATCTGATCTAGAATGTTTCCAGAGATGGGGCATCTAGAATGTCTCTGAGAAACCTGTTCCAGTGCTTCACCACCCTCCTTGTAAGACATTTCTTCCTTGCATCTAGTATAAATCTCCCTTCTTTTAGTTTAAAACTATTACACCTTGTCCTATTGCAACAGGCCATGCTAAAAAGACTGCCCCTATCTTTCTTATAGACTTCCTTTAAGTATTGAAATGTCACAATAAGGTCTCCTCAGAGCCTTCTATTCTCCAGACTGAACAGACCCAACATTCTCAGCCTTTCTTCATGGGAGAGGGCTTCCAGCCCTCTGATCATCTTTGTGACCCTCTTCTGGATCTGCTGCAACAGGTTCATGTCTTTCTTGTGCTGAGGACTCCAGAGCTGGACACAGTACTCCAGGTGAGCTCTCACAAGAGCAGACTTAGAGGGACAGAATGACCTTCCTCAACCTGCTGACATTGCTTCTTGTGATGCAGCCCAAGATGCAGTTCCTGCTGGGCTGTGAGTGCACAGTGTCAACTCATGTCCAACATTTCATCCAACAGCACCTACAAGTCCTTCTCTGCAGGGCTGCTCTCAATCCCTTCATTCCCTGGCCGGTATTGATATTGTGAGTTGCACTGACCTTGGTGCAAGACATTGCACTTGGCCTTGTTGAACCTCATGAGATTCATAAATGAGTCCCATATGGAACTTGTATGATCTCTTTTCTAGATTCAATGATTCCTTCTCTTGTTTCCTCAAACTCCATATAGGTAGCAGAAGAAAGAGTTGACATCTAGATCATTATGTGGCATTCAACTCCATTTCAAATAAGTAATGCCATAAAGGAGGAAGAAGAATAAAACTGGAGTTGACTACATCTGAGATCTCATCATACATGTACTTCCTTTTAATTTCTTTTTTACTTCATTTTTTACTGACTTTCTTCTTTCAGCAACTGTTATGGTACTTTTTCTACTCTATAACTCACAAGTAGAACCATTTATTTTAATAATGTTTTTGCTTTAGCACCTAGTTGAACATCATTTTCAATGTTCCCAAGTCTTGCTAACTACAGCAGGATTACAACAATGATTTAATTGTTTCCTTCTCAGAATTTATGTGAAATAAAAATTCCCTGAAAAGTCTCAGATCCTTTACATTTATTTTAGAGAAGGATCATATGTAATGTATACTAAGCAGTCAGGTACTCCTACGGAAGTAGTCCCTAACCACTACTTAATCTTGTTAGCAAACTGTGAACATTTCTGGCCAGCATTACTGCACTACCAGCAAATAATGTCTTTGATGTTCCTTCAATTTAGATCTCCCAGTTCCTGTCCTTCATGATGAAATGGAAATATCCATCATGCACTACAGATGTACTTGTAAGGAACTTCCACAAAGCTTTGTCCTGTAGGATACAATAATCCTTATCTGAGGAAAGATAAAACGTCTGGAATGTACAGTTTATAAGATTTTTTTAAATGGAAAAATAATTGGGAAAGTGTACTTTAACTTCAACACTTAAATAAACCTTTTCAGGGAAAATAATTTTGTTTCCAAAAGCAACAACTCTGTTCTGAGTGACTGAGTCTCCTCACAGTGTCTTCTCCTGAAACTGATATAAAGAATATTTAAACTCACAAGATATTTACCTCATGCAAGCTGAACATCGGGAGAGGGAGGAGATGTTTCAGAACACTGGAGAGGAAGATTTTTTCCTGCCAAACATTACCTTTTACTAAGTCTGAACACATTGATACTTTTGAAGTTAGCAGGGGTGGTACCACCACAGTCTCAAACTATCAGACCCCACCCAAACATCTAGGGAGTGGCTACAGAAAAAAACAATCTGAAACCCCACTCCATTATTATAGTATATTAGCAAGTCACAGAATTTTTCAGATACGTGTCTTGAGGGCACCCTGCTAACCATAGAAGAGACCGAAACGTTTAAAAATGTGGCCATAAAAGCAGGAGAAATCAGAGTAGGAAAGAAAACCCAGGCTTTTGGCCTCTGCGTTTCCTGTCCTCATTAATTACACCATTTGTACCTGCTTGGAGAACAAAACATAAATCAATGGAGGGTGACTTATGAAGAAATGGAAAACTTTTCTCTTAACTCAAAAGATTCCAACATGATGATGGAGGAATATACAGATCGAATAGGTTATATAGATATACAAACTTCCATAAATTGGTAAGACTGAAAATATTTCAGTAGCATAGCTGCAGCTGCCTCTGCGGCATGGGAGATTGCCTCATCTCTCAAAACCCTAGAGGCACACTTCCATAAGAAGCAGAAGATTATATTAGGTGGTTACAAAGATGAAAATACTCATAGCAGATGATGAAACAATCAACCACAGCAATACTAATGTGTGTTATGATTGAAAGGCACCACCCTTGGTCCCCTTGAAGTATATATTAATATTTATCCACATCTGCTACCCATCTTCTTCATGGTAGGATATAAATTGACTGAGTTTAGCTTCTTTTTTGTACTGGCTAGACCTACATCTCAAGGGCCACTGTGAACTGCGCTTTTACACTACTTTCACCATAATTATTCTTGGGTATCTGTAATTAAAACCATCTGAGAGAGTTACAGACTAGAGATATCTCAGAAACACAGTCAATTAAAATAGTGATTAAGTAAGACGAGTCATAGTGATGATTATGGAATTTTGGCAAACAAAAGTGCATCTTAAAAATTCAGCCTTTCTTCCTCTTTCTCTTTGTATTTTTTCAATGGACCTCTAATCAGTTAATAATCAATGAAAGAAAGATCTTCCCATATTCTGTTCTTGACATGCATACAAATACATCCCAGAACATTAGAATGACTTTCCTGTGTCAGCCTTCATGTAATTTTAGAGGGTGTTGACAGCACTCAGACTTCAAGGTTTATTAGGAACCAGCAAGATGCATAGGACTAGATTTGACACCTGAAGATGCAGATAGATGCTAATTAGAATTTCTATAAGTAACTGTGTGCTCAACTGCCACAGTTTCTCATGAATTAATTATCTGATTATGCAAGGAAATCTCAGTAGTTGCTCAGCCTTAAGGCCATCCCAAGGCTGCCATTCCAGACACAAGTCTTGATGACAAAAGGTCTACAGTTGTCATGTTTTGTGGAAAAAAAAAGAGGTTTTGGACTTGAGAAATGTAATGTTCTGCCACCAATTATATACCCAGTCTGAGATGCTGACAGTTTCCTTTTCTTTTCACACTTAGGCAACATCTCTGGTTGCAGAAAATGAAGCAAAGGCCTCAGGAAAGAAACATAAAAATGTGTTTTGAGGGAGAAAAGCAGTGAAGCTCTGAGCCAACTTTCTGAGGCCTGGTCTATTGAGAAGATTTAGGCAGAATCTCCTGGGTCTGATTTATGAGGGAAATTTCTTGGCCAGAATGTATTTCTAAAGATCATCCTCTACACAAAGTATAACAAACTAAAGAAAGCAGGAATCATGAGTATAAAATAGTGCACTTACTTTCTTTCTCTTCTGAAACTACTTTTCAGACTAGTGTTGGTGATTCTTTATCATACAGGAGAGCCATAGCACTGCTTGAAGGAATAGCTGTAGACAACAGGGAGAAAAAAAAGGCAGAGAACTGAAACCACACAAAAATTTAGAGCTAGAAAATATGGTAGAGGGAAAAACACTGGAAGACAGAAGAAGACTAAGACCCATAATTAATTAGTAATACACCATAAAATGAAAATATCATGAGATTTAAAAAACAGTAGTAGGCCCATGAAGTTGGGTTTCTATGCTTACTAAGCATATTTTGAGGAGAAAAAGAACTTGCCTATCAAATATTTGTGTGTGGATATGTGGTGTTGCTTTGGGGAGCGAGGTTTCCTTCCTTCAAAAGACTCCTCCTTCAGTCTTGGATCTAATGAGAGCCAAAGGGTTCCTGGATGTAATTATTTCACAAGGTCTGTTGAAAAGACATTAGAACTTTCACCTGCTGTAATCTTAGCTCAAATATAGCTTGCAGTGAGGAGGAAGAGTGCAGAGTCCTAGAGCTTTCTGGAATGAAATCTTTCAATTTATACATAATAAATCACTTAAAGCTGAAAACCACATTTAAGTAACACCTCATTGAGCCTTTTTAAAAACATTTTCTCTTGGTCTACCACATGTATAAATAGAGTTGAATAAAAATGATTTGTCTTGTTGATAATGAGACTAAAAGCACCAGTAGCAGGATAATAATATATGCTTTCATAAAAATCCTGTTAATGCTCTTTAAAATACTTCCCGTTGTTCAGACAATGGAAAGCTGTTTCTTTTTTTTTTTTTTTTTCATCTGGAGGAAGGAAATATTACAGGAGACAATCTATATTTTTTACAGGGCAAATTTATTGAGTAATATGGGTAAAGGACTGTGTATTTGAAGGATCATGGAGGAAAATTTTTAGGAATGTGTTCTCATGGTGAAAAGTGCAAATGTCATACTCATTGGGGATTACTGACTTAGATACCCCAGGAATCAATCCTTAATAATATAATGAATCACAGAGGGCCATGACAGATATGCTAGAGAATAGAGAGTCCTCTCTTAATTTTTCTCCTCTTTCTAATTTTTTTTTCCCCTCCATGAATATTCTGCTCTTAGTTTTTCTTCCAGAGTAGATTTTTAGAAGTTGTGTTCACAGCCAGGCTCACCTTCCAGGAAAGGCTGGGACTAAAGATTTTTAAAATGCAAAATTACATGTGCCAAGAAAAAGAGAGAGTAAACCAATTACAACTGTGATAGAGACACAGAGGAGGCTGCCTCTTCAAAGAATGAGGCAAATTATTTTGATGGAGGTGTCTGCAACAGTAAAAGATTCTCATTTATACCTTTTTCCCCTATAAAAGCACTCATTTTTGAAAACAAAACCACTGACAAATTACAAAATATTAGAAAAGAAATCATATTTTGAGAGATAAACCTTGAGAAGACTGTTAGAGAAGAAGCATCTCCGAGGAAATCCTTTCCTCCGCTATCCCACACTGCAGACAAGTGGCATGATAGTATTTCGGTTGCTTTCTTTAACAGACATCCTAGTTTATTCATGTGAAAATTCCTCTGTAGACTAGAACTAAACTACAACCCATGCCTCAGAGATGCCTTAATGTCTTCTGAATATATTGAGAAAAAAAGTCCAACTCTTCTTTCAAACTCTTTTGCAGAGATTTCTGGTCTTCACAATAAAAAGTCAATACTGTAAACCAAGAAATAACACAAAACATCTTTTGACAAGGATATCTTGCTCCATTTACCCCTAGGTAAACTCCGAGGTGTTCTGGTATCATAACAGCATTGAAAAGCAGAAGTATTGCTCATGTATTTCTGAGAACATGCATCTCCCACAGAACTGGCTTCTGAAATTCAAGAAAGAGTCATGGTTATTGTTCTATGTCAGAGCATAACGAGGTATTTTATTCAGCCAAGACTTTTAGGAAATGAGACTGAAAAGCAATGAGCCATACTTAAGACACAAGGCACACTGGCAATATTCATTAGAAGAAAGGCAGACCTTTTCCTTGTAGATTCAAGGAACACAGGAGATCAAAACATCAGCCTTGTCCAGCTGCCTTCCCTCTGACAGTTTTCAAGCTGCTTCCTCATGCACTAAATCTAACATTAATTGTGTGTAAGGCCATGCAAGAATGCTAATTAAAACAATGTACCTATCACATACTCTTATGCCTTCCAGGCATCAAGAACACAACAGACAGCTGCTGTTCAAAGTCAGTGTGTGGGAGGGTAAGAGGTAATTGACCCTGCAGTTGTTAGGCTAATTCACAAAGGGAAATCTCTTGCACAACTGGTGTTTCATCCGCTCTCGCATAAAAAAAACAACTGTACTAGAAGCATTCTCTTTATATAAGCTGCTTGTATACGATCATAAAGACTAATTACTTAAACCAATTGGTCCACAAGCACAGGAAGTAAGGAAGTCTTGGGCTCTGTATATTTCTGCTGCATGCCTGACTGACGTCAGAGTCTAAGAAAGCATAGAATCCATTCAAAACTTTTCCTGTGTCTGGAAACTGCTTAAAGACTCTTCCCATGTGGGAGAGGTATGAACATGAACATCTCTTTTCCTTCATTAGGCATAACACATAGGTTCTCTTGCTATAGCTGGTCATCCATTTTCACAAAACAGGTAGAAGCTTAATTATCTCTGATACTTCTACTCCCCTGCGGAATTCCTTTGATAAAGTATTGGTTTCACTGGGAGGAGAAAGGAAGTACAAAATTAGAAATACACATAGACAGGCATACTGACAGCAAAAGCCTCATGTTGCCATAGTCAAGTTAAAAACTCCATATGCAGATGTCAGATAAGATGATTTTCTTTACATGCATGAGACTGTTGATTTTACTCCAAGGGATCCAAAAAAAATCACGGTTTTCTGTAATAAGCAAACCCACAAAATCCTGCAGGAACCCATGAAAACTTAATTGTACACAGTGTACAGAAGAAACCATATAAGCCTTAATACGCTAACTGGGTGGCTTTTAACATCTATTATTGTCTGACACAGGAAGAAATGATGTCACACTCCTCAAAAGTTCCCTCCAAGCAGCATGAGATGATTTTCAATTACTGCATGTGTATCTCTAAGCCACAGCATTTGGATTCAAACATGAATCTGAACTCCCTAAAGGTGCTCATGCTTGAGGTTTTAGTTTGATTTATTACAGAGATAAAATGACCACCTACATGTATTTATCTAGATCCCACTTTATGCTTAAAAGTGGGTAGACTTTTGGGTTAAGATTACCAAGAAAAAAAAAATCTTAGTTAAATCAAATTTCCAGCAGTTATTATTTAGCTTAAGAGGAAGACTCAGAGGGTTTTCTGCCATGTAGACAGGGATTGTTTAGCAAAATTAATAGAAGAGCTGAGCCTAACACTTTAAAGTCTCAATCAGTGCTTGCTAAAAGAAACTGGTGCTTTCCTTTTTTCTTTTAATTAGAAAACACCTCAGACCTCCTCATAAGATTATAGAGCTACACCCCAAAGCAATTTAGCATCTAGCACTGCCCACTGGCATCCCTTGCCTCTACTGCATCTTGAAAAGGAAAGAACGTATTTTCATGAAAAGAATTTTTAAAAAACGCAGGCTTACGTATGCAAACATTAACAGTTGCTAAGTGGTATATTTTGTCTGAACACTGAATATCTTACAGAATACTTGAAGTTAATTTGATTTAATAATCAGGTAATTGGTAAGGAATATAATTTAAATTCATCAACACAGTTCTATTTAGACTTTTCCATGTGGTGTGTTCAATGATACAAATTCTTGCAACGCTTCTTGATCTGTTGTTCCCCTAAAGGTATTTTACACTCTTATGTTAGAGCATGAGGGGAAAAAATATATCGATTACACTGTCTAACATATATAGCAATGCTATCTGCAGCTGTTTGTTCTTTATCTGATATTAGAAACACTTTACTTACTCCTAATTGGGCTGTTGTCTCTGGTGACTATCTGGTCATCTATCCACTGTAAAAGCTGAATATCTTTCATATTAACCCAAAGACTAATAGTTTAAATAGGAAGAAAAAAACCCTTATATTAGGTATTACATTTTTAACTTGCATGGTTCCCATAATTTTACTGAACATTCATGGTGTTAAATGGTGTTTCTGTCAGTTCTTTAAAGCATTGGGTCTCAGAAAGAGATTACAAGAAATTTCAACTTTTATCTCCCTAAAAAGCTGGTTTACTTCTGATTTATTTAAAAGTTCAGATTTGTAACGTAGAAGCAGTCATTGCAATCTACTACATACTGGAATATTTATAATCCTTATGTGGATTTTTTTTTTTTTTAGACTAAATTTACTTAATTTAGGCATCATAAAGCTCTTGATCCTGAACCATTGTGGGTTTTTTTTATGATAGAACTCAGGTATTCTGTCCTCTTTTTGAGTACCATGCATTAGAACCACAAAGAAACAAAAAGATTCTTGGTAAACAAAGGGAGGCAAGAAATCGATCCACTTGGGGTGGATTTTCAGTCTCATTACTGTTAAATCGTAGGATATTTCTTATATCTTGAATCTAGAAAATGGTGAAGGCTGAGTTAACATGTGCATTACTTATTGCTGATTTTCAAAATAGCTGCAGCAAGCAAAAATCATTTTAAGGCTCTTGTAACCTTAACTACAAAATTAGTTTAGCATATAGTTACTAAGACATCAGGCAAGTTAAAGCCATCTAGTTTTCCCTCATTTTGCAATTGCATTAATCATGACTTGAATGGAGCAGAGAAGGGGGTTTGTATCTGTATTCTAAAGGAAAAAATAAGTGGAAGAGGACACTCAGTTTTGGCATGACTATATCAGCTCATAAAGTGATGTCAAACAGGATAATATGTCAATATCGTTTCAAAATAGAAGCCAAAAAAAAAGCAATTCAAATAGTATATAGATTCAGACGGTAACAGGGAGGAGGTAGGAAACATCTTCTGCTCATAAGATGAGAAAGACTATAGAGACCTATTGTGTTTGAGAAACAGGTGTGTAATCTGACTATCTCTTATTCAAAACAGAAATGGAAGTTTTAAGTACGCGGAGAAAAAGTCATCCAGAAAACTAAATTTTATGACATCCCAAAATGAGTTAGCATGTTATACGCTACAGAAAGACTCAATGATCTGCAATAGAACTCTCTACTCAAAGTAAACACATGAATTACTCTTTACTTTTTGGAGAGATTTCCAACTGTCCTTTATGGATTAATATTAAAAACTAAAAAAATAAATAAATACATATTTGCAGCTGAGGAAAATCCTTTCCAGTGAACTACTACTCTTCTTTTTCGAGAATATCTGTTTTTGAAAAAGAGCTAATTAGTTTCTCATGTAGTTGGTGTTAGGAGACTAATCTGTTAGGACAATAAGGACCTGCTGAATAGTACTAATCAGCCTAAGCCACATGTATTTCTTCTTCACATCTACCTTATGCCTCAGAGCTTGTAGCAAAGCACTGAAACACATCTAAACCAAAAAGATTCTCTTGATGGGATCTATGGGACAAAAGAAACTTATAGGAAGGCTGAATCTACATTTGGCAAAAATTAGAGGCAATATAGTCTAAAGTTGGAGTTGTTAAAACTGAGTAGATTCTGGCATTGTCATAAAGTATATAAAAAAAATAAATAAAAAAGGAGAAAAGCAAACTCTCTCAAATTGTCTGGCCCAATTAAGAATAAGTTTTTCTTTCCAGTTAGTAACCAATAAATAGAAAAGATTTTCCAGTGACTTAAAACTCTTCAAATGACTGCCCAAGCTGAGACAATAGTAATAGGAGAATCAAAAACGTGGAGTAAAGGAGAGAGTCTGTGGAATAAATGTAAGGGTGAGAGTAGTTCTCACTCTCTAGAGGACTTCCCTGGGATATGGTGGATCAAGGTTCAGAGCCCTTTTCCTTCCAGTTCACAACTGGCAACAAATTTTATGTCTTACATTTCAGATTTATGTCCAAACCACTTGTTTATAGACCTTCTTGTAAACTAGTCAAATATGACTAGTGAGTGGCCCCAAAAGAGGAAGCAAATTCTACTAAGGCAGATACTCAGGATGACTGTAGCTATAGCTCCAAATTAGGTACCAATTAGGTGCTTGGATCTTCGTTTCTAGGATCCTAGTTAAATACGTATAAGTCTACTCAAACTGTTATTTCTAAGATTCTATGACTGGAAAAGAACAGAAGATAATTCTGCAGTATTTTTATTTCTGGTTGACTCAATCTAATTTTCCAATGTTTATTTGTGGTTCCACCACCAAACTGAAACATCAGCTCTTTGTAATACCTTGGTCTTTCCTAGTAGCTTATTTATAATCACTGATCTTAAGAAAAATAGCTTTTCTCCTAATAAGAGTGCATCTGTATGCATGAAAGACTTTGCTTCTAGTTACTTGGTTGTCAACAGCCTTCATTAATTATATTACTTCCAAAGCTGGTGTGAACAATGCTTAAATGTTTTTTCTTGGCTGCAGATGTCAGCAGTGTACTTCAATTAGTAAACTTTAGAGATTATTTTTTTTTGTAAGGATTTTTTTTGTTTGTTTTATTTTGTTCTCTAAGAGAGGATCCATATTTTAAAGACTGCTGTTTTGAACTATGGACTTAAACTTTGGAAAATGATTGTAATGACGATTTGTGATGACAGACCTACTAATCCATAGATTCTAAAAAAACATTTGCCACAAGGTGGCAAACTATGTCTACAGGTTTAAATTGAAAACAAGATTGTACAGGTGTCAAGACATCTCTGAAAACCTTTTATTTCCTTTACTCAAATAGAAAACAGTATTCTATCAATACCTGATATATTGCTGCTATGACTGGTAGGAGGAAATTTTGTTCTTATGAAACAAGACAAGATGAAGAGAGAAAAAGAGGCATTCATCATGCTAATGCTTTTAACTCATAAAATCTATACTGAAATAAACCTTCCATATCTTCCTGAAAACATACTCTAAATTGCATAGAAAAAAAGTATGAGTCTATGGAAACAGCTGCTAAACCTGAGAATAATAATTAACATAATTATAAGGCTTGGCTCGGCAGAACAAGTTTTCCACTGAAGTCAAAACTTTTCCAACCTAATATGGCATTTTGAAAAAGAAAGAAAGAAAGAAAGAA
>VWZK01019602.1:0-83582 GCA_013396935.1 Baryphthengus martii
TCTCCTTGTCAGTTCCTCCACCACCTGCATCAAGAAGTTATCATCTATGCACTGGAGGAACCTACTGGACTGGGCCTGCTTGGCTGTGTAGTTTTCCTAGCAAAAGTCAGGGTAATTGAAATCTCCCATGACAACCAGAGCCTGTGATTGCGAGGCCACTTCCAGCTGTCTGTAGAAAGCCTCATCAGCTTCCTCATCCTGACCAGGTGGCCTGTAGCAAACACCCACAACATCTCTCATGCTAGTCTCTCGTTAATCCTTACCTACAAGCTCTCAACTTGCTCTTCATTGCCCCCAAGGGAGAGCACAATACATTCCAGTTGCTTTCTCACATAATGAACAACTCCACTACCTCGTCTTGCTGGCCTATCTTTCCTAAAAAGGACATACCCATCCCTGACAGTGTTCCAGTCATGTGAGCTATCCCACCATGTCTCAGTAATTGCAATGAGATCATGGTCCTGAGATCTCATGAAGATCTCTAGTTCATCTTGTTTATTCCCCATACTGTGTGTGTTAGTGTACAGGCATTTCAGAGAAGTTCTAATGCTAGAACACTGCCCCATTGGTGCAAACCCAGCTAGAACCGCATCCGCCTTCAATTCTAGTTTAAAGGTCTATAAATATAGAATTGTTATAGAAGAGCTGACCCTCAAGTTGATAATAATTCTACTGAGGCTCAATTACAGTAAAACCAGAACTGATTATTGTTTTTTGTTTGCAAGAATACTTTTGGCATTAAGATGGTAAAATTCAGTGGAATTATAGAAAAGCAATTAGTTTAAAGCAGTGTCCTTTTGAAAAATGATTAAAATCATTCCACAGCAAAACCTGCAGTTTCCCTTCTTGTTACTTGTAACGGCAAGAACAGTATTGACCCTTAACTTCCCTGTCATTTACAAAGTTTCATAACATGGCTTTAGATATTTGCTCCAAGGCTGACCATATGTCAGGTAAGTTCTGAGCCCAGAAACAATTTGGTCTTTGACTGAGAAATAGAGGTATCCCAGGGTCTTTAATTTTACTATGAAAAAACTTTTATAAGTTTTCAGAAATGGTATGTGGGAAGCCTGTGTATATAGGGACCAGATTATGATCCAATTACCATGCATGCCAATCCGGAGTGATTACACTGAGTTCAGTGGAGATGCTGAGGATTTAAAATTATGTCAGCTGGGATCAGAATTTAGCTTGTTATTTCCTGTGCTAACTTCAGATCTAAATATTCCAGTAGAAACATAAGAAGTTTAGTTATATGGACTTCCCCTGCCACCCTCCCTAAAATCAGGCATTAGGAAAATAAATCTTCCTTTTTTTGTGCATTGATTTTTCACACTGGTTTGTTGTTTTAGGTTTTCTGTTCTTTGTTTTTTTTTTTTTCCCCTAAGATAAGCTATAGTGGAGAATACAATTTTCTGTTGGCAATTTCCTCTTTAATAAGCTGTTTAACATTCCATCTATTCAAAGCTCCATGAAGCAAACTTACTGCTGGTTGCATTTTGCTTTAAAAGGTAATGATGATTATCAGCTAGGTAGAATGATATAAGATAATTCAAGCAAATTGAAATGGATAGTGTAAATTACAGTGAATTAATAATTTAGAGATGTTTAGCAGAGGACTGGTAAAACAGTACTGTAAACACTCTGGGGCAAGGACCAGGTTTTTATTCCTTGCCCAGATCCCAGAACAACAGGACCCATGACTGTGACAGCTAGGCACACATAGTAGAAAGTACAAAAATATAGTGTCACCCCAGCAAATCAAAAATGGGTGATTCTGATCTCATGTAGAGAAACTGTGTTGTCTTTAATGGTGTTATTCCCTATTTACTGCAGTGTAACTGTGCCCTATTATACTTATTCCCCTACCTAGCATTTTAATTTTATAACAGCAATAATGAGTATGGCACAGGGAATTTTTGTGGATCTTTATTCTTCTCTGTCACAGCTTCAGTGCTGCTGTGGGAGATGCTGTAGCATTTCTTTTAAAGTACCAGCCCCAACTCTTTGTTGACTCAGAACAATTTGTCTGGTACAGAGGGAAGCACCTAACAATGTTTCCTACCCCATTGACATTATACGCTCAGCAGCATTCAAGTGGTTAACTGATCAAATATGTTTAATAGCCTCTGGTTGCACCTCAGGCCATCAGATTCTTCTCAGCTGGCCATTAATCCCCAGGATATGCCCTACAGATAGATGGTTATTACTGATATACACAACTGGGGATTTACAGCACGCTGCTGTCTACTCAAAAGTAACAGGGAAAGAGGTAAGAGTTCAGAGGCATTTGAGATAAAATGTAAGTTAGCAGTAGTAGTGATTTATGATCCCATGTACCAAGGCATGTAACTGTCTGCCCAGCACTTTGTGAACATGCTGCAGGAGCTTCCTACAAGCTCTCTTCATTTTCTGCTTTTTTCTCCTTTGCTTCATAGGCTTACCCATCACTTTCCAGATGTCATTTGTTGTCAGGATGGCTAGCAAAGCCATTGCTCCTTTCTCCCCAGGACGCTCCCCAGTGCATTGATCAAGACTTGCCCACAAGTTCCCCATTGCTGACACTAGCACAGACTCATCATGCTGCCGAAGGTGGAGCACCTCAGCAACTTGTCAACATCTCAGCTCAAACTTCGCTCTCTGGTCCTGGGACATAGCTCTCCCTCCATGAAAGGTATGGCCCCATGTTTTTTCACCTGAAAGCTAGAAAGAACAAGCTCTAAGGCAGATTATACTTTCTCTTTTTTGAGACATTGTCTTATACAGAAATTTGCTCTGACACTTTCTCCACAGAATGAGATAAGATGAATGACTAAGGACAGAAGGCATCTTTTGGCATAGCAGGCTGTAAGGGTGTGCTGGGGACTGGCTTGGTAGGAACACCTGATCATTCCCACCCAAACTCCATAGTATTTTGTCCTAAATAATCTTCAAAGCTTAGGGTTTGGGCTCTCACAATGGGGCTTTGTATTACCTGGTGAAAATAAGGTGCTGAGTTCCAAGGTTGCAGGCAATCATAGTATACCTGGAAGGACGTCATTTCTGGGGGTGTGCATGGCCCCATTAGATGTCTGAGCCCTAGCCAGTGGTGAATGATGTCTTGCTAGCCACTTAGTATCTGACACAGGAAACAGGGTAAAATGCGGTTTTTCATTCACATGCACCTAGACTTCAGGAGCTGTAATGGCTCAGCTGGAGCATGTCTCAGCCATGCTGCCCATAGCACAGGAGATGAGAAGTTAGAAGATCCATGGGGACATTTTTCAGTGTATATTTCTTTCTTTGATTCTCTGTACCAGAGAGGATTCCAGGTGTCCTCTTCCCTGTGCACAGTACACAGTACACTGGAGGGAATTCAATTGCAGGTTGGAAAACTTAAAAAATATGACACAGAAAAAAGACTCCTCAGCTCTGGGTAACTTTATTTTATGCAGTTACCATTCTGCTCAGCCTTGGGGTTGATTTGACCACAGTAAGGGGTATTCATATGGGAGCACATCTAGGGAGCAACATGCTTGGACTCCATGCTATTTGGAGCAGGTACTGTTTCCTTACACTCTTTATAATGCTGTGCATATCTAAGATTTCATAACAAATGATTAATGCTTTGGCATTTGACTGAAATGGGTTATATTTACTGGGAAGATCTAAAATACCTCAGCTGTCCCACATTTAATAAGAGATAAAAGGGATAAAATCTTTTTCCCCAGTTAAAAGTGTTTAAAAGTCTTTAGACAGAATGAGAGAACTCCTAAATTATTTGCAAATACTATAGCATCTACCAGTTTCAAACAAGTGAATACAATTAAGCTGTGGCTTAAAATGTCCATAAAAGGAGTGAATATGGACACATCTGTTTATACCACTTGTCTCTTATATAGACTTTTTCTCTGAGAACGAAGACATAGCAAACAATTTGAACAAGTATACAGAAAATTTAGATACCTGTAAAACTGTTATTGAAAGTTTTCTACTTGACTGTTGCTTTACTGTGCAGACTCTTGGATGCTTTATTTTTTGACATGAAGTCTCTAACAGACTTCACCTGTATCTGGCAGAACATCAAGGTTGCTGTGCATGTGACACGGAGGACTCAGTTTGTGTTTGTTTCCCAGATACATGTCCTAGATTCAAATCTACAGGAAATGCAGCTGCTGCTTTCCTTCAAAACAAAGTTATTTTATACCCAAAGTTATTTTATACAGAACAACTGTATTTTGTGCAATATTAAGTGGGCTCCCTAACACTGAAGAGCATCAGGGACAGTTGGGAAGTACTTCTCCTCCTAAAGGGACACAGACTTCTCCAGGAATGAGCTAACCAGGATCTTTGGATGTCAATGACTGATTAGAGATGGATATTTTGCAGGGAGTATGGGGTTATCTAGATCACTGAACCAGAAGGTGAAGCTCTTGAAGAACCCTAAGGAATAGACTTTCATGCGGGAGCTGGGAGACTAATCTCAGTCCCTAATCCAAGAATAGCTTATGTAGTTTACAACAAAAAATCCATAGATAAAATCATCAGAGGCACAAGCCCTCCCAAAGGAGACCACTTATCACATCTTACCCAGAGAATTTCTGAGGTCAGTGAGAGGTAAAAGAGCTGCTGAGGAAATTTGAAGTGAGCAGGGCCCTCCCTTAGGAAGAACCAGCAAGGTCTTGGCATGGTGTTTAAGATGTTCTCCTCAGAGATTTTGAAATTCTTCTGGCAGAAAAGGGAACAACCAGGCACAGGGCTGTCATATTCTGAATGAGAGCATTGACAACTGCTTAATACAAAGTGAGCTTTGCTTCTTTCTGTGCTGTGTTTCACACAATACTAAGTTTTTGAAAGGAAGAAAGAGCTTTGTCCTTCAGTCTCAAGTGAGAGGTCAGGACAGTGTGTATGAGTTCAAGGAGTTGCCCCTGGCTATGTCTTGAGTAAAGGACATGTATTTTGTGGACAGGAGGAGAGTTGTGTGTTTTACGTGTTAAGTAGCTCTCAAAATGCTGTTCAGTTTGCTGTCTTCATAGACTCACTTCTGAGGTGACTAATTCTTCACATTCATGTAGCTGGATGGAGGAGGCCTTATTCCTTAAGAAGGTGTCTAAAATGAGGACCATGTACACAAAAACTGGAGAATAGCTATAGTCAAGCTAGTTGCACCCAACTGCAGATGTGAAGCTGAGAGAAAAAAACATAGTCCGTCTGCTATCTGCTCCATTGAATGGTGTTGTGCATATTGGTAAGTAGATTTGTGTTGTATGAAAAAAAATGTTAGCATTGTTTCATTAGAAAGGGAGAATGTCCAAAACCAGAACAAAACAAATTTGAATTTTCAAATGAAATAAGATTGTGAAAATTTTTGGCGTGACACAATTAACAGAAATACTCAGAAATGTTGAAACGCTTTCATTCAGAAATTAATTATGTAATATTTCTGTATTTTTAATGTTCTTTTACATAAAAACTGATTTCCTAAGAGTCACTTTGAAGATAAAAGTGAAACATTTCATTTGACAAACATAGACATCATTGGAAGTTTTTACTTTGATTTTTCCTTAAACAACAATCTGTCAGAGTTGATATTTTTTCAAAACATGAATTTCAGGAAAGGTTGTGAGTTTGTGTTTTTTTTCCAGTGGAAGATCCATACTAACAAGGGAATTCAGATGAAACCTAATGGTCATGCTTTACATGAAGTACTGAGTCTTTTTGAAACTGGCTTTTAATTTGGATACATAAAGAATAATTTGTAAAGGACTGTTTTGCAGGCTGCTGATGAAATTACCTAACTCCAGAACATTCACTTGGAGAAAATTTGGACCAAAAGAGTCATGAAAGCAAGAAAAACAAAAAGACGTAATCTGTAGAATAACAGTAATTTTCTTAAGTACACTTTTTATAGAATTCTCCTTTTCTAACCTTCTGCACCAAAGCCTATACTTTGGGTGAATAGCTTTGCAAGTTCTGGCCCAGCCAAGACAACTGTGAGGATAAGCAACCAAGGCAGTCCACACAGTAATGTCCACATGGGGCCCAGAGGGATAAGACCTGCCTAAGCCTTTCTACTAGCAGAACATGATTGTAGGTTTGAATGCTTGCTATTACCCATGTGTGTAGATAACCATCACATCATCTCCTACAGTTACTGGGTCCACTGTATTTTTTTTTCTTTTCTTGTTTGTTTTTGTTTGTTTGTTTGTTTTTAATTTTTTATTTTTTTTTGTACGCTGAAACAGTGAGAAGACTGGAAAGGAAAAACTGGTAGTGTGTGATTTCTCGTGATCATGCCTGAGTGTGCTGAGCTTCACCAAACACTTGTGTGTGACATTGCATTAAAACACTGAGACAACGCAAATCTGGAGTAGACAAGAGTTGTCCTATACTTGAGATTTCTGCTGAAAACTTGAAACATGTGATTTAAATGAGAGTGTCTCAGTGTGCATTCAAGACAACTGTTCTGACAGAAGAGGCCAAGAACTCCAGAGGTTCTACAGTGATGAATTTAGTTGTCAATAAGGAATGTTTTAAAGGTTTCCTAAGAATAATTCACATATACAAAGTGCAGACATACAGGTCAATAGTGTATATTTGAAAGAGTTCATAAGCATGTAAGATCTATTAGAGTTTAAAGGATCAATATTTCTCTCAGGAGCACATACATATGCATGGACAAGACAGGGAGGGCTGCTATTATAGTCTATCAAATCAATAGTCCACATTTAAGGACTGTATGAAAGGTAGTTTTAAATGTGTAACAGATCAGGCATTACCATGTTGTTATAGATCCAAGGATCAATACGTGGATTGTAGCCAACTCCAAGGTGGTGATAATCCAGGAAAGGGCTCATATCTGATCTTTTAGGTTCTTCCAAATATTTTGGGACCAGCTGTCAGATGATATGCCACAGCTTTTACAGCAGCAGCACTGCTACTTCAACTGCACTGATGATACTTTTTTTTATGATCCCAAGTGAGTTCTGAGCACTACCCTTTCCTCATTCACATAAGCACTGCTTGTTTTCTAAGCTCCCAAATGCCAGGCAATGTTTAACATGTGATTAATAAACAAATCCAGAGCCAGCAACTTTTTCTTGTCAACAAGGTATGTTTTATCGTCAAAACAAACAAGCAATGCAAAACAAAACAGCCTTCCAGCAAAGCTCCACACAAATGAAATATTTTTTTAAATGTATTGATGTAAATGAGAAACCTGCTGAATTATCCTTATTCTAATGGATTTCAGCTACACAACTGGTATCTGTGAATGTCAGATAGAGGTCCAGCCCTGATATATTTAATTATCAGTATCTTCCCCTGAGAAATCTGATTATTCTAGGCAATGCTCCTTAAGAAAGTTATTATCTTGATTTGATCTATTTAAGAAAGGATTTAATCTATTTAAAAAAGAGGTTATAAAGAAACAAGTAGAGGAGGGTATTGCTCCTTTTATCAACCCCTGATGTGTTTCTAATTCATTTGTAGAGTACCAGATACTGTGGAAATGCACATAATGATGCAATTACTGAAAATTCAGTCATAATAATGTCAACCGATGTTCCCACTAGGGCTCCTCTCTGGGGACTGAACCCAGGGAAGGGAAAACTCCATGTTCCTTCTGTTCAGCTTGATATTAACAGGGTACACAATTAAAGGGGTTGAAATGGGTTCACTAACCTGTCTCAAAACATACATTAAGTGTGCAGGAGACTGAAGAGCGGATGTTGTCAAATGAGCAATAAGTGCGGAAACGGGAAAAAAGAGAAAGTGGGGAGGAATCTGTGGCTGAGTAAAATGATCAACCCACAGACATAATCTTTTTCCAGTTCCTACTTTTCAGGCAGTGATAGATATTACCATGACGATAGTATCTAACTAGTACCCCGAGATGTCAGACGTGTGCTTGTATTTAAAGCAATACATAGCAGTATATCATGTTCTCAGAAAGACAGTCAATGTATAAGCTGTATTGCTTGTATTGGCAAGTCCAGACAGGCCACAATAAACCTGCTTGTCTTTTGACTCTATCACCTAGAATGGAAACCATGGACTCCATACTGGTCAAGGGGATTTTCCATTTTACCTTTCAATTTCGTGAAGAAACTGCTTAGGTTTTTATTGTACTGATCGATACTTCACCTACAAACAATCAGGTCCATCCTCATTCCAGTGAATAAGTCCTAGGATTATGGATGTCTATCTTGATGTGCCAGAATAGTGCCACAGTGGTGACTGATTTCTTCTGCGTAGGAAGGTGTTCAGCTTAACTGTGATCAGAATCAAATTTTGGATGACTCAGCACTGGGAGTTGTTAGCTGTGACTTCCGAAATGCAGAAGAAATTAGAAGAGAATCTGACTTTTTGAAACATCGGTAGGTGCCCAAATGAGACAAAAATACTATATATAATGAAATATGATAAAAGGAGATTCCACATTTTAAAATTCAAGCCCTCTTCTGATGGTAAAAAATGAATACATTAAACATAAAGCAACAGGAACTTTTAAAAAATAGTTTCCTCTCTTCTCTTTCTGAGTCTCCTTCTATTGCATTTAAAACTTATATTTGCATAGCGTATTCTGACATCTTGAAATAGCAGTGGAAACAAGTATAATTCAATACAGCAGTCTCACATGCTATTTTATTTACCTGAAATAAAAAACACTCTTCGTTTCTTAATGGCAATTCACCAGAAAAGGTACACAAAACCTCGCCAGCTGATAAACTGAACAGATCATAAAAGAATATTAGTACCATAAAACTTTAAAAAGCATAAATGAGGAGATAATATGAGGGGTGGGATTTACTAGTTCTAAGGTGGGGGTAGAATCTAATAAGAGTGGTCTACTTTGCTTCTTATTAAGTTACTGGTGAAAATGCGAAGATGATAATTTTAATAAAGGAGATATTGGCTGCAGTCAACCTTTTTTTGTCTCAGAGGTGAAATTTTAAATAGTCAAATGAGCATGAGAATAATATGGCCCCCATTAAAGTGATTTTAAATTTAAGCATAATTTTTGCTAATACCACTGAGCAATGGGAATAATTAGAATGATTTCAGTAATGCTGAAGATTTGAATAATTAAAGACACAAGATTAATTTGAGAAGAGGCATCATTAACCTAAATCAAATATTAGATTTCTTGTAAAGGAGAGGGAGTTTAGCCATAACCACATTTTTCAGATAGGGAATCTCATTAAATGCCATGGTTTGTGTTTTACTCTGCACCCACAGGATTTACTTGCATGAATATTAAATCTGTGTGTATTGAATATAAGCTTTTAAATCCCGTGATATGGCCCAACATTTTTGTACTATATAAAGTATTAATTGAATAGTCTTGTTTTCAGTTTGAATGATAATAGTTACCTAAAGGTCACTTTCAATTGCATATTTTCTAGGAAAAGAATAACAAAAAACTCAAGCCTGATCTGGTCAAAGCCTTTTTTCTGCCTGAAAATATTTCTCTTTAGCTGCAATTTTTTAAATTTTTTTTTTTAATGGATGAACTAAAAGGTATTTTCATGAACACCAAAGCAAAGAGTAAATAAAGGACAGAATGTATATGTGCTGTACTGGGAACTACAGTTAACCAGCAAGGGAGTGAATTCCTCAAAGGAATAATGAGTAGAGCACTTTTGTTACTTGGTTGTTAACAAACATAGTGTATTTGTGTTAATTAAAATGCAGAATTGAGTAATTAAACAAAGAACTCATGATAAAAAAGCAAAGTTTTTCTCCATTGATAGGAAAGCAGTCCTTCATAAATATTGATTTGGGCTACTTTTTTTTTCTCACAATGTGATGGTTTTCTATAAATATCAGTATCTGATAATGAGCACTTCCACTACTCATTATTTCTCTACTTGCAGAATTTAATGAATAAAAATGCATTCATTATATGGAAATCTATCTACCTGTTATGCCTTTGATGAAGTCAGCCCGTGATTTGAAATTGTGTCCATCATTAACGATATGCAAAGAACTCTGTCTGATCTTTAATGATATGGCTGAAGAATTTATCAATGGAATTTATTAGATGCTAATTAATCTTCCATGCATAACTTAGGCAGCTGCATCTCACTTTTGTATCACTTTTTTGAATATTATTTCTCTGGGATTTTTTCCCTCTGCCCTTCCAAAAAAGGGTTTTCTGTGGTAGAAACATAGCCTATTTCTAAACCATGTTTGAATTCATTGACTCAAAGCCCCCCTTTCTTCGTCTTGGAATTTCTTATGAAGTACTGGCTGCTTGTGATGAATTTCCCAAGCCAACCTGAATTTTGATTGAATCATGGTTTATTCAATGCACTTTTTCTTTCTTCAGTGCCACAAAGCAAGAGCTTACATTGAACTGGATTTGTCCAAGCAATTGCTAACTTTGTTTTGAGGCAGCACTTACTGCTACACGCAAAGTTAGGCATTTTTGGTTGCTAAGGGTCTCTGTCTCCACTGAGGCTGTTTTGGTGACTGAGTTTTTCCACCTCTGTACTCTCAGCAGTCTGAACACTAGTTGCTTAGTAGAGCTGGAAGTCTGTATTGCTACTGATTGACTTGTGGTAAACACAACTCCTAGAGCATTTTTGCCTAACTGCAAGCAAGTATTTGCCATTTTCTACACAGTCTTTCTGTTGTACTTGGTAAATTGGCCCTATTCTTCTAATGCCTAGAGGATGAGCTTTCTACAAGTCCAGGAAGAAAGAGAAGAATATGATTGCCCATTTAGACACCATATGCATTCTTCCCTGCAACCTGCCCTAGGCGAACCTGCTTTGGCAAGGAGATTGGACTAGAAGATCTCCAGACATCTCTTCCAACTCCTACCATTCTGTGATTCTGTGGTTCTATGATGACATACTCCTTCTGTTTTCCCTGTCATCAGTGTGGCAAGCCATGTCAGAAGTGAAGATTATTTCAAATATGATAAAGAATCCTCCAAAGAAGAACAGAAGAATCCATTTAATTTAAAACTGTTCAAAAATCTATTTTCTCATAGGTAACAGATGAAAAATATTGGCCTTAAACTGCAGGTAGGATGTTCAGATTAGGTATTAGAAAGGGTATGATCTGCTAAATTTTGAAGTGGGCAAGTAAGTGAAATCTTCATCTCTGGATTTTTTTTAAAAGGACTTAAATGTTGAGAATTTATCCTGTCTTGGAAAAGGAGCCCTAGGCTTGTTTTCTATGAAAGTAGGAGGGCAAATGCACATTAAATTACTGTATTGTGGTGGCAACCTACATCTAGCGCCTCTCATCTGAAAATGCCACTTTAAATCTTTTGTATTCTGTTTGAATTGGTACCTCCAACCATGGAGTGACCATGGGGGAACACTGTGCCTTTTTCTTCTCCCTTATGGAAGTGAAACTCTCATCTTCCTAAGAAAGGAAAACGGTTACACAGATCTCCCCTGGCTGGCAAGTCTCTGTTCCTGCAGGACATTTCTGTGGTTTAGCTGGTAAAGAACTTTGTCCATAGCTGTTCCTGCACCCTTCCTCCCTCTTTCCTCAACCTCTATTTTCAGTTCCATCATGATCTTTGCCCCCAACATAGATCTATGTTTTACCCCCAAAACAAAGGCTCAGCTGTTTTTGGCAGCCTCTGACTGGATGCTTTGCCTCACCCTGTCCAGCTCTCGCTCTCATTCACCTTCAGTGCCAGTGTTTGGATCAATTAGTACTGATGTTATCTTGCCCGGAGCGACAGGCAGAGCAAATCCTTAGTGTGTTCCCCCGGGTATTCATATTTTTAGCCCCTCCTCAGTCACCTTCACTGTCAGCAGCAGCCACAGCCACAGCCCTGGCATCTGAAACAGCCACAGCAGCAGCTTTTCAGAAGAGACTGTGTCAGCTAAGGTTGTCTCTTCTCTTCCTGATGCTTTTTGTCCCTGTCAATGACTGAAGAGCAGACTGATCAAGCACTGCAGTGTTTGGTTGGCTTTTTTTTCTGCTAAGGCTTTTTTTTTTTTTTTTTTTTTTCTCCTATGGAAGCTGACACAGGCCCAGAGATTATTTCTTCAAAAAAAATATGCAGGACAATTCTCAGCTACAAAACAGATCTGCAGAGTGAAGCCCTCTGTTAAATTCCCTATATATATGCTGGATTTGGTTTGCTCAGCCTGCGTGAACATGGCTTGGTTTATTTCTCATGTGACTACCAGTTCTGTGAAAAAACACAGAATCGTAGAATGATTTAGGTTGGAAAATACCTTTAAGATCATTGAGTCCAACTGTAAACATAACACTGTCAAGTCCACCACTAAACCATGTCCCTAGTGACCTTGTAGCTAGTTTTGAAAATGTTACATTTCTAGAATGAGAAATAAATTAACATGAGTCAACATTGCTACACTGCAATTAAAACTAAGGGAGAATGTGGTCTATGTTTCTGACTTTAAGACGTCACTTTTCCACAAACTTTATCATGCTCCAGACCTTTGAAGAGATGGTGTCATTTCAATCTTGCTGTTCCTTCTCCAAAGGTCCAGTAGTTTCATTTCCTTTGGAATGAGATTCTTTCCTTTTACAGTTAATTCCTCAGGCTTCTAATCAGCAAGAACATCTACATAACTTATAGTGGCCTGGTCCTATAACCTGCAGACTTCAGGTGTAAATTAGAGCAGAGTTTCAGCACTGCTTTTACATCTTTCATTCACATGTGTGCATGGAAAGATTCACCATGTGAAGAAGTGTGTGCTGTGGCGATCCCAGTTGGTGGTGGCAGTATCTGAGCATTAGGGCAGCTGCTCTGGCTCAGTCAACTGGCTACATCAGCATGGGTTGACACACAGTCTCCCCATGGATGCCCCAGTGCTCTCCGCAGTAGATGGGAGAACTCACCACCATGGGCTGGATGTGTTTTACGGCCTCACCTGCAAGCTCAGAAGGCGAGGAAACGCTAGAAAGTAGCAACTCTCTGTCAATACCTTTTACTTTAGATTAAATTTTTGTTATAGCCTGTGAGACCAGCTGCAAGTAGAGCAAGGAAATAACAACAGTTTCACCAGTGTTGGATCTTGCTTGCAGTAACACACCATGATGCAGTTCTTTCACAGAGCCTGGACCATGGTTCAAGACCTAACAAGCTAATTTCTTAAAGGTCCCTTTCAGTGAAAAATTTCTCATATTCATCATGTGTTTTTTAAAATTCACCTCAGAGTAAATAAAGTCAAAGTTAAAAAATCCATTTCTTCCTACATAAATACAGTGGGTCAGTAGTGCCAAATTTACACTGTTACGGATTTATTTTCTGTATTTTTTTTTAATGTTGGATTTATACAGAGTGAAAAAAGAGGGTTGAAATCTAGAAATTAAGAAACCACCGGCATAAATTACAAAACCTCACAGAATGCAACATTATGCATTGCCTAGAAATGTGCTTTCTCATGAAAACCCCAGCACCTCCAACTGCTCTGTGAATGTAGCAGACATTTCAGAAATCGTGACTGTTTCTGGCTATGGGATGAAGAATGTTTCAGTGACACTAAACCATCTGAACAAGCTATCTCATTAAGTTCTTAGGTACATATAACATTTAGGGTCAAGTTTTTAAATATGTATTGGGACCTACACACATACAGAAAGGTGCTATCTGTCCTTGTCTAGACTGTTTAACTATATGCTTTAGAAAGGATCTTCAAGAGTTTGTTGACAACTGTCTCAGGAGATAAGGTCTAGAACTACAAGTTATTTAGACCTCCAACTCCTACCAGGCTTAAATCAGGCTTGCAATTACTTCCCTGGGGCTTCCTTTAACATCTTTTAAGTATGAGATTTGAGCACTTCAGTAAATTTTGCTGCACCTTTATATACGTTTATGCCTTTACATATCTTTCCTTTAGGGTTTTATGCATAATAAAATCTAGAAGATGATAGACATTATTTCACTTAATTGAAGACATAGCCGGCCTCTTGGGTTATGACTGTGATAATGGATTAAACAATGTTTGGGACGGTTCCCAGACATTGCAATGTGACTGTGCATTCTCTGTCCCCAGTCTGCTTTTGGCCCATGCTGGCTAACTCATTCCCGAATGCTTCCTGAGAGGTCCTGGAGCCATTTCTGGTAGACTATTGTACATTACCATCTTAATCTGAATCTAAGTGAACCTGCAGGCATAGATACAGCCCATTCTATGCAGATTGGCCTCGAGGGTAAGGAAAATTTCATTTACTGATGAAAAGCTACAGAGCTATTTACTGATGCTCGTCATTTGAGAAAAGCCCTACACCAAGATTTTGTGCATATGTATCACACTTCTGGCAATATTAAAATATAAACTGTATGTATTTTTTTTCCCCCCACATGTATTAAAAATGCCATAAAATTTCACAATCCCACAGAGGCTTAAGCTTTCATGTCCAATAAATCTCAGTACTATTAAACATGGTGAGACCATGTAATTTCCTTGTCCTCTGTTGTTCTGGGTCACTAATACAGTAAAGTAAGTATCTTCATGCATGCATTAAGAGCACACTTTGCACAGAATGAGAGCTCATTTTTCAGTAAGCTCAGATGGCAGGATGTGTTTGCCACCAAATCAAAGCTCCAGAGATCAGTTCAAACAAACTATGCCTTCAGGATGATTTTATTTTTATTTTTTTCCCCCAATAGGCAGGCTTGGCAGACAGTTCAAAGAGTTTAACAACAACCCAAACAATAATAATTATTAACAACAATGACAATAATGCTTTTTATAATACCCCAAATAATTCTCTGAGAAAGGCATATGCCTTAATTGCAAATCTACTGCTGGTACAAAGGGGGAAAAAAAACCCAGCTCGTAGTAAATGGCACTTTGGAGATGACATTTTCTCTCTTTTTCAATCTATTTTACAGCATTTTGGTGACTTTGTTGCTATTTTGTTCGCTCGCATCCCATTTGACAGATGCTAAAGGCAAATTGGCTGACGCTGTGTCTCTCTTAGTAAGTAAAATAGACCCATAGACCAGATCTTTACAGCAAAGCAGTTTGATCCTGAGGACATGATGTTTACATTATGCATGTTTTGAGGAAGTAAGAAGGAAGGAGCAGGGTAACTCTTTGGACTATCCCCAGCCTGGTCCCATGAAATGGAAGGCCGTTAAGAGTTAGGTACCTCCTGGAGTGCATCTTCCAGTTCAGGAGCTGCCAGGTTGCATGCTCTGAGACTGTTTAGCCACGTGAACTCAGTAGAGTAAGGGGAGATACTCAAGAGCTTTGCCATACAGGTCTCTCCCTGTTCTGAATTGAAGTGCTAGGGTAGATGCACCCTGTTATCCACTTGCTGTGAGATTAATATAAGCTCAGTGATGTCTCTACTTGATGCACTTTCCTTTTTGGTAAGTCAGTACTACTGAGAAAGAGAAATTAGAGACGTGCTCAGACAGAAAAAAGAAAAATAGGTTTGAAGTTCTATCAAATTGGAATTTCTTCTTCAATTTCATCTTCTTATTTAACCCTTATGAGTGGAAGTTCCAAGAATATTCATTTTTGGAAACACCTAAACAAGCATGTCTGGCATGAAATAGCACTCCAGAATCTGAAGTTGCACAGTTAAATTGAGCCTTGTCAAATTGAAGACTGCTAATAGCTGTCTTCTCTCTACAGTCAACCCTCCTGAAGCAGAAATTATGTCCCTTGGGCAGTTTTATGTCAGAAATATAAGCTTCTGCAGACCTTTATGCACCTCTAGGCAGCAGCAGTATGCAGGTTTTGAGATGAAAACTTTGACAGACAGTGCTTAAGCTAGTTAGATACCTAGTAATACCTGTCTTTTGATGAAGTAAGTATAAGAAAAATTTATTTTTAATGAAGAAAATATTCGTGATCTGTGTGAACACAGATCTCAGATGCAGACACAGAGATTCAGAAAATACATGTTATTACCTGAACTTGAGCCACATATTAAACTTTCTAGTTAAGATCACAGTCCAGACTATGGCACATAGAGAAAACAGGAAATCATTGTAAACCCTAGTTCTTCAAAAAGACATAGAGCAAAAATCTTTCAAAATCTGAGATGAAACAGGTGTTGTATCTGACATTGCATCCTCTGGTTGGCAAAAGAAATAGAGACATCAGCTGTTTTCTCAGTGCCGCTGTTTCTGATGCAAGGTTTGACATCAAGAGATGAACTGGCTGACAAAGCACGGTCAAAGCCAGCATTTCACATGGTGTAAACTGGCATAATTTCATTGCCAACTGCAGAGGTGCTACCTCAGACAAATGTAGAGAATGTTTTCCAATTTGCAAACAAACCCAAAGATTTTCCTTGTTTTAATGGCTTCCAATTCCCAGACTGGGGGCTACTCTGAACAATTATTTGACTAATCTTTTTCTGCTTGTATAAACCCTGAGAAAGTAGCCAGTCATGAAAAATGACATGGCACTACTTTTCTATCAGCTGCACGTGGTGTCACTCTGACTCATGTCTCCAGAGCAATTCCAGCCAGGGAGAAGTAAAAAGGAACTCCCTGAATGTGTAGTGAAGCAAAACAATCTCTGCCCTACTCAAAACATCTGCTTAGCAAAGGGCAGGGGATTGGAGGACGTAAGCATTACCTATATCTCACTTTGGTGAGGTGTCCTAACCCAGCCAGTATTTGGGAGTGAACATAGAAATCCCATTTATGGTTTCTACACATGGACACTAATATCATGGATCTCCTTTTGTTAGCTGCTGTAGTTGTGCATAACTTCGGCCTTTATGTACAACTATAACATACAATTCAAAACAAGAGTTATCTTCAGTTTTAAACATGTGTGAGAGTATGAGGTGAACACCAAGGAGTTGTCTGAAAATACCTTTTATAGTGGCAGCTATCATCTTCCGTAGAAAACCATTAATGCCCTAAAAATATGAACTTTGTCTCAGGAAAATATGGATAATATAATCACAGGATTACAGGGTAGTTCAGGCTAGACAGGACACGAGGAGCTCTGTAGTACAATCTCCTGCTCAGAGCAGGGTCAGCTATGAGGTCAGACCAGGTTCCTCAGGCTTTATCCAGTTAAGTCTTGAAAAATATCCGTGTATGAAGACTGCACAGCATCTCTGAGCATCCTGCTCCACTTCTTAACTGTGCACATTGCTTCAAATTCCTTTAGAGTTACTTCTTACTCTCACCAATGATCGTTAACCTCCAATTCAGATGAGGAGGTAGGAATGTCAGATGCAAAGAATATTTTAAAAAATAAACAAAGTTTTGCCTCTTCTGCTTAGAACAGTTTGATTGATAGACTTCCCCATTGGATAAGAAGGATTTTTAGGGAAACAGTTTGCAATTTTCCTTTTAGAGTAAACACCACTGTGTTGTATGTCTATATTATCTGTGGTTTGAAGACAATTCTGAAGTGTGCATACATTTGCATTGATTCATAACACAGTATTTAAAGAATCCTACCAGTGTCTGATGCACCTACTGCTCTAATTTAACAAACTTATTTTCACTAAATTGCATTTCTTTATAGAGAAGGCGAATGGGGTGTGTAGTAATTTAAAAAAGGTTCTTGCTATGAAGTCAGGGACTGTTGCCTTGGTGAAATCACATATTTTAAAACCTGAAGCATTGGAAAATTGTTTTATCAGGAAAGGCAATTGATTCAGCTGTTGGTGAATAAGGCTAGAATCTGATAGTACTACAAGGATAATTCAAATAAAATACTGAAGTGAAGGTAACATTAACTTTAACTTATAAGATTGCTCATATTGTGGAAAACAACTACAACTGTGCCTTGTTTTCATTCTGATGGCAAAGCAACAACGATGTTATTGGCATTTTCATATATTTGATCAAATCTGGTATCTTTTCAAGTTTACAAAATTCAAGTATTTTCCAAACCCATCCTCTTCCTCTGAAATTATTCTCGACTCAAAGCAGTTTACAGAAAGTGGTGAGAGGAAACTGTGCTGGAGGCTGCACCATGGATGCCACAGGATGGGGCGAAATTCCATTGAAAAGAAAGGAAAAGGACCTTCACAAAAAGGCGATTTTTCCCTTCCCAAACACTCTTTTCACTTCTAGTCTCTCTTGCATTTTCAGAAAGCATTTATCTTTTTCCAAAGGTAAACTTTCAAGAAATATGGCAAATAAGCAAACAAAACCAACATTCAAAGCAATGAAACAACCGAACTTGTTCTGGAAAACCCTTAAGCGACTCGCCAGCTTTTCAGCAGAATCCAAGCCATGTTTGGGCAGATCTTGCTGGCGAGCAGGAGCGGTATGAACTCTTTTAGGGCTGGCTTCACTCCAGCCCCATTGAAACAAGTGGGACTCCTGCCACTCGCTTCCTTCTGCCCTTATATTTGACAACAGGCAACTTGAATGGTTTTCCCCACCTCCATGCAAAACTCCTTTTATATGCAAAACAGCTTGAATCTCTGTCTTCTTTCCAGTACAAAGAAAGCTACAAACAATAGGAAAGGGTAACTACTAAGGACTAAACTAAAAGCAAAGGATATCTTGTCTGTTAAATACAACAGCCAGCTCTTTCATTTTTGGCAGGAGACTTCTGATATCAGCATTAGTCTCTCACACTGTTGGTAAGCGAGTTAAGTTTTGCCACCCATTTTGAGAAGTTTGTAGCCCAAGGTGCTTGTCTTGCAGAACCCTCATAAAGATAAGCCTACTCGATATCATCGGTGAATTTAACAAGGTACACATAGGACCTTCTGCTGTGAATTTACCTACTAATATCATCAGGTCTGTAAACGGGGCAAAAATTGTATGTACAGGCACTCTCATGTCTCATGTATACTGTTACAAATTTCCATCTTATGAGATTAGAGCAAAAGTATGGAAGAAACCAAAACGTCTAATTGTTAGAGATTGAATGGGAGAAAGAGGGGGAGATTTCACCATCCTTCAGTAAAAACTTTGCTATAATCAGAAGGCAATGCTGCCAGAGTAAATTAACTGCCAGAGTAAATTAACATAAAGTCTATAAAGCTCACTTATTTACTTCCTGACACATGAATAATGAAGCCTGAAGAAATGTCAGTCAGTCAAATGGCATTTGAAGATAAGTACACCTCCATTGGTTCCGGTCTGTTCATTGAAAACTAGTATTATTTGTGTCCTACAAGGTAAGTAGTTTTTACCGACACTGTTTTTTGTCTGTCCTTTAGAATATTCATTCCAAAAGGCAAACACTCTTGATAAATTGTTCAATTAGAGTAGCTGATATGCCAGCCTCATTGTCTGAGAAATTTAACAATCAACAGGAGTAAAAATACCTATCAAGAAATATTGTGACAGTGTGCAGAAGAAAAAAAAAATACAAAGCAGTATAGGTTGTATCAACTTTCAGTAAATACCAAAATTCATTATATCCTGAAGTACATAGTGTCCATGGGTTGTGGTAATTGTTTTGTCAAGCCTTTCTAGGTGAAAAAAGGGATTTTTTAAATTATTTTTTAAAAGAATCTAATAATCTGCTTTTCATTATACATTGTTATCTTGGTAGCAGAATTTAAAGTAATTTTTCCTTTAAAGGTTTACTATCATTTTGCATAATTCTAAAATGCATTTAATCCCATTTTTATATTCTAAAATATTTCAATTACTGGAGCCTAAGTAAATTCTATGTTTAGTTCTAGGTTTACTGGAGGAGAAAAATAATTGACTTTGTGTTTTAATACAACAAGGGTTGTAGAAATGTCTAGAATGTTATTTCATAGCTCTTAATGACAATAACCAAACTCTGAATAGTTTTCAGATTTTGAAATAACTTGCTTTTTCTGGGGGGAGGAGAACATTTGAGAAATATTTCCTTATGGATACACTTCCTCTAATGAGACATCTCTTCTCCTTGCTCCAAACTCTTCTATAGGAAAGAACATCCTGAGTTCCAATAAAGTAAATTAATCCAGTTTACACTAAAGGTTTGTTTTGTAAAACTCTTGAAAAATAAACCATTTCCCCATGGCAAAAATCCCCTCAGCAGAGCCTTGGATTTTTATTACAGAACAAGAAAGAGGAGGAAGGCACCAAATCAAAAAGTAGAATGTTAATTCTGTGCTTGCAGTGTAGGATTTTTTTCCAGATTAACTGATGATTCAGGATCCCATGTTATCACCATCCTCAGTCAGAACAGAATAGAAGATGGAAGAAAAAGAGGATGCTGCAGGTGTAGAGGAAATACTTAGAGATGATTGTCTATAAAATTCCCTTAAACTAGTCAAAAATCGTTTACTGTAGTTCAGCTGTTCATTTACTTATTTTTCTTTTAAATTTGGCATGAAAATGAGTATATTATTTTTGCAGACCGTTTTTCTTTTTTCTCTTTTGTTGTTTTTGAGAAGAGAATTTATCAGATGCAGCTGGGGGATTGCTGTACTTGGGAAGCTGAGAACAGCAAAGTTGGGAAAGAAGGAAACAGGATATAGGATGCCAAGAAAAATACATTTCTGTGGCACTAATATGTAGATATTCAACACATTTTATTCCCTTTAGGAGAGAAAGAAAAGCAAATCAAAATGCTAAGCAAAGACAGCTGTTATATTCTGTATCAGAAAGCTCCATTTTATTTACCTTAAATTGCCTCTGAGAATTTCATCTGAGTAAGAAGTTACGCACCTTCAACCATGAACTATTGGATAATGGTGCTGTATATGGCTGGATAACTGTCTCTTCCATTCCAGTGGTGGCTTATTTTCAATGAGATGCAAAATACTTCTCATAGTCGGGTCTCTTCACTATGTAATTGTTAAGTCCACAATTCAGAAAAGTATTCCTCTCCAGCAAAACACGCACACATTGATCTCCAAGCATTCGTTGACAGCAAGATACAGGAGGAAAGAGAATGGTGATGTAGCACTTCTTGCAACATTTTTCCCTTTGAAAAAAGATAACCATTTAAAATTGTTGAAGCTAAAATAGGAAAAAAATTATTTTGATGCTGAAAAAAATCAAGATTCAAATTCATTGGTCTTCATCTCACTCCTTTTTTATACATCTACAAAGCAGATCCTAAAATTGGAGGTACAATTCCTGTCTCTATAACAACTGAAGACAAATGGACTGAAGCTAACTTTTTGGTTTAGATACCTATCTTAGGACAAGATGAGCCTTGCTAGGCTAAAAGCAAAGAGCAGGTGTGATATGTGTCCAAAACGATGAATAAGATAAAGAAGACAATCCATGTTTTGGTGTATGAAATCAAGATAACAACTGTGGAAATTACAAATAGAGAAGCTTTCTGACAAATGTTTTGTGAATCTCCTTCACACTTCCCAATGCTGGCGAAGTGCAAGGCAGGGGTTAAATTGCTCATATTACAGAACAACAGTTTGGTACCAGTTCCTTGTGGATTGTGGGAGCTGGCAGGATTTGGGTGCATTTCTCTCCTTTTGTTATCTCTCTCCAAATCTTTGTCTATTCCTGATGTCGTTTCTTGTGTCCTCTATAGCTCAATAGCTAGCCATGATACAATCATTCTCCTACTACTTTCAAGAGTAGTAATAACATGTAATTTTGTACATGTTTTATACTTCTATTAAGTGTAACCTTAAAATCTCTTAGCTAGATAGTTAGGCAATTAACTCTAGCCATAGCCAATTGTTGCTCCTTGGCCACTTTCATGGGACATTAAAACCTAGCTGAGAAGCAGTCTGAGAGAGCATGTTAAATATACTGAACCATGAATTTTCTGTCTCCATAGGTGTTCAGAAGCCAAGCTGTGCCTTGGATTCAGGTATATACTCTGAAAGGATTCATTTGACCAAATGTGCAAATGCCAGCACCAAAACAAGCATTCTTCTAAAGGTTTGCCTCTAAAGCCAATGTACAGAACAGCATGCTTCCAGCATACAATTAATTTGATCTTTAATTAGTCATGTAAACTAGGTCAGATAACTCCTGCCTACAAAGCATCTGTTTCTTTCCATGAACTAGGGAATTAGCTTAGTTGGTGTCTAAACTGAGCTAGGTGAGATAAAAGTCACTTGAAGAATCAGCAAGAATTGTATCTGAGCTCTCTGCTGGTGGACAGGCCTGGAAGGTGCTTAGCTCCAGACTTTCTCACTAGAGAAGCTAGATTTGCAGTTACATGAGCTCTGTTAACTTTTCCGCTTAGGTATCCTCTGGAGAACAACATAAGTCTGTACCTGCAGGTGAACAGTACAGGACTGGGCTTGAGAGACCAGCAATATCAGTATGCCCATCTTGTTACTAACACCTTCTGTTTCTGTATTATCTCCTCTCCCTAGTCATTTACTTTCTTGATTTGCTTTTATTTGACTTTCTTCCTGTTTTGAGAAATGTTATGAAGATGCTCCTAAGTTTTGGAGGAAAAAAATTTCCCTTGTCTGGTTACCAGTGCACTTCGAAGTGGCTGAGATATTTGAATGGGCTGGAATGTTCAATCATTTGGGGAGAGATATTTCACATAGAGAAAGTAGTAAATATAACATCTGTTCCAAGAAGTTTAAAGACAGCTGATACATGGCAAACTCTAACAAAGAAAAAACAAAGTAATTGTGATGTCATGTAGGAGCTTCAAACTTGATTGCTGCTTTGGTTCAAGGTCTTACAGGACCTATGAGTTCTCTGCTTTTTCAAAATCATATAATCCTAACTGAACTTACATTAACTCTAGTTTATCAGTAAATTAAAATAAAAAATAATATTTTGAGGTATTAAACTACAACCAGCTAGCTGGCAGCATCTAAATAAGACTTTAAATGTCACTTCTTAGATCAGTTACATGAAATTATTAAAGTAGGTGAGGAGCCTGTGTGATTTCTTTCTATTACTATTGTCACAGAGTCCTTAATGCTACTGTGTCACAACAGCCTGCTAAGAGGGGTGAATCCCTTAGGGATGACTGTTTTTCTTTTCCTACAGCTAGTTGTTGTCACTGGAATAATCTAAGATCAAAGAAGCAGAAGGAAAACAGTTGACTGCTTCTTCCCTCTTGAACTGCTGTGGTTTCCAAAAGGATATATTTTTTTTTTTTAAGTGACACCAGAGCCCTGTTTGTCCAGTTTTCACTGTTACAGGTCCACATTACATTTCTGAATCAATGTTCATCTTCTTTTGTTGAGATAAAGGGAGGTTTACAGCAAAACTTGGTGTGAAATAATAAAAGTCTGAATGACTATTAGCTGCATGTTGGACCATAGACAGAAACTCTGCCTTTTCTCTTATGCATGCATAAGTGAATTAAATGTGTATAATGAATATAATTCAAAAACGTGTCAGGAAAACAATAAACTACTATGATGAAGTCAAACTTATAAACAGCTGCTGTGGTTTTAAAATGGTTTCACAAAGAATGAAGTTATTTTTTGTGTCACTAATGAAAAAAATGGTCACGTCTGTTTTTTATACAGGATAGTGAGTGTGCAGTTTTGTGTTCTGTTTAAAAGAACATCAGGATGATTCACTTCAGCTATTATTTGTCAAATGATGCTACAAATAATAAATATTTACAGTTTGTTGTTTTATAACAGGTCATGACCGATACAGTTAGAATAAGCATCAAGAAATGTAGTAGCACTAAGTGGTAAACTAATTCAGGCAGATATCATTTCAAAGAATTTTTAACCTAAATTAGGGTGAGAATAATACATATTATCGCCCTCATTCTGCAGATGAATACACCTATACAACGTTAGCATGATATCTGCATTAGACCTTGGTCTTATGTCTCTCCCACAGACATCCCCTTCTTCCTTGGTGTCTGGACAGCCTTGCTACAGGGAGAAGACATGGGCCATAGTGTAGGAAGAAGGCTGGTGATCTTTGAGCTGCTGTTTCTTCGTAATCCCAATGCCACATGCTGGGAGAAAAAACATCTAACTGCTCAGCCCACTGTCAGAGGTCCCACTGCAGCAAGTGCTGAGCTCTGCAAGATCCCATAGTGCCCTTTGGACTCACAGGCCACATTCCTGATCACCAAGATACTGCTGTGAAGAAGGAAGGGATACTGAATTATTGCCAAACAAGACTTTCAAAAATCAACCAAACAGGGATGCATAACAAACTTGCCTGTCCATGCGGGACTTACCTTCAGCTTCGTTTGTTGCTTGAGGTACAGCAGGAGGAGAGTGAGCTGGCTAGAAACACCTCTGAAATCTGCACTGGCTCTGAGAGTGCTGGAGCAAAAGCAAAAATATAAAGAAGTAGTGTTAATTTCAAGGTCCATTAGGCACAGAGGACCTGTTCCTATTCCCAGTGAAGTTAAAGTCTCTTTGACTGTAAAAGTCTCATTGGCTACAGAGGTGCAAGATCAGTCCACGGAGAAAGAATAATCAATGCGCTGTATGAAGAACATTATCGAGCCAGATATTTTTTTAATTGTTAAAGGGACTATTTTCCAAATTCCTGGTGCAGCAGATACAAAACTTCAACAGGCAATTTACCTGAATATAGTTGCCATGTAATTATAAGTTGACCAGGTTTGAGGCCTGAAGCTATCCAATATTGTAAAGTGGATGTTTGTATAATAACATGGATTCCTCCATCAAGTGTCTGGTCTAATGCATCTGCTTTCATGATAATGGCTTAGGGCAAGTATAAAAAAAAGTAACTATATTGAGAAAGTCTGACCAAATAAAATCTTGACAGCATTTCAGCCAGGAGCTCCTGATTCACTTCTTTACACGTGTTGTACATTTATTGCAGAGCTCATGTGCAGTATAAAGGCAGTAAAGTATCTATCTGTCAATACCTTTCTACTTATTTGACATTTAGAGACTCTCCTGTTCCATTATCTTTGCTTTACTTTGTGACATTTTTATCAACTTCAACATTAACATGGCAGATTTTACAACTAATACACTTAAAAGGTACAAAGATGTCAGCAACATCAATTATAGAAAAAATTACAGCTCCTGTTTTATCTCAGAGGTAATTAAATGAGCTGTAATTATTAGCCTTGATTCATTAGATTCATGTTCTCATGACCTCCTCAGATTAGTTTATTGCAATTCTTGGTATGTCTGTCTGCCAAGGCAATGCATTGGCAGCCTTGAATGTAGTCAAAAAGGCAGAGGTAAGAGGGCTGTTAAAAACCAAATTATTTAGGCCATTTATACACAGCAAATGAAATCACTCTTATCTATTCATGATAATACTGCCATAATTCCTCAGTCTTTTGTGCAAAGGACCCTTGTACTTCCAGGTTATCGTCACTTCTGGAGTTGTGGTTTAACCAGTGTTACGGCTGTGTTCAGTGAGGAGAAGCTTGATGTGACAAACCTGATTTGTACAGTGACAGGTAGGGTGTGCTTATGGGTGATATGTGAGACATGCTTGTATCTTGACTGCATTCATTTTGCTTATAATATGACTCTATTACTTGGATGCCAGGAATAGAGCTGGTTTAAATTTACTAAGAGAAGAAGTAAATCTCAGGGTTAAATATATGGAAAGTGAGAATATTCTATGCAGACCGTAAGGAAAAGATACCTAAGAAGCAAAACCATGTGATAACTGGACAATAAATATAGGACTAGCAGTATATTAGATGATATGTAACTGAGTGAAATGTAGCTTCTTAGGCATCGTCTAATGTGGTTTTATTTAAATTTCTGTATCCCTTCAAGTTTCTTGGTTATAGCACTGTTGGCTCCCTGCCTCTAGGGGCACAGTTTTGCAGAACTCCTCACGCTGAAAGATGGCTTATTCTCCAAAAATCACATATAAGACTTAACTGTTCGTGTTATCTGAGGATAAAATCTTGGTCTATGATTAGAATTTTGAAGGCAGTGCCTGTGGCTGGGTAGCCATTGTCTGTGATATAAAGCATGATATCACAGAGAACTTCATGGAATCACCTCATTCTAGTCAGGTGTCTCTGCTTTAGATCTTAGGAGTTAAAGAATAATATTAGTAGAACATGGAAATTACATTAGCTTTGATGTGTAGTTTCAAGATATTTCCCCTGGACGAGAGCAAAGTAATGTAATCTCTGGAAATAAAATCTTATCAGATGTCACTTAAAAAAACCCAAAACAACAAAACCTCACAACAAGTTAATGTTTTATTTTAATCAACATATCTTTTTATTGAATGTACTCAATGTACTTTGGAATAATTTCAAAGATGGGGCCAGATCGGGCATCCTCTGAGACGAAGAGTGGCATTGTCATGAATGGAAGCGGGAGCAAAAGCAGGCCAAAAGAGGTGAAATTAAAACATTGCATGCCCCAAATATCGTCTATTCCAGGCCTGTCGGTTAAAATGCAAGCATTATGTCTATCCCACTTAGAACTGATGGAAGAGCTAGAAATCCGATTCCTTTGAATCTCCAGAGAAGGTAAAAATATTCCCTCTGATGCTATTGCATGTGAAAAGCTCCTAAAATAAAAATAAGAAGAATATAAAACCCAAACCCAGGTCATACAAGTTAGAAAATCTCATACGGAGTGATACAGTGGAGCAGCCTACAGCAATGTCTTTTTATTACATACGCTCACTGTTACACTCACAGAATAGCACTTTACTCAAAAACTGACCTCGTTAAAATTAATGAGAGTGCTCCCACAGTATCACTCCATTTGACTGTGTGCAAGCTGAAACTGGCCATTTGTGTTCAGAGGAAACAGAAGGCTACCTATGGGAACTCAGAAGGGTACCCAGTGAAGCCATACAAGTTTTCTCAGCACTCGCAAGGCTGCATTTGAAGATGCTCACTTGTCTGGGCAATCGCTGTGCCTATAAAATGAATAAAAAGCATAAACATGTGTACTTGTGTCTGTTGTCCACTATTCTTAACTCAGGTCCAACAGTATGAATGCATGTGCAGATGGTGCTTCCTAAAACAGAGGACTGACATTTTGGCCCTTTCTGTGTGTCTGATTTGCTGTCATTATCAGAACAATGCCCAATAAAAATATCCTGCTTGGGGACCTTAGAGTGGGGTAAAAGAGACATGTTTTAGTTAACTTACATTGATAAAAATATTAATTCCTGTAAAAATTTACAGTAATTAAATGTACATTCTTAAGCAGTAACCTAATTGAGAGCCAATGTCTCATTAATCTCGAAAGTATCAAATTGAGAATTCTAGGGAGGTCGCATGATCACTAAAATCTGAGGAATGCCATATACGGCCCACTAAAACGATTCTACACTGTAATTAAGATGTAAATAGACTACATACATTTCATAGCAAGGTGGGCATCTGAGCATGGGAAAGAGTTATTTATTAATGAGTAGCATAATGCAAAACAATCATAATTAACTACATTCTACATTACCTCCACAAGAGAATAAACCCAAAGCAATTTAAAGGTCAAATTCTCCTTTCTTTCCTAAGCCAGTCTTCACATCTTCAGTAAGATGACTTCTGGGGTCAAGGTGACAAGAAATTGGTCCCCATATATGTTTATATACAGTACACCCATACTCATGTAACTTCGAGTGCACAACACTAAATTATTATTCAGAAATGAGTTTTCTTGCTGTGATGTTGATTTTAACTTTGTGCACATTTCCCACTGAACAATTTACATAGTACCGGACTAGTGTAACAGGCAGCAATCCCAAAAGCTTTCTGTGTCAAATTCATGCCTACATAGGTAGAAGGTCTCTGTTCCATTAAGCAAATCCCATTTCCAAGGGTAAAAGGAATCCTACTTTTCTGTCCCAGCCATCAGGTGTCCTGAAAAGTGAGTTTGCACGTTATAGCCCATTTGCAGGGAAGTGTCCTTCAAAACAAAGGAAAGTTTCCCACTAAATTCACTGGGCTTTGGTTGAAGGTCAAAATGAGAAAAAAATCCAGATGTTAAGGGCAGAAAAGACTACAGTGATCAGACATTCTGACTTCTTGTAATGCAAGGCATAATTTTACCAAGTAATATATATATCAAGACTGCAACTTCTGATCAAGGCACTTTGAGAAAGACAGACAATTTTAATATGAAGAATTTGAGTAATAGAGAACATATACCATACCCAACACAGGCATTAGATAATTAACTTCTTGTAAAAAATGGACACTTTATTTCTAGCCTGATTTTGTTCACAATTAGCCAATCTCATAGTGTTTCATATTGTAGAATTTTTCAAAGAGGGGTACCCAGTATTATAATCATGCTGCTAGCATGCTGCATTCCTAGCCGGTGATGGAACGTGACAGTATGAATACCTGGAATAGTTTAAAAAGAGTAAAATGTTTTACTTCCCAAAAATATTTTACTAGTATACTCTGTGTAATGCAATCAGTTCAGTCATTTGAAGAAGATGACTCTTCAAGGGCACAGGTAAAGAGTTCTGTGAATAAACTGCAAATGAAAAATTGATGCAGAAGACAAGCAATACATAGAATCTCTGCCCTGCATTAATGAGAATGCTGCTGGGTAGCCATAAGGTCTCTCCTGTCTAGAAGCAGGAGTGAGATCAAATCCAGCTTTACTTAACTAAGTTTCGCATTTGAGAAAGCGGAGAATCAAATGCTGTTTACACGCCTGTTTTTGCAGGCTTGTATAACCTGGCTTGCTTTGGACATAACTACACAGAGTGATTGATACTTATCACTACTTAGGGTGAAGTACTGCCGGTTTGACCCAACTTCCATTGAAACTGATGAGATTTTTCCACTGGGAATACACCTGAGTTGTGAGGGTCAATTTCTTAATGGTATTCAGATGCCTAGCAGAGTATTGACTAAGTGTAAGCTAAATTCTATGTGAGCTTTGATTCAAATTAAAGGTGCGGGTTCAGCTCTGCTGACTTTCACTGTCACTGCTGTAGGTGCCTGCACCTCACGCTAAAGCAAACATCTACATCTGATGCAGGAATCACACTGCAATCTTCACTGAGTTTGTTGGTAATTTTTATCCATTTGGTGTAATCAGAAGTTGTATACCCAGCTGTAGATACTTACATTGGAGACACGTGAAGTTAGATGGGTGGAATCCTACCCTAGCTACCTAGTTGTTTTTGAAAGTCTCACTAGACACTGCCAGACTGACCAAGGTGCCCTTGTTGAATTTTTTTGCAATGGAAGGTAAGGGATTAAATGCCTGTTTGGTTACTGGCTTAAATAAATATCTGTGTAAAACTGCCCCGCGGTGTACGCTAGTCACCTGCAAAGCATGACTTAGGCTGCCAAAGGCATGAATCTTCCACGAGCTGCACATGGTTTTACATTTATGATACAGAACCGTAACAGTAACTGCCTGAAGATGGGGGTATGAATCCTGGTTATAACTCTTGACCTTTTATGTTCACATGCATGTCCTCACAGCAGTGCCTACTTTGTACTTTAAACAGAGCATTTGTATCATCAAACTCTGTGCAATAAAGGTACGAAGGAAGCAATATATATTGTTTTACACAGTTGTAGATGAAAAAAAAAACCCTATAAATATTAAAATGAAACATGCGAAGTTCAGCTTAAATGCTTCCTGGTTTCTTATATTTAATACTTACAGCTAATTATCATTAACTCTCTCTTCATTAGTATATAAACTGAAAGACCGTAATGGTATTAACTGCAATAATTATTATTTTAGGCATCTTGAACAACTTACTCCACAAAGAAGAGATTTTTAAATAGCACAGATTAATAGTGAATATATAATACAAACAATAAGAGGGTTTTTTATTGCAAGCTCAGATTTGCCCATCCCTAAAAGGAAAATATCCCTGCCACTTTAATACCATACTTTGTAAAGGGATTGCTAAAAATTAAAAGCTTTCTTTCTCCTCTGGAGCCTTGTTGCAGCAAAGAGGTTTCACAGTCTCCTGACTTCCATGGTGCTGATAGAAATACATTTGTAGTCTAAATATGCCAGGAGAGTGTTCCAGTAGAGATTATGGGGTAGCTGGAGTGCTACTGTGATTTACTTAATTCAAAGTGGTGCTTGAAAGAGACTTTTAATCTGCGATGGACAGAAACTGCAATGCTGATACTGAAAGTGACATTTAGCAACAGTTTATGATGGCTTTTTCTGAAAGTGGCTTGGGAAAAGCATCTCACCGATATCAGTGGTGGAGTTAAGCTTCTGAATTTTACATACGAAGATGGTGGAGGGAGAGCTATATTTAGATGAAAGGGATTCACTTCTTTTTAATGCCATGCAACCAGGAAATCTGAGGTTTTCCCTTTCAGCTCCGACTCCAAACGGTTGATGCTAATTTTTTCATTAGTTTCACTGACCTCTCTGGAGGCCAGTAAAAAGGCTGCCAAAAGATCAAAGGTCCAGAATTAAGTTGTATTTATGCATGTAACAGCCATCCATTTCATGGAGCAATTTCACTGATTTTAATTGAAAATCTGGATGCTAAATACTTTCAGTGATCTGAGCCTAAGTGATTAAAAAACCAATATTACTTAACAGAGTTCTGTGTTAGGACTGCATGTATCCTTTTTTTTTTCTTAAATATTTGAGTGAATAGTCTTATGGCACCTTCATTAATACAAACATTTCACACTACCATGATGCCATCTCACTATGTGTGCATTAAGGGAGGAGGTGGAAACTCCTAGAGGTCGAAGAAGGGAAACTTTCTGCTGGCTTTCAATCAAATCAATGGTGCTGAGCTGTTGGCTTCAGATCCAATCCCTGGCTCCACCTTCTGCATCCCAATCCTGTTTGTCATGAGATGTAACTCATCAGTTACCTCGTAAAACTCAGCAAAATCCATTCTCTGGTTAACGGTGTCTGCCCTGAAATTCAGATGTGCCATTAACATGTTTGATTGTAAATAGTAATAGAATAGTAATACAATAGGAGGGAAGGATTCAAATAGAAAAGACAGTTGAAAATTCATCAGTAGCTTTAAAGTAAATAGACTTTAGAGAATTCATATAACGTAAGGGAAACCTGTGTTACTGTTGGTAGGAATCCTTTTTAGAGACAGACATGAGATACTAGGTACAGAATACAGTTTATTCAGATACCTCAAGAACCTAAAAAAAAAAAAGAGAGAGAGAGTTGGAAACAAATCAGAGCTTGAAGCCTTATAGAAAAAATCTGGTGAGGAGAAAATATTGCTGCAGAGGAGAAGATAGCTGATTACAATAGGAAGTAATACAGGGAAAAAAAAAAGGTTAAAAAACTACCGCAAACAAATATTTTCAAAAGCTTGCCATGGTTTGAAAGCTTGTGCTTTGGAAGTTGAAGCCATTAATGAGATCCACAGAATATCTTGCTGAATAACCTATGAAAAGGTGAAAATCATGCACTATCCACATTTCCCACAGGGGGGCACACAGAAATTCTAGGGCAAAAAGTTACAAAAGACAGAGGAAAGAGGGCTCAAAGTCACTGTGACAGGCAGAGAATGTGTGTTTGGTTTGCTTTTCAATGAGGCTTGCTGATAGAAAGGAAAGATTTCTACATGCACAGAAAGGAGGAAGGGAAAGGGGTAGGAATAAATTTGAGTGAGTTAGATTTTCAAGAACCAAAGCAATTTCTGTCCAGGCACAAAGAGACAGGAATGAAGATTGATAGTGCGGCAATAGAAGCATGAGCACAGTGCAGAAAGATAGTTATGGATGGTTAAATGTTTCTAACTAGTTACAGATGTCTGTTGCCAGGAGAGCCTATTTTAGGGTCATAAGTGTGTGCTTGATTTTAATGAGATTTATGCTCAGGCTAAATCTTAGGCATGGTGCGAGGACTTTGCTGAACCAAGATTCAAGAGAAACAACTGTCATTTAAGCATGGTAATTTTGTCATATTCTCTCAAACTCATGAAAATAAATTCCAAATTTTTGTCAGAGGTAACAGTCGGATTTGTAGGAAGATAAAAACCAAATTGACTACAATCTTCTTGGTCTGGGTGTCTACAGGTAGACATGAGATCAGAGTCAGGGTTTAGTTATTAAAGTTCAGAAATGAAGAAGCAATAAAAGCAAACACTGAAAAATTGGATGAAAAATGTGAAGAAACGGAGTTGAAATGATCAGGGTAAAGGAGTGCATTGAGTTTGCATAGCAAGGTTGAGGGGGGAAGGCGGCTATGGGATGGCTTCTATGACAAGTTGCTAGAAGTTTCCCCTATGTCCAATAGAGCCAATGACAGCCAGCTCCAAGATGAACCTGCCACTACCTGAGCCCATCAGTGAGGGTGGTAGCACCTCTGTGATAATATATTTAAGAAGGAGGCAAAAAACCTGTGCAACTGCAGCTGAAGAGGGGAGAGGGAATATATGAAAGAAACAACTCTGCAGACTCCAAGGTCATTGATGGAGGAGTGAGAGGAGGTGCTCCAGGTGCCAGAGCAGAGATTCCCTTGCAGCCGGTGGTGAAGACCATGGTAGGCTGCCTCCTGCAGTACATGAAGGTTAATGTTGGGCCAGATATCCACCTGCAGCCTGTGGAGGACTCCACCCTGGAGCAGGCTCCTGGCAGGACCTGTGAACCCATGGAGAAAGGAGCCCATGCTGGAGTAGGTTTGCTGGCAGGACTTATGTTCCCATGGGGGACCCACACTGGAGCAGTCTGTTCCTGAAGGACTGCATCCCATGGAAGGAACTCACACTGAAGCAAATCTGAAAGAAATGTAGCCCATGGGAAGGACTCACATTGTAGAAGTTCATGGAGAGCTATCTCCTGTGGGAGGAACCCCACACTGGAGCAGGGGAAGAGCATGAGGAGTCCTTCCCCTGTGGAGGAAGGAGTGTCAGAAATGTGTGATGAACTAACTGCAATCTCCATTCCCTGTCCCCCTCTGCTGTTCAACAGGGTAGAGAAATCAAAAGTGAAGTTGAACCTGGGAAGAAGAAAGGGATGGAAAGAAGGTGTTTTAAAATTCAGGTTTTGTTTCTCACCCTGCTTTGGTCTGATTGATAGTAAATGAAACTGATTTCCCCAAGTCGAGTCTCTTTTGCCCATGATAGTATTTGGTGAGTGATCTCCCTGTCTTTATCTTGACCCAAAAGACTTTCATTATATTTTTTTCTCCCCCATCTAGTGATAGAGTAGCTTTTGTGGGCACTTGACATCCAGCCAGGGTCAACCCACCACAGATTAACACACTACACAGTGTTAGCAACAGTTTTGGTACCTCCAGGGAGACATTTGTCTTATGTTTTTATGCTGCCATGAAACCATATGCTGTTGCTCACCAAACAATAAGTACTTCATCGATGTGTCCCCCTTGTTCTTCTTGGGTCTCTGCTCCTCGCACTCCCTCTCTGTCTGTTTCCTCCTGCTTCCTCCCTCTCACTCCCCTGGTATTTTCCTGGCATGCATGCAAAAGTATTAGTAACTCACCCCCACACTTTTCCACCCTTTATACCACATTCTGCTCTGGATAACTTGGCATGAAAATGAAAACTAGGAGGAAAATAGGAGTGCAAAGACCAAGACATTTCAACAACTACACTCTGTCTTACGTACATAGAGAGCACTCTGCTGAAACAAAGCAACACTAGCCAACAAACGTGAAACATCTCTGCCTAACCTTTCCTTAGCCTCCTTCTTTCTTTAGGTCACAGGCTTCTTCTGGCAGAAGGCAGTGTGTTTTAGTATGTTTATACAGCAGCTAGGACTGGAGAGCTTTCATATTATTACGGCAACTTCAAGTATTGCGGGAACATGGGTAATATTTATAATACTGGTAAACACAAGCATACACCAACTTTTGTTTTTTCTGTCTGAATGAAAGAATAAAGTAAAGAAGTAAAGATGTATGTCAAGGTTTATTTTGTTTATCTAAATAAAATAATAAATAAAAGGAAACCTCCTACCTTCTAAAATGCTGGATACATAAACAAAACCAGTGTTTAAAGTCTCCTCATTGTTACTAGGGAAAACAGTAGGCCGGCATCTGTCATACATTTTGAAATTCCAAGCAATTAAGAGCAAATAAAAGAATAGCTAGGGATAATCTAAAATTGGCACTGCCTAAAGAATAAACAAACAAGTTTGACCTGCTTTTCTATGCACATAAACAGACACAATGTTCCCAAATTCAGTTAAGCTACAGGTATTTCCACTAGCTTCAGTGCTCTGTATTACTCTTACCAAGAGCAGAGACAGCTTATTGCAAAATAACACTTCAAAGTGAAATACATATGTAAAATGTTATATGTTTACCAGCAACTATGCAGTAAATACAGCATAGTCATTATGGAAAATAAACAGAAAATGTAATTACACAGCAGGGGGGGTTTTGTCAAAATACATGTCTATGTCATGTAAGCATCTGAATTCTTACCTATGCTAACATTACTCACCCTCTGGAGGTGACCAGGACTTTCAATTATCCTCAATTGTCCTCTAATTTTCACTTGCACAAGTGGTAACATTTTAAACTTAATGAACCTGGTTTCAAATTTTCTCTTGAAAGTAGAGGAGAGAGTTTGCAGTGAACTACCCAGGTGCCCTATGGAAGAAGGATTTTGGCCACCTGCTTGTAGTCAAGATTCCTTGTGTGCAATTAGAGCTATCAAGGTCAGTAAAGGTTCATCTCTTCAGCAGACCTGCTGGGGCAACTGCACAAATGGCTTGGCTGGGAAGAGTTTGATTACAAGGCAAAAATAGATGATCGCACTCTGATTCACTCTGCAGGGCTTCATACTCTTTTAATTTATTTCTGTAGACTATATTCTGGGTGTAGGCACAATAGGCAGGTAATTTAGGTAATCGGAGTCATCTTGATAGGACCAGCCAAGGGCATTTCAAGTATTGATTGTAGCATCGATGTAAGACAATTAAAGCCAGTAGGCAGAATCTGTCCATAAATCTTGGGTGAACTGGAACCATTCTTCTGCCCTTACTTGAGGATATACACAGTTTCTTAATGTACCAAAAGTATCTTATCATGGCATTTTGCTGTCAATAGATAATTAGCTGCTAGTGTTGCCCATGTAAGAGCTTTCCTTTAAAGAAAATAATCCGCTACTGAAATTAAGGTAACAAAAAACCCCATCTAATAATATCTACCTTTCTGTGGGTCAGTGGTAAGGTTACTGTATTGTAATGAAATATGCATTTCATTACACTTGACGAGATATATGCATTAATTTCTGAGGTAGCAGTGGACAGTTTGTGATGGTATCTATTCATTTCCTTGCTTTTAAGTGTTTGTGCTTTGTTAGTAAAGAGATAGCTAACAAAATTGGTTTTTGAAATCGAGTTTTAAATGTATTGCAAATGCATTATTTAATACAATCCCACTCAACACTGTAAGGCCAGGAAGACAAAAATGCTATCTAGATCGTTGTCTGAGGCACAGCACGTGCATGACGCATACTCAGAGAGAAAGCCACAGGGTTCAAGGAGATCACACGGGAGAAAAAAAAAAAAAAAAGTCATGCATCTTTCTTTGGACACTTAAAGTTAAGTGTATATCCTATACTAGTCATGGGCTCACTTTATTGGAAATGTAGAGCAGACTAGGCACTCCAGGGAGTAATGCATCCTACTTGTCTCAGACAATGAGCTAGACAGCTAGTTTGGACTACAGCGAGTGAGGGCCAGCTGGGCCAAGGCGTATACATTTTCTGCCCCTGGCAGGAACAAGCAACGTTCCCTACAGCCACCTAGCTGACTGTACCCAGTGTATAAAAAGTCTGTTGCTCTCTGTTAATAGGTTAAAAGAATTCTTTTGAGGCTAAATCTGCATTCATTTTGTTTTCTGCTAGGCTAACCTTTTTGTGCCTTTATTTCATAATCCTATGAAATTATGGTGGCAATTTAGCCTTTTTAGCATATTTTCTTTGTGTATACTGTCGCTAATAAAGACCTTGAACACTGCATAAATACACTGGCTTGGATCCAAAAAGATGGGTTTCTGGGAGAGGAAAGAGTAGAAGAGTGAACTAAGGTCTTTTTGCTTTCATGACCATCCTGCTGTGCACATGTGCAGGGTAAATTGACAGGACTGTTGATGCTCATATGCAGCTCTGCATTAACAGCAGAACCACACTGACTTAGGGTGCTTCGTTTCTCATAGGACACTTAACCTTCCACTGAAATGTATATGGAGAGTTCATGCCTAAGTGCTTTTGGGGATGTGGCCATACATGACAGATGATGAAAAAATACTGTTTGCTTCTGAATCCATGAGAAATTAAGGAAGAGTGGCAGTTAGGAGACCTCTTTTAAAGTCATAAAAGAACTTTTTGTAGGTAGACAGAGAAATTGAACCTGTAACTCCATCCCAGGGAAAAAAAAGCAAGGAGTGTGAAGAGAGGCACACACATCTAATACACTCTCTGCAATTGAATCTGTTGCTCTCACACATACATGTAGTACTGTATAAGATATAAAAGCATCCTGCTCAACCCTTAGCTGGGACTCCAGAGGAAGTGGGTCTCCTATAAGCTCTGTGTTATATTTGCCGCTTCTGTGTGGAGAGTCTGGATATCCTTGGATGTCATAGATCGCAATATAGATTTTTTGAGCAAGCAACTGAATCAAGTTCTAAATCTACAAAGACCAATTATAAAACTGTAAGTGGTGAAAAGGAGCCATAGAATTAAATATTTGATTGGATTGCGTGAAAAAAAAAAATTGAAGAGTCGAGTAAGCCAAGTAACACGCAACAAAACAGAATTGTTCCCGACTTATGTACCTAGTGTAAGGGTTTGGTTTTTTTCAGAGAAATCTGAAAGAGAGGCGCTTATAAAGCAGACAAATAGGCCTGGATAAATAGTACTTTTTAAATGATAAAGGGGACCAATTATGATACTTAACTTATGATATGTAATCTTTAAAACCTTTTAGAATCCTTCAGAATCCTCTAAGGTACATTTACTGACAACTTGAAGACATTTACTTTACCATTAACTACTTTTCCAGAAGCTATGATCTATATCTCTAAGTTGGATTGTCTTTCCATGATGCTGCTGCCTTTTGCTCAATTAGAAAACTTCTCTGAAATCTGTTTGTGTGCAGCTACTAAACTCGAAAAAAGGAATCCATCCCTGATTGCATTTTGACAGTGTAACTTTCTGAACCATCTTCCAAGAAAAAAAGAATCCTTCTTAACTAGGATTATAGCAAGATAGATACTTTGCTATGCAAATATGTATTTCTGTGCAGACATTATAATCCACATTGGAGGTTTCCTTGAACTCTAAAGCCACTTTATTTTGTATTCACAGAGATATAGTTGCAAAACAAAATAATCTCTGAGGTAGAATTTTTGAGACTGAAAAGAGAGAATTAAGTGGATAGTAAAAGTCAGAAATGTCAATGTTTCCTAGTATGATTTTATTTTGCCTGAGGATCAACCCTTCTCAAAGGTACTGGATTATTTTATTTCATCTGAATGAGTAAAAAAAATGAGTGCGTATGAACTTTGTTTCTCATTCTATATAAAAATCTCTTTCATCATGGAGACTTTTATAAATCTTCTTTGCAAAATTCGGTTTCAAAAATAATCTTGATACCTTCAGTTTCCAGAATACCAGTTTTATTATGTGGTCATTGCCTAGAATTTGCAGTAACATTTTTGGTAGCTGACCACATGTTAAATGATCAGACAGCTCTTTATCTGACTCAAAATTATTAGTGGCTTATTTGGGAACTATGATTCAGTTTGGACTTGTGGGTAAGAGTTCTCTTCAGTAGCTTCCTTCTTTCATAGAGTATTTTAAGGATGTTAATATGTATTTCGTCTATGTTTCCACAGTCTCTTACCCTGGAGATCTATAGGACTCCATCTGTTCAAAACAGCTGCCAAATACTTTTGTGAGAGTGTGTGTGTGCCTATGTATAAATAAAATATGCACTAGTAAGAAAGTCTGAGACTTTTCTGTGGCTGTGATATCACCTGCATCATTATGATGCACAGTTTTATGTATTCCCGTCTCTGAAGCAGAGATATTACCCTTTCTTTCTCAGCTGAGATAGCATGCTGAATGTCAGCTATCTGTCTTTGCCTCCCTGCAAATATGCAAGGATTTATTTTTTTATTTTATTATAGGGGGAACTTGATTGTACGAGAAGGATGGACAGGGGCTGTGATTGATATTACGATTATTATAGGGAGATTGTAGGGAGATGTGATTGCTTTGGGCATCTTGACAGCTCAGAGTTTTTCTGGATCCATCATCTCTGATTTTCAGGTGGCTGTGGTAAGTTGGTTTGCAGGGTGACATTTTCCTTTCTGAAGCGGACTGTTGCTGCTGTCTGCATCATCACTAACTTCAGATTAATCTGCTGTAACATGATCTGTACTGGTCTTTCCTGTACAGGAAGGCAGTTCAGAGTCTTTTTATGATGTACAACACAGTGTTCTGCTTGTTTGACTGTTACAAGCGAATGACCCCTGTGCTTTAATTTCTTTAGAAGCTTCCTATTTCTTTAGAGACATCATTCAAGGAAGAGAAGGGTTTCTGTAAGGCCCTAAATAGGTGGCACTAGCCTCCTTCAGAGGAATACACTACTCATAGAGTATATTTTGTTCGACTTCAGCACGAGAGCGTGTTACAGGAGACTAACAACACAGAGATCTATGAGAAGCTAATTATATTAATTCTGGAGCTACTAGAGCATAAATTATTACATGAAAAGAAACTTGTCATATAACAATATGATAGAGCAACTTTTCCAGGTGTGCGCCGTGTTATTCAATAATTTTGCCTCTGTTGAAGTTATTGGGAGTTTTACAATAGATACAATTGGAAGAGTTTTAACATTGCTGAATGGTTTGACAAACTGACTCCAGAAAAAGTCTTTTTCAATACAGAGATTTTTGGCTTAATGCTGAAACCACTTTCAGCTGATTTCTCCAAAATCTCTGTTCAGCCTCGAGAAGAGGAGGCTCTGGGGAGACCTTATAGCGGCCTTCCAGTATCTGAAAGGGGTCTACAAGAAACCTGGGGAGGGTCTGTTTGCAAGGGCTTGTAGTGATAGGACAAGGGGTAATGGTTACAAGCTGGAAGAGGGTGGGTTTAGACTGGATTTCAGGAAGAAATTCTTTACAGTAAGGGTGGTGAGACACTGGAATGTGTTGCCCAGGACGGTTGTGGATGCCGCCTCCCTGGAAGTGTTCAAGGCCACATTGGATGGGGCTTTGAGCAACCTGGTCTAGTGGGGGTTGAACATGCCTGTGGCAGCGGGGTTGGTCCCTTCCAACCTTAACCATTCTATGAATCTATGAAATGAAACACATCTTCCTGAACTAGAAAACAAGTCTCAAACCACAGACTCAAGTTAACGAGCTTGTACAATCAACCTGCCTTGTTAATAGTAGTATGTATGGATAAAATAAGTCAAAGCTAATTATATTCTGTTTAGCATACTCACTTACTTGTCATAATTTGTGGCTCTTGTTTTCTTGTTGGCTTTCACTTTAGTTGTGAAACTATGTTGCACACATTTTCCATACATTTCTGCTTATTTGAGGAAGTGGAAGACAATACATAAATATAAACTTTTTGCTCTTTTAAAAAAATATTACCTGGCACTTACATAGAATTCTACATAATTAAAGTACTGTATAAATATTAGCTATTGAATCCTTATACTATCCCCACTAAGGGAAACAATTAAATATTGTTATCCTAATTTTACAATTTAAAATGTGAGCTAGAGAGATGAAACTGTTTGTCCAAGGCATCAGAAACATTTAATTTCAATGGCAGAGTTATTTCAAGATCCAACAGCTACTTTCAAACCACTAAAACAGTTGCTTCTCCTTTGCCGAATTAGTGATATTTAAGAAAAGACAATGGACATTTTTGTTGTCTTGTCTTAGCTATTTTGATAAACCTTTTTTTAATTATGCTTTTTTAAAGCAAAGTCTAAAAAGATATGTTCCAATAAGTCAGAAGCTATGATAGAGGCAGATATGTGTTTTTCCACCTTGTCCCTCACTTTTACCTAAAAGATAAAACCAATCAGGATCTAATTTTTATGGAGAGTAACTTACCCTCTTTAGGCATACCTTCTTGAAATCTGTGCACTCATTTGTGATGTACCAAATGAATTCCAGCAAAATTACTGTTTAGAAGTAACCCAAGAGAGTGTTGTCAGGTACAAATTCTTTTTTTTTTTTTAGGACACTAAATTTACAGAGTTTTCTGTTTCTTGTGGTTGCATTTGTAACATATGGAACCATTACAACACTGAACACTGCCAAATCAAACAAGAAGCCATCTCAGTAGTTGGTCTTACTAGTGCCAGGACAGTACTGTACAAACCTTGGCTAGGGATTCCTTTTGGTGTTTCTTATCTACTTAGACTCTGGACAAAACAAGTGTTTATTGACATGGCAAAGCAACACAGCAATACTCTCAAAGGACTCCAGGAGGTCTGGTTTCACTTTACAGCTTACACTAGACATTTACAACTGTGTACATATCATTCCACTGGTTTGAATTTTCTTGAACCAGTCATTACTACATAGAGTACAGCCCTCTGCTCTCTAAGCTCTGAAAGAAGCCTGTAGTAAATGATCCTCCCAGGAGTCAGAGCAGTTGAACTCAGACTGGGAACCAGATTGTCTCTTGCTGTGCACTATTGCGTAGTGATCAGAGTAGGACAAAAGCAGATATTCAGATCTGACTGAAGCTATGATCTTGCAAGCATTGTACAGTGATGTTTTCATTCCCTTGTCTGTTACTCAGAGGAAGTGTCTCATTGGACACTGCCAGAAGGTCAAGCATCTCCGTTGTCTCCCTGGTAAACCTGTTTTTGGCATAATACAGTGCACTGATTTGGTATCGTTTTATGAATGTCTTAGAATTACATAATCATTTAGGTTGGAAAAGACCTTTAAAATCAATGGTTAACCTAACACTATTGCGTCCACCACTAAAGCATGTCCCTAAGGACTACATCTACATGTGTTTTAAATACCTCCAGGGATGGTGACTCCACTACTTCCCTAGGCAGCCTTTCCCACTGTTTGATAATCCTTTCAGTGAAGAAACTTTTCCAAATATCCAATCTAAACCTTCTCTGGTGTAACTTGAAACCATTTCTTCTTTTCCTATTGCTGCAACCTCTTTTCAGATAGTTGTAGAAAGCAATGGGGTCTCCCATGAGCCTTCTTTTCTCCAGACTAAACAACCTTCATTCCCTCAGCCGCTCATATAAAGTCATATATAAAATAGTCCATCAAGGTGACTCATGTACCCATGGTACTTGAGATAGACACTAGATGCCTATATTTAGATATCTGAATTTAGATGTCTGTTTCAGAGCAAATTGGATCATGCTCTGAGCCCATCAGTCAATGAGTGGCTGCATCCTTTGGGACTCCATGAAGATCAAACTGAAACCAGGCACATAAGCATGGGTGTTTGGGTGTTATTTCAGATTTCCAAGATATCTCACATAGGACTGCCAAAGCAATAAACTAACTAAGAGAACCGTGCCCCTCCAGAAGGTCACACAGGGACATCCACAGAGTAAGTTTGTCTCAGTGGTACAAGATACGGCATTTAAACAAATGAACTATGCCCAAGATTTGTAATGACAATACTCAGAGACATCTGCTGCTTGTTTAGTCACCTACATGCAGGTCACTAATTTTGGGTGCCTTAAACTGAACTGTACCTCTCCAGGATGACTCAACACTTACAAGCAGATAGGAATTAATGCTTTTGTTGATGGTTTGCCATTATTAAGTACTTTTTCTGGTTAGAGAAACATCAGAGGAGCGGAGAAAATAAATGGTGAAGAAAAAAAAAAGGTAAACAGAGATTTGTTAATGATGAAACAGAGCAGCAGCAAAATGTTTTATTAAAAGTAGGTATATAAAATTAAGGCTCTGCAAACGATCCTGAAGATCCTTTTCCATAATAATGTAAAGTTACTTAAGAATTATGGTGATGAATATATTTCAAATTTTGATGCAAACATTTCTTTTTAAATTTCTTGTATAAACTTTATGGTTATAGCATGATAAGCCTGATCTATTTGTTAAAGCAGCTGTGGTGTATGTGACTCAGTAAAACTTTATGCTTTTGAGTTTGCTGTTACTTTCATCAGAGGATGATTAATTACTGTTTACTAATGGTAAATTCAGAACTCCCAAAGTGTGAATATGTCTTCATACTTGCCAACCTCAAAGTTACTGTATAATGGTATTAAGTACTTGTATTAACCCACAGAATTATCTATACTTAGTTTAATATGGGCAAATCTGTTGTTATTTAGGATCCTCCATGATTTCATCCAATGAAATCCTCCATAATTTCAATATAGACTTTTAGTGACATAATCTCAAAAGACAATAACATTACATTGATTGTTGTAGTACATTAGATATGTATTCTATAGGCTGAAATCTAAAGATTAACCAAGGACTCCTTTAAATCAGGTTTACTCATGGTTTCCCACTTGTTAACGACTTTTTCATTTTTATCTGGGAGGACCAAAGTTTCTTTCTTAGTCACAGTCTACCCTAGGTACATATTTACAGATTTCATTCACTATACAATAATATTGCAATTATTTTAATAAATATATTGGTCATCTAATTTTTTTTATTTTTAGATGGAATCATGATTAGATATAATTGTTTTTCCATCAATAGGAGCTGGAAGCATTTATATAGTGAGTTAATTTCCCAGCATATCTTACATGTTAATTATTTCATCACTCTTAAAGAGATAAATATCCTAGATGTCAGATGACAGTCCTGGTCAGTCCTGTTTCTTGCATTAGGGTTATGAATCAGGATTGTAGGTTTGAATGAGTGCTTAGTAAACTCATTATATAATTTATTTACCTTGTTGGGGTTTTTGTGTTTGGTTTTTTTTGGTGTTTTTTTGTTTTGTTTTGTTTAAATCACAACTGATAGTACAGCTAATTTGAATTTATAAAATTAGAAAAGACACTAAAATGAAATCTCCCCTCTTCAACATGATGTCTACTCCCATGTCTATTTAGAGAGTTAACAGGACATGGTCACATTACTTCTGTCAACCTCAGTCAGCAACCGTGAAAAGAATTAACCAGTTTTCAAAGTTATTCCTGCTAGTGAATTTTGATAATGATTCAAATTCTAGTGTGAATTTCCTTCACTTCAGATGAGATCAAGAGCTAAGTTAAATTCATCGTAACTGACATATCAGCCCCATAGGAGCTGACCTGTTGTTTAAACAGGTAAGAGGTAAAAGATCATGTGAAGATAAAATAAGTGATGTGTGAGGCAAACTGAGGCCTGTATCCTGGATTCAGTCCATTAAATGTTAAGCAGGCAACTGAAATGCCTACATTTGTAGGATACTTGCCCTAGGCAACCTTTATTTACAATGGAGATAGGCACTTCCAAGGAGTGATTCAGATCTTAGGTGGTGAGATAACGGGAGCACAACATTAAAGTGCTGTATCACTAAGCCCTTGAGATAATCAATTTTATGTATTCATTTACAATTAAAATCTCTGCTTTGAAGTTGCTATCTCTATTTATTGCACAAGTAATCATGCACCAGGGATTTTAGCTGTAAAATTATTTATGAAAATCAACAATTCAGGATATCCAGGCACAATATTAGGAAAATACAAATAAATCCCAAAGCAGGCAGCAAACAAAATCAACACTAAAATGCAAAGAAAATAAAAAGCTAGCACAAGAAGCAAGATCAGGAATTCACATCACGATTCACAAGGAAGGAATATATGACATGTCCACGGGCATACCCTTATGAGCATGCATCATCATCTACCCAAAACTGTGCAGTAGCTGTAAAAGATAATAATTTGAAGGAGAGTCTACAGACAATGATGTACGGAGAGAGAGAGGTAGATCTAATTTCTGTACTTATTTTGTTGTGGGTTTTTTTTTCTGACTACCAGCTATTGTGCCAAGTGTTAAGTAGAACATCTCATTTCACTCACGTTCTGTGATATACAGATAGCTTTTTGTTCACACACACACATTTAGTTACATAAATAGACTATTTGCTATTGAAAACCTAGAGTGACTGCTTAATCTACATCTGTACTAGCTTTTACAGATTTGTAGATGAGATGGCCAAAACAAATTCAGAGAAAGATGATTAACAGCTTAATCCAATCTATGGTGTCACCAGAAAATGTTATCTTCCTGGAGATCTTTTCCAGAAAAAAAAAATCATACTTGTTCCATGTTTTTAAGTATCCTGCTATCATTGATCTCATTCACTAGCTGAAAATAGGGGGCAAAGCAATGACTAAAATGGAATATTGAGCCTGAAGAGGGACAATATTTTAGTAATTTTAACAACCTGGATGCCTTTGAAATACTCACGGATGGCGCCAGCATGTTAAACATGCTCGTACAACCCAAATCCTTAAGACTGCACATATTATCTTTCTTAAATTAATCGTTGGTAGTTATGTACCAATAGCAGTTGGCGACATAATGAATACATCACATTTATTGAGGAAGGTGTTTTTCCCCTTTTTTGAAATGAAGTTTGGTTTTCATGTGATGATACAGAAAAAATAGGAAGGAATGGCAGAAAAAATACACTGAATGAAAAGCTGGCACAGAACAGTCCCTTTTATAGAAACAGAATTAATCAAAACCAAACACATTTGTTCTGTAACAAATGTGTCATGAGTGACAAGAAAGATGGACTCCCAACTATTTATCCTCTGCCTTTTCTCTGACCACATCATTTTTCCATTGCATCCTTGGTTCAAGCTTCTCCTGCTCCAATCTAAAATTGCTTGAATGTTCATTCATGTCTGGACCCTCTCATTTTTCTCAAAAGTAACTAGGTCAAAAGAAGGTTAACTAGAAGCAAGTCTTAAGCAATATGGTATATAAATTATGAAAGAGCATAAAAGGGCCATTTTAAGTGCACGAGAACATGGGAGCCATTGCATGGCTCAGTCAGAGTAACATGTTTCCTATTCTGAGATTCCTGATACATTTAGGCTTTAGCTTATCTAAAGCTGTATTTAGCTTGTCACAGATGTTAAATGTGTCTATGCTCAAGGAAGAGTGAATGTGTAGATATGAATAAGTCTAAAATTAAATACCTCTATCTTTACTCACTTTGCAAACTTGAATATCAAATAATTGTCACTTACAACTTCTCCTTCTGTCTTTTAAAACTAATTTGCATATATTTAAGATTAAGTAATAACTCCAGAACACAAGTTCACTGTTTGAACACACCTTAGTGTTTTCAACATTTATAAAACACAGACTACATTTAAGATTTCTGCAATGAAACACTCAGGATCCAGAATAATTTACAAAAGGTTCTGTTTAGATTCTTAAATGAATGTATTTTGACTTTTAGAATTCTTAGATTTAATGTTTGCCCAAATCCCTAATACTTGATAAGAAAGAAAACAGAAAGGAGGCATCAGTGTCAAAAGTTCGACTTTGTAAAGTTGGAATGCTGCAGTTGAAAGCAAAACAAGTTTTAAATAAATATTTGTCTTTCTACTCAGCATTTCTAATTAAGTGGTTATAATTTCAGATCTTGCCACAAAAGATTGGAAGGCTTAGTTTAGCTGAGAATAAAAGGTAAACAAAATCCTGTGCCACTCACGCCTCTATTCGCAATTTACTGAGAAGTAGTCTATCACTCAAAGTTCATTTACATAAAAAAGCAAATTCAGATAATGTAGCATTTAACAGACCTTGTAAAAAAGACCTGCCTCTTGTTTTATTTAATCTGCCAATCTTCATCTGAAAAGATGTGTAAGTATTCCTGGGTTAGTTTTAATGGGCCTCACTCAGACACACATATATCTAGATTTGAGCACCTAGTGCTGGAAACAGCCTAAAATAAATGTCGTTGGAAAGGCCTAAGATAAAACTTTCAGAAGTCACATATGACATCCAAAGTAGAGGGCTAGCTTACTCATTTATCTGTGAAAGAAAATGCTAGACACATACTTCCTTTCAGGACCCAGGCCTCACATGTCTGCTTTTAAGGGACTATGAATAGTTTTTGATTTTAAGCAGAAACCAGACAAAACTTCAAAGCTTGTGGCAGCACCTTGCTTTTATCCTTTTCAAACTAGTCTTGTAGTCTGATTGCTCACCCATCACTGAGCAGAAGGTTCTCTACCTCTTTGTCTTGAGTGGTCATTGTCATACAGTGCTAGCACTACTCTCTGACATTTTTGGAAGAAATAATCATACAGACAGTCCTGGGAGTAGAGCCCAGAGGAGCAGGACATTACTCTAGTCACCATACTGGAGTTAGGTTATTACCAGCTCTGTTTGGCCCCACAAACTTTACTTTCTTGGCAGCAGAGTGGCTCTACATTAGCAGAAAATATCAAATGTTCTCCTTCCAAATTACTGTGATGCAGGGCTTTGGGCCAGCTATTTGGCTTGAAACATGTCTAGAATGGCTATGCCCAGAATAGAGATAAACTGCTTCCTTCAAATGTGCTCTGGTTACAAGTATATCATGAGAAGCAGCCTCCATCACTACTGACACTGGTTATGCTCAGGATCTTTTGTAGCTCTTAACTCATGGAGACCCTTGGTATTTGTCCACCTACATAAAATCACAACAGAGCTCTAAATCAAGATAATAACAGAGTGCATAACCTAGAACAGATATTTCTTACCATGTGTAGTGGCTCAGAAAATTTTCATGGAAGCTAGAAGTAAGATTAGGAGTGAAGGTAGATCTCCACATATGCAGACTTAGGTGCCAAAAGAGACAGTCCTGATTTTTAAAGAGTTTTATTAATCTACGTCTGTTAGAGCAGTTAAGCTCTAAACTTGCTATTTGAGTTAATTCTCTACCTGATAACGGGCTGCTTCCACAAAGCAAAGCAGCTTTACTCAAGCATATACAACAATTTTCTATAGTTTAAGTATTACTCGGTAGTTTGTTGGAAAAGGAATACTCCTGGGTAGGTTCCAGCTCACTGTTATAACCGCAGCACCAGCAGTCAGTAAGACCTTCACTTTGCAGTTAGAGTGCCGAGTGTATTTCCACTTTTCAGCATATCACTAGTGCAATCGTACAACTCAGCACATCAGAGATAAAAACAAATTAAGCGGAATAATTGTTCCATTTTTGTCTAGATTTAAATGCAAGGAAGATTATAGTTTAGAACAAAACTATTCTTCACATACTTTACTAAATCAGTTAGGTGTCATACTACTTTTCATAACTTTTCATAACTTCATACAGTCAAAACCTCATTTGATAACAATAGTCTGGGTCCAAAAACATTATAGTTTTGATGGATCTTAATATGCATATAGGCAAAATGTTGATTCAAACCAGCTTTCTTATTTCTTCCATTTAGACTTCCTTCAGGCAATCTCCTGACTACAACATAAAACAAAACGAATGATGAACTGGGTCTTTGGGAGGAATAAGGATTTTATGAGAGTTGTTGCACTAACATCAGATGGCAACTGGAAATCTCCCTGTCTCATAGTAAAGAAGTCAGTCATGATCTGCCATGGAAAACAATTCCAGATTCCAAGCTTGACTCAAAGGAAATGCTACAGTCACAAAATCACAGAATTATTGAGGCTGGAGTAGACCTCTGAGATCATCAAGTCCAGCCTATGACCTAACACCACAATATTAACTAGACCATGTCACTAAGTGCGTGCCATGTCCAGTCTTTCCTTAAACAGCTCCAGGGATGGTGACTCTACCACTTCCCTGGGCAGTCCATTCCAGTGTTTAATCACCCTTTCTGTGAGGAAATGCTTCCTAATATCCAACCTAAACCTCCCCTGGTGCAGCTTCAGGCCATGCCCTCTTGTCCTGTCACTAGTTGCCTGGGAAAAGAGCCCAATCCTCACCTGACTACAGCTTCCCTTCAGGTAATTGTAGAGAGTGAAGAGGTGTCCCCCCAAGTCTCCACTTCTCCAGGCTAAACAACTCCAGCTCCCTCAGCCTCTCATAAGATTTTCTCTCCAGTCCCTTCAAGTGGCCATAGAATAGTAAATTCCTATGTCTCTGTCCTCTGGTCAGCTGGCAATGAAGGAAAATCTTTCAAAATACTCCCTAGACAGAATTCAGTGCCTCTCAGAAAAAGACCAAGAGGGTTTAATTAATTCAGATTTATTCAAACTAGGAAGCAAAATAGCTAAAAAAGGGCTTGTACATAATAGATCCATTTGCAGACACAAGTTACGCTCTCTAGAGATATTCCTAAAGAATTAGATTTAGAAATGGTCATTTTTGTGGTGTTTCGGGTTTTTTTGTTGTTGTTTTTGGTTTGTTGTCGGGTTTTGGTTTTTTTTCAGGTTATCTAATCATCAAGGTAGTTGGACAAATATAGCAGGAATATTTTAAACACAGGCAATAGCTCACAAAATTACCCACAATTAAGGGATGACTGCATATCAATCAAGAGATCAAAAAGATATGAGGACAAAGACTTCTTTAAAAACAAATGTTAATTTCAACAGCAATTCCTTACGGAATATTTGATCACAGTATATTAAAGCAATTAGTACTTTGTCACAGTGGCATCAGGTCACCACAAATAAAGTCATGCGGATTCATTGTGGTGTTGTGTGAATAATGCGAACAGCTAGGAAACAGAACAATCATTGATTTAGATCTCAATTCTGCTCTAATGCGGTTTTTATGTTGAAACCCCAGGCCTTGATGGATAGCCATTAACATGCTTTTCTTTACCTCTGCAATGTCTGAGCTTCTTCGCACTTCGTGTGTCTTGTTTAAAGCACAAAGCGGGAAAAAATTAGTCTTTTTACCAGATGGTATCTGACATATGTATTAAATATAACAGGTGTACGAAAGCCCTGCTAGTCAGAACAAGTTTTTCTCTCCATTTAAGTACGGGCTGCATATGTATGTGTTTGTTTATCCCCTTATGGAGGACAAGAAAGTCATCAAGATGTCAATTGCCTGTTGTTAGATTCATACAGAGATGTGCATGTTCTGAACACACGACGTTATCACAGTTGGACACAAAAGCCTGTTGTCAATGATGCAAGAAAGAAAAACAAAGAGAATATGTTTAGTTCATCAAAAGATGAAAGTTTCCATGTGGTTAATATGTGTTCTGTGTGCTGCTGCTAAAGCCAAACAAACTCAGAGAGCATAACAAAGCTGTAATAAAAATGAAACCTTTGGTGAAACCAGGTCAAAGATTATGATCTTTATTGAATTTTCTTTCTCATTTAAACACTGCATCAAAAAATCTCTGAAGTAGGGCAGTATGAGTGCTTTTCCACTTGCAAATTTTGTTTTAATTAAACAGTGGATCTGGTTGTAATTTATTTTACAGAAGACTAATAATTCCTCTGCTATATAAGAAAACTGAACTCAGAGTATCTTTATTTTCCATAAATTTTCTGCTGCCCTTTTCTAAAGGAAGAACTTTGAAGATAGAGTGCTATAAAAATTATTAAATTAATCAAAAAGTAAAATTTAATATAGGTAGCTGAGAAAATCAGAAGTTTGCACAATGGATCACATCTGATTTTTTTTGCCTGGCTTCTAAAGGACATAAAACATTTCCAAGCATGCTGTGTGCCTTCACTGCAACTTCCTGCCCAATTTTTCTTTCAGTATCTTGACTTATGCCGACTAAATTTGATAGTGAAATGTGGAGTAATGTTGAAGAAGTTTCCGAAAATAAGTATCTGAAGAGGAAGGAGTGAGTCTCACATTAGTCACCTCCCTGAGTAAAAGGCTTCCATGTGAGCTAGCTGAATTGGTAGAAGACAGCAACAGCTCTGGGCTAATGTAATGCTTATGAAACTACTTGTTTTTATCAAGTATTTTTGCTTTTTGCACTTATCAACTGGTGTTTTGTTTGCTTGTTTTTTTGGTTTGTCGTTTTTTTGGTTTGTTGTTTTTCTGGTTTGTTGTTTTTCTTTGTTTGCTGTTCCCTCCCCCCACCCCGAATCTATTAGCGGAAAAGAAAGATACATGGCAACCACTGTGCAATTATATCTCATAGAAGCAGTAAATTAAATTCTTTGCTTTCAGTGAAATTGCATGAATATAAACAAGTATACAATCTAGCCTACAGTTTTCAGAGGATCTTGCTAAGGTCTTAATGAAGCTTTAACATTTTTTTAGAGGAGTTTTGCCTTTGTACAGACACAATTTTCAAGCAGCTAAGGAGACAGGACGATTACTTTGTTATATGATTATCAGTATCCACTGATCACTCTGTTTACAATTTAAATTTTAATTTGATGTATAAATGTTGCATGAATAGGAAGAAAATGCATATATCTACTTTTTCTTCAGCATCAAAACCTGTGTACTGATTTGGAAGAAACTACAACACGTGAAGATTTAGTGTAGAAAAGCAAAGCAGATGAGTGAGTTCTTCTTGTAGATAAATGTATTGGTTAGAATACATGCCCTTTCTTAAAATTTCATTCTTATTTCATGTATAGTATCTTCTGTAATTTCTTTTTTTCTTTTTCCTTTTCTTATTCTAAAGAAAGATCAATCTCCAGTAACAGTCTCACACACATTTTCTTGTGGCAAGATCAGGTGAAGATATCACCATAGGAAGAGGTTACTGTCACACAGATTTAGTGCCATTATTATACAAGGCCATACAATGCACATATACAATGCACAAATGAAGGAGCTACTATGATTTTGTGCCTTAAAAAATGCATATCCTTGTATATACTTCTAAAAACTGTAAGGAGATTAAAAATCCTCTTTATGAAATGCACGCTGTAAATATATGATATTTGTTACGATACCTAATACTTTATTTTCAGAGTATTGTTACTTCAAAGTGAAAGTTCATAAACATCAGGAACCTGTCTGTTTAAAATCCTCCCGTGTCTCAGACAGAAAAAATGCCTAGCCCTGGAATGCCTGTATTCAATAGACACTTCAATCCTTTATCTGAAAATTTCCTTGCACTTAGTACTAGACAACCATTTCTAAAGTGCCTCTTCGGGAGAATGACCGAGAGTCTCTCACCAAAGCCCAGCTCTGAGGCAGATTGAGTCAGGTTAGTTCAGCCTTCTAGCATTTACAAAGAACATGATTTTTGCTGGTGCTACATAGCTTTGTAAAATGGTCAGGTAGGTGGGATATTCTTCCAGAAATATATAGAATCCTAGAATCCTAGAATCATGGAATGGCTTGAGTTGGAAGGGACCTTAAAGATCATCTAGTTCCAACTCCCCTGTCATGGGCAGGGACACATCCCACTAGACCAGGTTGCTCAGAGCCTCATCAAGCTTGGTCTTAAATACTTCCAGGGATAAGGTATCCACAACTTCTCCTGGCAACCCATTCCAGTCTCTCACCACCCTCATAGTAAAGAACTTCTTCTTAATGTCTAATCTAAATCTACCCTGCCCTGGTTTAAAAACATTGCCCATTGTCCTATCACCACATGCCCTTATAAAATTCTCTATCTAGCTTTCCTGTAGGTCCCCTTCAGATACTGAAAAACCGCTATAAGGTCCCACTGGAGCTTTCTCTTCTCCAGGCTGAACAGACCCAAATCCCCCAACCTGTCCTTACAGAAGAGATGCCCCAGCCCTCTGATCATCTTTGTGGCCCTCCTCTGGACATTCTCCAACAGATCCATGTCCTTCCTGTGTTAGAGGCTCCAGAGCTGGATTCAGTACTCCAGGTGGGGTCTCACAAGAGCAGGGTAGAGGAGCAGAATCACTTCCCTTGACCTGCTGGACACACATTTTTTAATGCAGCCCAGGATATGGTTGGGTTTTTGGGCTGCCAGCACACATTGCCAGCTCATGTTAAACGCTTCATCAACCAATGACCTACAGGTTGATTATACTAAAGACAGATGGGGTATATAATTGTCACAACCCCAGAATTTGCCAGGGGGTTGGTGAACCCTCCCGCTTGGAGCAGCCTGGGTGCCATGAGGCACTCCCAACCACAGGACGCAGCAAGAGAGCCCTGCCTACCTCCCAAGATTAACTCCCACCATATGGTTTTAGTGCTTCAGTAGGAAAAAGAATCATTGAGCTTTCATATCCATCTCCATGCAATGATATATCTCTCTCACAGGAAATTTTTGTTGGATAAAAAGTCCTGAGTGCGAAGCCCAGAACCTTGTTGTTGCCTCTCATTTGCCCTCAGTAAGAAATACCTTTTTGAAATGCAAATACAGCAGGTTTGCTTAAAATGACCCAATCGGTCCATTCTAAAGATCAGCAAATTATGACCCTGCTGAAGTACTTGGCATTACTTGCCCAGTTTCAGCAGGATCACAGCTTGATTTGCTGCACAACTACAGCCAGAGAGATGCAGACAGCAATGGCTGCGTACATTGAGTTATATTCACAAACACAGCTTTTAGTTTATGCACTGGTAAATACATCAGAGGTAGGATAATCGGTCATGTTTTTGGTGTCCTTATTCTCAAATATTTTATCTTTAACATGCATTCAAAACCCAGAAATGCCATATTTTCATTTGGATCCATTTAGTAATGTAATTCTATAGGTTTTTTTTATCTCAGACACTTTATTGTGCGTCTGTTACAGTTCTGGGCTGAATTTAAAATCCATGCTGTTATACTGACTTTGGATATGTGATTGATTCTTTTGTGAAAGAGTTAAAATATGACAAATATAGCAGAACCATGCGTTATCAACATGTGCAGGCAATTTCTTTCCAATTGCATTTTCCCAAGTTTTAACTCTGTTATAGTCTTAAATAGTATAAAAGGTGCAATGATTTCTATTATCACAGACAACAGAAGGGTGCTGATATGACATCTTGCTATACAATGACATACTATATTAGAGAGGTGTCATGTTTTTATATTCAGATTCAGTTAATATCTGAGACTTCACATTTTTTCCCTTTCTTTCCAAATTCTCTTCAAAGTAGATACTCTGCAATGCAAAATGTTCCTTGTACTTAAATTGCAGTATTTGTACAGTATCTTGCAGGTATTTGCTGTGAGTTTCACAGTGTGATAATTTCAAAGACAAGTGTGGAATGAGGTGAGACAATATTAAAATTTGTAAATTATTTTACAAGAACAGGGGTTCAAAATAGAGTGTAGTAAGCTGGAAATACTTGCCTTCAAAATACGTAATATAGCTAAACTTGCTAAATATAGTTGGCAGCTAGAATAGTCTGATTCAAGCAGATAAGAAACTTCCTTAAAACTAACACCACCAGTACTTTCAACTTCTAGCTAGAATTTATAGGATCTTCATATACTTTTACTGGGAAAGTCTAACCCTTCTCTGTTCTCATTGAAATGCATGAAACAACTAAGGTTTCAATAGGTAAAAAGATGAAATACCAGCTAGGGCAATAATTTTAAAAATATATGCAAAGTAAATAGTCAGTATTGTCATTCATTTTCCCACAGAGCTGTGAGAATATTCAATAAGAACACTTCACTTTACTCATGTCACTCCTTAAATCTATGATGCAGGAAACTCAAACAACAGCCATGAACATTTACCTAGAGAAATCTGCTCTGGCAACTTGCACTGGGAAGCCTTTTACACTTTATTTTCTCATCTAGCACTGAGTGTATGTGAAAACAGTATTACTAGAGGAACTTGTAGCAAAGGACTGAAGTTTGAATTTGTCTATAAATGCAAATTTATACAGCTCTCATTCCTTTCGGGGAAGGTAAGATTGGAAGGAAAGTGATGAGCTGGGATTCAGGAATAAGTGAAAACCTCTAGGTTTCTAAAGGAGTGATCTGATGATGACCCTTCAGAGTTCTAACCCTTCTGATTTCCACACTTCTGAATTTGGTGACAGGCACTGCCAAAAGCATGCCTTGTGCCAGCTTTTGCAGGCGCAGGATGCCATGGTGGATGAGGGCACTCACGTCAGCAGCATACTTGAGGCTGTCCAAGAGACAGTCACCATGACAGAGGGGGACAAACTGTAGCATGCGCCCTGCTTACAGCTGTTGTATAAACAGAACAAGTATTTAATTTTTCACCCCAGGTTGTGTGAGAGAGGTTTTTCTGCTTCCCACTGTGAACTGTCTTCCTTTTTCCCAGTCAGCAGGAGGGAATAAAGACCGCTGCAAGGCCATGCTGCATGCAGGGCTGGGTGCGCCTTGAAGCTGCCGGGCAACCCAGGGAGCTACAGGTTGTGCCTTAACTTCACGGTTTATCACAGATAGAGTGTGAGGGTGGTCTTCTGCTGCTTCCACTCAAGCTGTAGGCTTCCAGGCAAAGGCCTCTACATCCCTGCCAGAACCTGGAATCAGTAAGTAGGATTCATCTGTTTCTCTTGTTGTCTGTTCTTTGTTTTTGTCTTTTCTCAAGTTTATGAAGATTGACATAGAATCGTCTTTTAATTCTAAGTGTTGTGATGGGTCATGATCTGCTTTCTCCCCTTTAAACTGCTACTTTTCTGCTTACATGAAGGAAAAAAAGAGGTGATCCTTAACTAGCAATCACTTTTATAACAATTTATAGTGTTTATTTTTTCTAGTATTGCACAGAATATATTTTAAAAATCAGGAGTCAAGTACATCAAATACTTATGAAATCTGTCCAGTAATAGCTTGTTTCTTGCATATTCCTCTATGAATATTGGACACACAGGTTTGTCGTGTGCTCCTGTCCAGAAGTCACATTGATCCTAATATTAAGAAGAGCTTTTTATCGTCGTTATTTCTAAGTAGTTCTAGAAGTGGAAAAACAAGTATAAATGACAATTACTTTAGCTTTAATTTGTCTCAGGTGACCAAAGAAAGTTTGAAATGTATTAAGCACTTCATTATTTGGGAGACTTCAGTTGAGTTCTCATAAAACCAAAACAAAATACCTCTGGATTTTAGTACATCAAAAGTGACATTGCAAGTCTGCATCTTACTCAAATGAAGAGTTATTATTTCTAAGCTTTGGTAAATATTTCTTATACTCTTAGCTGTTTAAATAGTTGCTGATCAGAACTGTGATGAGCTGTCAACTAGTTTAATTTGCATCTAACAATATATCATTTTTTTATATCACAATGGGAAATATATTATCCAGTCATAGCTGCAGTGTTTGTTTAGTTCTGGAGTTTTTTTTGTTTGTTTGGTTGGTTGTTTTCCCCCCTCATTTCAGCCCAGTATTTCAATAAGAACAGAATTTCTTATAAAAGGCCTCCAGAGCTTGTTAGGAAACAGCAAAGCAACAAGAGAAACAAGTGTTCCATCAAGGTCTACCTACTATATGAGACAATAAACAACTCTTTCCTGCAATGTTACCATAGCCAGAGGAACAGCATGCATGAAACGGCCCTTCTCACTTTCCTCTTTGTACTCCTGAGCAGCAAGGTAAGATAAACTGAGCCTAGGATCTGCCCTATGGAGGGAGTGCTGTCGGTGCCGAACCTCAGTAATCTCCTGTCACTCTCCGAGCAGGGAAGAGATTGAGACTGTGAGGGTGGCTTAATGGAAGGATATGGCTCGCCTCGGTTTCTGCCATACAGGCTCCATTGGTAATTCATCATTTTCTTGACATGTTTTGACAAATTTGACTTCAAAGTGTAGTTCCAGTCTGGAAAAACACTTCTGTAGAAATAGCATCATAATGTTCCACATTTATTGTCTTTGAATTGGTTCCAAATTGAAAGTACTTGTTTTAACTGAGAGAAAAACAAGAGTTTTTTCATCTTTGAGTCCTTCAAACTCAATCTGATCTCAAAAGTCAAGTTAGATAATGCTACATTTTTCCCATTAAAAACCACAAAAAAAGATAATATCTTTTGCTCCAACTATTCCTTCATTTTAATAAAATTGTATTTACATGGCCTCTTGGTCTCTCATTGAGAACTGGGTAAAGAATTTGTGATTGCCCAGGCAATAACAAGTCCCATGTCAGTTGTTTCAAAGCGGTTACTTTTTCAGAGCCAGTAGGAATAAAAAGTGCTAGACATTTATTTTCTTCACTGAAGGGAGCAGGAGTGACATTGTATGCACATGGGGAAAAGACACTCTTTTTTCTTTTTAATGTTCTAAATAGAACTGCTTTTTAATATACACATTAGGTAAAAACAGCTTTTGAGAAGTCCTGTGGTTATTTTACACATGAAATAGGATTTTTTTTAATGGAAGTTTTGAGTCCTGAGCAGTTGGAATCTGAATTAGTCAGGGCTTGTAACACTTGCAATTTGAATTTAAGTTGATATTTCTTAGAGATCTAGCTGCCAAAACAAACAAACAAGCAAGATAGTTATGACTGTCTTAAAAAAAAGTATGAAACTCACCAACTAACAGAAAAACCTAAAGATGTGGCACAAGCATACCCCATGGACTAAAGGCTGGAGGCAGAGAATGAGACATATTTTTCCTTTTAAACTGCATGATCTCTGAAATATTCTGTTAATATGGGGATCTGTCTCATGACTTTTAATGTTTAGGACTGACATTATTCCTCCCGAGCACAGGAGAGGTGGACAGATCCCTTGGAAAGCCAAGCTATATCTGAAACAGCTGTTGGCACAGAGCCATGTGCGGGAGCCATGCCTGCTTTATTGATGTGAATTGCCAAAAGCCACCAAAAAGAGTTCTAGCACTCTATTTTGTTAGAGTGCAATTAATAACTCAGAAAAAAATGTGGCACTATGAACAGGAGAAATCAGATCTCTTAAGTGATACATTAAACCAAATACTTTAAAATGTTATCTTCCACAGGCACTATGTTCTTTGTATGCTGGTCCTTTTCTCATGTTTTCCTGTCTGGAAACTACCTGTAGTTTCTGGACTGAAGTAAATCTTCACTGGTCTTTCCAGGCTCCAGAAAAGACATCTTATCTCCTTAGCTTTGGTTGATGTTTGTTCCTAATGCCAGAAGGCTCCCCAGGCATCTCTCATACTTGCTGGGGCAGCTTCTCTGCACTCAAGCTCCTTGCTTGTGTCCAGGAGCTTTTGCACAGCCAGAACAAGGTAAACAATAGTCCTGTTTCCCAGCTTGCTAGCTATACCCTCTTTAGTGGCATTTTTCTAGCACTGTAGTCCATTAATAGCTTAAATATATCATATAATACTTAGAAGCAATGGGCACAGTTAAGCCTTTTTTTTTCATGATAAAAAGTTAATATGTCACCTTAAGGAATGTTCTCTTTCCAAGATTAATATTTTTAATACAAACTTAGAAGCAGTCCCAAGTTAACAATGGCTACATTTGTACATCTCTACAATTGTCCTTTTTAGACTTCATGCCTTAGTATATCTAATCAAGTATTAAGTAAAAAGGAATATGCATCAATGCCTAACCCTTCAAGGTATATATCATTACTAAAACAAAAAATATGCGTATTTATGCTTTTTTTACATCAATTATTCTAATGTGAATTATTATACCAATTATTATGTAAATTATATGCTATTTGCAATGATTGTTATGAAAATTAAAGGTAAGAGCACATTAGCATCCTACATAGTAATATGGTAGATGATAATGTGTGTTAATCCTGAGACCTATGGAATTCTTTGCATTAACAAGTATAAAGAGAGAATTCCAAGCTAGAACTTTTAGAAAAAAAAATCTGAATTCATATTTTATTTGGTATTATTATTGTTGCCCATGTGATTTACTTTCAATTTAATTCCACAACATATGGTCAACAGTAATACATGCTATTTACTGCTGAATAACCTATATCTTTTGTGCAGTGGCTCTCAATATTTGATGAGGCTTAGCTGTGAAGTTCAAAACTTCCAAACTTTTTCAAACTTTAAATGCATATTTTTGGTGAGGGAACTGACAATTGTGTTTCAACCTGAGAGGCAGTTATTTCCCTTAATACTCAAAGTCTTCAAATCTGGCGTTTCAAATGCCGCTTTGCAAGCTAAAATTAAATGTAGTAAGTGGCCTGCGAGACTTTATTTATGTGATAGACATATTTGCAACAGCTATATAAAATGTCTGGGGTTCTTCAATAAAGCATTTGTGCTGCAACTAAGAACACAAAATGCCTCCCAACCTGCAAACTATCATAAACATTACTAAGTACTGATCTTTATTATTATACTTATTAGAATTTTAATTTGTCTGCAAAAACAAGCTTTAAAAATGAAAGGGTGTCCCTTTCAAGGTTCTATTTTAAAAACTGGTAAGTGAATAGGTTTCATAGATGTATGTTTTTTCAGTGCAAAGTGAAGATGATATTGTCTCCCCATTTCTAGTTTAAAAACCTTCTGCTTGTAGGGAGAAGGATATTGTCAACGTGGTGTAGAATTAAATACTTTCTAAGTGACTGCATTTTGGATATCATAATGTAGAGATAAAATAGTGAACATAGAATCCTAACTATTGTACTGCACCACCCTGCACTTATCCCTATTGTTGCCTGTGGCTCTATTTTTCACTAATAATTTATTCAAAGATAGGGTCATAGTTGAGTCATTGCTCATCAGACATAAACAGAATTGCTACTCATGTTTTTTTTTCCAATCTGTCAGCTGCACTATCACTATTTGATTTTTATTTTACCCTGCTTTTGTCAAACTTAGGTCTGGTTAGCACCTAAGCAGTTTGCTTTGTGAAGTACAAATGCTTTCCGAAATCTGTTTTGGTGGACTGTGGTTTCAGCCTGTGCCTTTTTCACTAATACTATTTATTCAGGCTTTACAGTATAGTAATATAATGCAATGAAAAAAGTGAAACACATGAATACTTTTATGAAATAAATCTGGAATGGAACATGAGAAGTTTTTCGAAGTTACCTGTACTTTTTCTGCCATGCTGGACAGACACCTGTCTAACACGAGCACTCAAAAACTGCCAGCTATGGAAAGTTCACAGGATTGATTCCTTGGTGAATCAATCTCCTGAGTACAAAATCTTTCTAAAACTAACCTAAATCTCTCTTGTCACAAATTACTTCTCATCTCTTTCTCACAGACATGGAGAGCAGACTACTCCTTAGTTTCCACAGCTTCTCACAAATTTGACAAATGTCTTTCTATAACCCCTCACTTTTCTCTTGCAGAATAAAGAGAAAGATTTTCTTCAAACTTTCCTTAGAAGTTGCATTTTTAGACCACCACTCATTCTTCTTGATCTGCCCTGGATCTTCTCTCAAATTAGTGCACATCTATCTGAAAGAGTGGTGCTCAGAACTGAAGATAAGATTTCAGTTGGAGTCTTACCAATGTTGAATGAAAGAGAAGGTTTATCTTCTGTATCGTCTGTATAAAACACGCTCTTCTTTGTATGCCCTAGATTGACTTTTGCTCTTTTCATAGTAATACAATGTTGTTATATTTTTTCACAAAGTAACCAGACACCTTTCTGCTGAACAGCTACTTCATTTAATTGGCAAAGTCTTGCATTCACAGGATTGATTGTTCCTTCTAAACACAGAACTTGGCACCTGTCCTTACACTGAGCTGCCACATCCCTTCTTTAGATCATTTACACAGCTAATCCTGTTGTCCAGCAGCTCTCTGATGAGTTATTAGAAAGAGTACGGTAGGTTAGCAAGATATGGCACTGAAAGCAGGCAGATCCCCTCATTCATTCAGTGAATGGTGCATTGTTCTTCCAAAAGCCAGGCGTGTACTCACAGAGAAGCCTGATTAAGACTAATGTTGGTAGAAGGCTAAGAGGGGGAATGTTTCTTTTCCATTAAGGACTGTATATCCATTGACATAGTAAATCAGAAACAGGAATAAAAATTGTCTTCCCTAAGCAGGTCGTCTTTATTCCAAAAGAGTACTCCCTTTTAGAGGAGGAAAAGGAGAATTCATAAATATTGGAAGACTACCATCAAGAATCTGTTATTCTTCAAATAACACCAAAAAGAGAAGTCAGAAATCCTGTGCAAACAATTCCACCTCAGACTAACATATACCTCTCAGAGACGCTATCGGAAAAAAAGTATTCTCTTTTAATTCGTTTCCAGACTATATCAATTCAAATGTGCAGATAGGAGAGGAGTGATTCTGTCAAGGCACTTTGTTTTCATTCTGTTCCCATTAACTTAGGAGGTGAAATCCCAGCCTTTGGGAAGCCAAGGGAGATTTACAACAGGTTTCAAAAGAACCAAATATCCTGTGTTCTGTTGCAGGCAACCCTGCGCCCTGCTGATCTCCCGAACACCCTCTTCCCTGCTCCTTCTGTACTTTACAGACAAAGTACACAATCAGTCCCATGGCAAAAGCTCAACAGGAAAGACTGTTTGGGAGACTTTTTTTTATCTTCAGCACCTCAACTACAGGTCTCCAACCCTTGATCTGATCATGCATTTTTATGTGTTACGTATTTTCACTGGTTACAGTAACACTCATACTGAAACATATATTAAGTTCCTGCCTCAGACTGTATAAGTTTATAGTCTCAGGCTTGTGAAAATCAAAAATCTGGAATCAGAGAGCCACTGAGGTGCTTGAGACACTGGACAAGGTTTAACATTCAACACAATTTTGTAAGTTTTTGCAGAGGTGGTGTATGAGCTGAAATAAGAAGAAAGGGATACAATGAACAAGAGCAAAGACTGTATGATTGAAGAATTTATAGGATTTTACAGGTTACAAATTATGTACATGCCCTAAACTATGATACATATGATTTGTTTTCAGCTCTTAAGAACAGCAGGTTGCTCTCTATCTTTGTGTCCCATCCTGTGTAGATCAACAGTACCATTTACTCACCTGAATATGCAGAGGTAATATCTGTGTCCAACCAGAGATATTCGGGAAGGCTCTGGCTTTGTTTGCTGTCCTTTGTACTTTTTTTTTTCACAGACTACAAAGAGCTGTCTCACAGTGTATTTTTGGCACTACTATGTCTGCATGTCCTATGTGTATCTTTTGGTCTTTCAGTGAGTTCTGAAGATGACACTTGTGACGGTCCTTTTTTTTGAAACAGGGGGAAAAAAAGTGAGACATTTTGAGCTGAAAAACTTCCTCTAATGTTGTTTTGAACATACTCAGAGGACAGTTAATACTTTCAAAGTTTATAGAAAATAAACCTTAAATGTAGATTTCCATCAACAAAATATGTAAGACACAAACACAGCTTGCAAGAATTCAAAGGCTAAAATATATTTATATAAAGACTGAAATATTCTGAATTCTTACCAATAATTTATGGTCAAGAGAAAAGACCAAATTCTCCAAATTAATTGCAGCACATAATTTGTGCTGGTTTAGTATAAGCTTGGTGTAGAAAAAATATTCAAGAGTGCTGGTGTTTTTCAGTAGCAATAACTGCTATACTGAAATGTTTTAGTGTTTCTTTTACTCACATTTAATTGTGAGATAAATGACTAAGAAAAAATAGAGGATAATGTTGATATTTCCGTTATCTTAAAACATTCATCTGTCAACGTATGCTACCTTTGCAAGCTCAAGAAGAAAATATGTGCAAAATTCAGATATGTTTGGAAGGTAAATGTATTTGAAGTTTGTTTTCTTATAATTTATTTTACACAGTTTGATGGCTTCATGTCAAATTAAGCCTATGGAAATCTCTAATGCCGTATAACATCTCACAAGTAATGAACTGTATCACAATTCCTAATGGTCCTGACTGATTCAGAATGTTGACTCCTTTCTGGCAATACTGAAATGTCTATTTAGTAAAAGATTCATGGTGTGGTGATATCTATCCTCAGAGAAACATGATATAGCTTAATAGAATTCATTGCATATAGCTGTTATGAGTTAGACTTCAGGGTATTTGCTTCAGCTTATGTGTGATTTAAGATCTGGTGTTAGTAGACTTGCTAGTTGGCAGGATAGGGTGATGGTGCTAAAAGAATAACAGATGACATTTAGTACACATTTTAATTTTGTTAGTCCTATGCTCTTTCACAGCAAGCACAGAAAACAGCCTTTACGCTAATGTTGCCCTGTATCGACTAAATTAATTGCTGCAGTATTCAAAATAGAATTCCATCAATTAATTTGACAAAATAAAGAAAAAATATTTGACTTATTAATATTTTTCAGCACAGACTTGTTACTGATGATACAGTAAAACAACACTTAAGATATTATTAAAACTGAGTTTAACACAGATGATGATTCGTCCAATACCAAAATGAAAACAAGCAATATATACTTACCTTTCCACAAAAAAAATGTTTGCTTAAAGGCCTTGTATTAAATAAAATGGCATATGCAGTTAAGCTGTATGTGCTCAGAAACTGCATTTAGAATCCAAGGTCTTCTTCCCACAATCTAATCCCTTCCAAACCCCTCCAGATTAGGATTTCATCTCTAGTGTGTTGCAAGAGAGAGTTCACTGCAATTTCTCTCTACCCTGACTAGATTTTTCCTGTTTTCAATTCACAATTCACCCGACATTTTTTCCAGGACCTCCACCAGACTGCTGTGAGATCCTTATATTATTTTAGTGCAGAACTGTATGCCTCTTACACTGCTCTTGGATGATATTGCATGCTTTCTAGAGCATGGACAAATTATATGCTTTCCAGAAGTATTTTGTTTCAGGTTTTATTGCATTTACAACCCCATTTAGCAAAGTGCTGGACTTTATCATCATGTAAGGCTGTTATTTCTTCGTCTCTTTGCTTAGAGTCATGCAAGCTCTCTAGTGAGACATGCTGGAACAAATTGATAAATTAAGTTATAAGCTCCCAAGACCAAATGCTTTGCAGGGTTTTTAAAAAAACAGACTAAATACTGACCTAATAAGGAAAATGTTTAAAAAGCTCATTAAAATCAGCTACCACCCTGTGGGACTGAAAAGTAGTGAATGTGTCTCTATCTTGAAACCATGTGGATGCCATCCAAGACAGTGCAGATCACTGAACCATACTTTGGAATCAGTTAAATTGGGTGAAATAAATAAAAAGACTAATCATCACCCACCTGCTGGAAAAAAAGCAAACATGGTACAGGTGGAGCAAATAGCCGTCGATATCTCTTCCTGCATAATAGAATTAGAGCATTTCCATACAAAAACTGATTAATGTGAAGTTCTCTTTCTTTGAGATTGTCAATACAGTTATGGGAAATAGCTGTGCATTTAAAAATCTATCAACACAATAAGTATATTAAGAAAAGTACAAATGAAGTATATTAAGAAAAGTTTAGGTAAGCTATCCTGCCATTGAGAAGTGTCAGACTGATGCATACTGCCATACAGCTGTTCCAGCCTCTTATGCTTTCTTATTGATTGTTTTATACATACTACTGCTACTACTACTAATAATAATATCATCATAGCACAAAAGACAGAGTGGCTTGGAAACACAGATCAAAATCTGGCTCTTATCCATGCCTGAAGAGCAGCTAAGCTGCTGAAATCTCTGTCCTCTATGAATGTCAAATAATTTATAATTTTCCATGTTGTGGCACATACAGTAGGGTAGAAAAGAGACATGAGCATTCACTCTTCAGCATATAATTGAACCCCTTAAAATGAAAGGACTTAAGGGAAACAGTTTACAGGATCATAGTGTCCTCATACTTTCTTGGAAAATATCTGTCTTTACCTGCTAACAAAGACAGGATACTGAGCTGAACAGCCCACTGAGCTGATCAAGCATGAACATTTAGATCCTGCTATATTCCACTGTATTTTTTTTTATAATTGCCACATTCTGGTGCTCAAGAAAGAAATATGATAGAGTGATGATGAAAATAAGAGTTTTCAGTTGTCCTTGTGGTATTTTATGCGTATTCTTAAGCCTAGAAGTAGTATTAGTCTGATTCTAAAATTTAGGCTAAGTTAGGGTTCTCATTTCCTCATTGGGATGCTCATCTTGAAACACAACAGTAACTGAGAAAGATAAATGCTTCAGATAATGCATATGCCAAATGTAATAGAAATAATAAATTATTCTAATGCTTCTATTTGCTGGACAATCCAAGCACTGTAGGACATTCTCCTGATATTAGTATATTTTTTCCTCTTTATGGTAGGCAGCCTGAAACAGAGAATGAAGTGTACCTGTGTGTCATCTTCATGAAACATAATTTTGTGATATTGTAATGAGTACTACTGAAATACAGAATAAAAAAATGAATTCAGAAGTCCCTTGCCATTATTTTTCATTAGCTGTATTTCTACATAAAATCATTAAAATGTTTCATCACTGGGAAATGGGCACTCTTTTGTTGAGACAGAATATTGTAATAATAAAAGGCATATCAATTGTGTTAGAAGTTAACAACCAATTTGCCAGATGTCTGCAATGATAACACTTCATGAGCAGGGAGTTCATCTCAGTGGTGTGAAACCAATATTAGTATTAATACAAGGTTTAGAATGACAGGTAATTTGTATCTATTAGTCAAAAAGAAGCTGTGTATTTTCTGAATTATTATTATCAGGCACAACTTTACTTCTAAATTACATTGTTTGTTTTGAAACCATACATAGTTTTTGAGGAACATAATTGAGTAGATATTTAGTTTGATTTATAGGAGGCTCCTATAGTGTTAAAACTTAAAGGTTTCACTCAGAAGTTATTATTGTTTCCACACAAGGCTCCAGAAGCACAGAGGCATAATAGAAACAGGTTGCCACAGGAGTATATCAGCAACATATCCATTGAGATCTCAGGGATATGATCTGAAAAACACACAACTAAATCTTTAAAAAGGTAAATTAAATGTTTCCCATAACATTCCTCAAACAGCCTGCATCCTACATTGTAACAAATGTAGTATAAAAGAGAAAAACAGAGATATGCACAATGGCTGTAATAGAGTTGTTATTCAACATGACAAATATTGGAAGGGTTTCGGAAACAATGCAAGATATCCAAAAAAAGTCAGTGAAGAGTAAAGCAAAGTCCTGACCTGCTGGAAAAGCAGCTCTGTGGAGAAGGATCTGGTAGTCCTCATGGACAATAAGTTATCAATGGGACAGCAATGGGCCCTTGTGGCCAAGAGAGCCACTGGTATCCTAGGGTGCATGAAGAAGACTGTGTCCGGCAGGTTGAGGGAGGTTCTCCTCCCCTTCTACTCTGCCCTAGTGAGACCACATCTGGAGTACTGTGTCCAGTTCTGTGTCCAGTCCTGTCCCCAGTTCAAGAGGAACAGGGAAACACTAGAAAAAGTCCAACGGAGGGCTATGAAGATGATTAAGGGACTGGAACATCTTTCTTATGAGGAAAGACTTAGAGGTGATCTTATTAATGTTTACAAATATCTGAAGGGTGGGTGTCAAGTAGAATGGGCCAGTCTCCTTTCAGCGGTGCCTTGTGATAGGACAAGGGGCAACGGGCACAAACTGGAACACAGGAAGTTCCACCTCAACGTGAGGAAAAATTTCTTTACTGTGGGGGTGACAGAGCACTGAAAAAGGCTGTCCAGAGAGGTTGTGGTGTCTCCTTCTCTAGAGACTTTCAAAATCTGCCTCATATGTTCCTGTGTGGCCTGCCCTAGCTGATACTGCTCTGGCACAGGGGTTGGACTTGATGATTTCCAGAGGTCCCTTCCAGCCCCTACCACTCTATGATTCTATGCTAAAGTCACAGTGAGATGGCAGAAGCAGCTAACGGTGTAGGTGGGATCATGACACAGCCCAGCCCCAAGCAGTTGGGATGCTATGCATTGCAGAAGTCTGGAAATTTTTATGTAAAACATGCTAGGGAATTTCAGAGAAAGAATATTTTGTTCATTAGAAAGCAGATAAAGAGGGAAGGGAAATGAAAAAGTCTTATGTCACTCCAGAGTGACCACTTTTTATGGAAGTAGTATGAAGATGCATCATGGGCCTTTTAATCGGGTCCTCTTCAGTGAAAAGAGACATATGGAAAATAAAGACTTTTGAAAGGTAGTGTCCAGAGTGCATTGAAACAATTAGGACCCTCTTAGACAAAAATGTTACCTGTAACCTCCCCCACCTCATTATAGGATAGCATGCATAAGCATGCTTTCCATGATTCCTCTTCATGTTGGGACCAGTTTGGTCCACATTAAATTCTTGCTGATTCTTCTACTGTAGCTATGTTTAGGCTTTGATGTCAGTACGACATAAGAAATGCCAGGAAAGCATATAAAACACAATTATGCACCTTTTATTTTGAAACATGTGTGTCTGAAGACAACCAGAAAATGTGAAATGAAGTTGAAAATTCCTGCTCTGTTGGATGGAGGAGAGGACATAGATGGGTCATAGGTAGTTCCTTTGCTAAACATGCCAAAGCAATGTGCCACAGCAGATCACATGGCATAGGTGATGTTCCTTTTCTCCCACTTAACGTGGGATAAAATATACTTACTTGGTTTACCACTGAAACAACACAGACTGTTTTGCATTGTAAATAAATCATGTTACCCAGAAATAACTGCAAAACATTACTCGGACATTTTTCACTAGAGAAATTAGAGTGGTTAACATCTGAAGAGGAAGGTTTGGAAGCATACCTGTAGAGTTACGCTGGTCACAGTATTGCTAGATGCTAATTAAGATTTCTGCAACACAGCAATACATCATCATTGCTAGCCATATGATTGTACCCCAGGAGAAATATAAGTTCATAGCAGTTTTCCCAATGATTTCCACCCTTCCCCTTATTTCTGCCTTGCCATTTCTCAGAGCATCTCCCCTTCTATGTAGAATTTAGAACAGAGGTACTGAGGCTTGAATCTATCTACCTTTCTGCTTTTCTTCTAGGCTGAAGAAGCCTGAAGCTTTCCTTCGCCTCAAGAGGATCATGAAGGCCTGAAATATTTCTGTGGATGTCTGCTTATTGCACAGGCCACTGCCTTTTCCCTCCAGGTAGCCTAGAGGGAACCTGCACGTACCTTGACATCCCGCAAATAAAGAAGAAGTGTTCACGCTTTTCAGCCATTGCTGGAAATCAATTTAGCAAGCACAGTGGGGCAAAGAAACAAGAGCACTTGAGGGAATAAAAAGAAAAAAAACTAACAGAAGTCTACCAGAAATATAAATGGGTCCTGTTCTTAGAGATAGAGAAAGAAAAGCTTTTCCTATGAGACACTTCTGTCTTTAATCCTTAGCTCTTGGGTTGGTTGTTTGGTCCTTTTTTTTTTCTTTTTTTTTTCTTTTTTTTTTCAATTTCTCTCCAATGCCAAATATATCTAGCCAGTTAGTTGCAGATTAAATTGGCTGTATGTTTGTTCCCTACCAAGCTGCCACTGTTATTATAATGGCCCACAGGTGAATAAGCTTCACTCCAATTTGTTTGCTAGATGCAGCATCCTTTGAGAAAACAATTCTGAGACTGCCTGCACTTTGTAAAGCTAGTGGATTGACTTCAGATGACAGCTCCTGGGTGAACCGATTGCCTACAAGTGAGATGAACAAGAGTCTAGCTCGCTGCCCCTTGGCTCCTTTCTATATATTTACCTGACGATATTGCAGAGTTAGAAGCAACAGGTCAGCTAATTGAGTAAGTCTAAATAACACAAAAAAAGAACATACTCTTGATACTTGTTATCTCCATAGGAGATAACACTCATAAACTGAATCTCCAACAAAGAGTACAATTTTGAAGATTGGCAGGGAAAACAGATGACAGTTACATATTAAAAGAAAGAAGGCTTGGTTTTGCAGGCTTTACTTTTATTAGGAGACATTCACACAGTAATCATGGAATCAGAGAATACCTTGGGTTGGAAGGGACCTCTAAAGGTTGTCTAGTCCAACCCTCTTGCAGTAAGCAGGGACATCCTCAACTAGATCAGATTGCTCAGAGCCCCATCAAGCTTGACCTTGAATGTCTCCAGGGATGGGGCCTCCACCACCATCCTAGGCAACCTGTTCCAGTCTTCCATCACTCTCATAGTAAAGGACTTCTTCCTAATGTTCAGTTTAAATCTACCATTCTCTAGTTTAAAATCATTGTCAATCATCCTATTGCTACATGCCCTTGTAAACAGTCACTTCCCAGCTTTCTTTTAGGCCCCTTTCAGGTACTGGAAAGCTGCTATTGGGTCCCCCCAGAGCCTTTTCTTCTCCACACTGAACAACCCCAACTCCCTCAGCCTGTCTTCATGGGAGAGATGCTCCAGGCCTCTGAGCATTTTTGTGGCCCTCCTCTGGACCTGCTCCATCAGGTAATGCACTTGACTTTGCATTTAATGCACGTCCTGGTTCATTTTCATACAATAATGCAATGGATGAGGCTGGATGGGAGCTCTGGAGATCATCTGGTCCAACGCGTCTGCTCAAAGATGAATTACTTAAAGCAGGCTGCTCAGAATGGTTTCTGGTCAGTGTTTGAATATCTCCAAGCATGGGGACTTCCTAATTCTAAGAAATCTGTGCCAGTGTGCAACCACCATGTGAATGAAAGGGTTTCTTATCTTCAAATGGTATTTCTAGTATTTCAGTTTGTGTCCACTGTCTCTTGTTCTGTCACTGGGCACCACTCTAAAGAGTCTGACTGTGTTCTATTTACTTGCCTCTATCAGGAATTTATACACATTGATAATATCCCCCAAGGCCTTATCTTCTCCAGGTTGAACAGCCCCAGCTTTCTCAGCCTCTCCTCATAGGACAGATGTTCTCATCCCTTAGACATCCTAGCAGCCCTTGACTGGACTCTCGCCAGTAGCTCTGTGCCCCTCATGTACTGGGAAGCCCAGGTCTGGACCCAGAACTCCAGATGCATCTCAACAAGGCTGATGAGAATAGAAGGATCACCTCCCTCTACCTGATGGCAACATTCCTTCTAATGGAGTCCTTCTTTGCCACTAGGGCATGCTGCTTGTTCGTGGTCGACTTGATGTCCACCAGGAATCCCAGGGCTTTTTCTTCAAGTTGCTTTCAAGCCTTCATGCCCCCAGCTTGTTCTGGTACCTGTCCAGGTGCAGGGCTTTGCACTTAATGAACTTCATGAGGTACATGTCAGCCCATTTCTCCAGCTTGTCAAGGTCTCTCTGGATGGCAGCACCACTCCCTGGTCTATCAGATGCTTCTTGCAGTTTTGTATCACCTGCAGACTTGCTGAGGGTGTACTCTGTTTAATGAAGTATTTACTTCTGGGATACATTTTATGTGAAGGAAATCAATTCAAAAGCTGTAAAATCTTCAGTTAAACTGGTTTGTACATAGACATTTGTCCTGTAAAATACTGTATAATATAATTATTGTCCTGTTCAATACCAAAATTTCCACGTTCAATACTCAGCCTTTTACTATAATGAAACACTTCACTCAAAAAGTCTGACCAGCTCTATTCAGTAGAATGCTTGATTTTTTTTTGTTGGGGACAGGATAGAGGAGGAAGATGGGAAAAGAATAACAATACGAAGTTTTGCAGCCACAGAGTTGTTTTAAATGGGAATTTATCTGAAGGTTTGTTGAAATTTTTGTGTCAGTTCAAAGTAAAGAACTACAGATAAACAAAGAACTTTCAAGCACTGAGTCAAGGTGACAGTCTGAATACCTTCTTTTTTTTTTTTTTCTAAAAATGCTTGCGGAATTGCTTTTTATTACAGTCAGGCAGGAAAACAGAGGTTAAAAACTTCAACATTTGTCATGAAACTGAATTTGCATTCTCTGGTCAGTTCTACACTGAGAAAAGAAATTGTGATAAAACTTCTTGATTACAAGTCACCAATAAGTAACTGTGGGCAAAAACTGTGTGCGAAAATATGTTGTAAGCTTCAGAAAGCGAAGGGAGAAGAGACATTGCTGAACAGAATTAGTTCTGTTCTACCTCAAACCAGGACATTTGCTTTACTCAATAAAGGTCGCTTTATGCAGGTTAGCAATAAAGTACCGAGATACAGAAAGAAAAGTAGTGATGCAAACAAAACCGTCTTTATTCAAAGAGTCATAGTCTATTGAAAGGGTCATTTCAATTTCAGGTTAGTCCTATTTCATGACAATCACCATCTCTTTAATCAAAATTGAATACTGCAGCAAGTCAAGTTTCAATTTTATTGCTCCATGTAAATATATTGAAAAAATGCCAGTATAAACAATTGTAAGACAGAACCACCCGTACAAAGCCTGGTTTGTTTCTACTCTGAAGACAGGCTATCATTAAGTCTCAATTTGTAGTAATCATCTTTTATATTTGGTGCCAATCTTTGCAAGATATTTGAAATAACTTGTGGAGTTAATGCTAAGCAGTTTCCACAGGCAATCATTTTAAACATAAATCAGTAGGTTAAAAGGAATTGTCACAATCAGGGGGGTGATTAGAATGGCACTATTTTAAAACTGATGAGTGATGAAGATTTTCATATCTAAGCCATGTAGATATCTCCAGATATTTTGGATATGCAAAGTATACATAGGATGTCAGGCAAGACCAAATTTTGATATTGCTACATCTAATTGTGGTATTATAGAGCCAGTCAGGAAACAGTAGACAAAAGTACGATTTCACCTTGGGGCTACTTTTGACTGATACATTTAAAAACTAAGGACTGAATTAATTTAGTACCAGCTGATAGAATTCCAGGAAATATGTTAAATTGTTAAACTGTTGGGTACAGACTCTTTTTACTTAACTGTATAGTAGTCACAATATACCAAATAGTAGAGCAGCTTCTCTCTCATTGCCTTGTCAACAGACTTTCTCAAGGGTTTAGCAAACGACTTGTAAGTTTGTCTGGTCTGATCCTTATGCACCTTGATGGCAGAACAGTGCAATCTTTCCAAATACATAAGATTTTAGACCCAGTTTTGCAACCATTTTATGGTGCATATTATGCACAAGTCTAACAGTAATACTTCTAATTTCAGTAAACAATTGTAGCATGCAACATTTCACAGCTGACAGAGAAGCAACACTACCTAATAGAAAATAAACATCTTAATGTGCTGTGCAGTACAAATTTCATTGTTAAGTGTGAAATACCTCTCTACCTGAATCACTAAATTCATAATTAAATTTTAAAACTGAATTTATTCTATGGGCATTATCAGCATTTTTTATTTTTTTTTCTGAGGGAATTTCAAGCATTGTGTTTTTTAAAGACTTCTCAGGATCACTGCTCACCTTGGATGGAAAGCAGGGATTATGAACAGGCTCTAAAACCTGTAATAACTGGAGATAGTTAGATGTGAACATATCTACAAAAATATTTTATTGTTTTTAATGATGAGACATTCAGCACATTTCTTTGTCTCCTATTTTGTGAGATAGGTGATTCATGGAAGCAATGACCACAATCGTACTGATGGCTGAAAAAAGGTAGATTTTTTTTTTTTTAAAAAAGGTATCTATGTCTCAGTTCCTAAAGAATACTTAGGATCAATGACTTTTATTGTGTGGATAGCTGTCTTCTGGGATTTGGCTCAGACATACAGATTTGTTTCATACTAATATCCACATAACCTTTGAATGCTAAAAGCTTTTGATGACTGCTTACCTAAGGGGATGTAATAAACTTTGGGGAAGGACATGTCACTGCAGGTACACTGTCTTGGCAAAAGATAGCTGTCCTAAATAAAAAAAAATATATATAAAGACTGAAATAGGATGAAAACACGACTCCCCCCAGACACTCAGCAGAAGCTCCCTGTAGTTTTGAAAATCAGCTCACACAAAGCTATGTCTAAGGTACCTTAGAGGGGATGTCCATAATTTAAACCCCCAAATGTTTATATGTAATTTTTCACTGCTCAGCACTTCCAGATGTGCAAACAAGCTGTTCAGAAAATAGATTGTCTGGCTATGGCCATAAGGAGAGGAGTGGAGAATGGTGATCAGGCTTGCAAGGCCAGCATTCACTGGTGATGAAACTCACCTTCTTTGTTTAAAAAGCCTCTACTCCATTCAAACTCAGTGATGGCAATTAGATAGTTGTTAGTTGTCAGTGTAGAGCGAGCAGTTATAATTGTGTTATTGCTGTTTCCTCAATTTCCTTCCTAAGTAATAATTTTGGCAACTGTGTGGGGAAATATTTTTTTTGCAGACTTGAAAACACCGTTACAGATGAAAGCATCTCGCATTTATTCCAGCGGTGACAGTAAGAAAAAGATGGCTTGCTTCCAAACAATTTGCCAAACATAACACATTTGATTTGTTCCATCTTTTTCTTTTTCCCCTTTTCTTCTTTTTGTAATCACAGCACTTCATCCCTGCAGACTCCTCCACCTAATGTTGGATGATCTTTGTCAGCAAAGCTTTGTGAGATAACATTCTGTGAGCCTGTCTTTTGCACAATAGCTCAGGCATGCTTTTCTAAAAATACTGTTCTACTTTTTAGATATCTTACCTTTACTTTGAATTCATTCTTGGACAGATTCTTAAGAATCCCTGGTCACCAAAATGCTGATATTTATCTTAATTTTTCTCTTGGAAAAATTGTGCTCAGTGGCACAGATTAGCTGTGCTAATTTAGGCATATGTGAAGTTATGTAAAGTGAGGTATGGGCATATGTTTGCAGGACTGGAGTTCTGGTTTGTCCTAAAGGCATGATAGGAATAAGATTCAAAATCTGGACAGTTATAATTACACAAAAAAGCCAGGACTTATTAGGATAAAGTATGTATTTTTCTACTAGATATGCATATGAGACATGTCTTAAGTGCAATTAACCAAAACTCAGAAAAGCAATGAACGTTTCTTTTTTTTGTCCTAGGAAGAATACTTTCCTAACTTGTAGCAAACTGTAAGTCATGTTCATTACAAATGAAGAACATTGTACCTGTGCATATCAACACAAACCAGACATCAAAGCTGAACATCAATAAGAAATCTCCTTTTTTTTTTTTTTCTTGCAAAATAAAGTTATAACTCTTGTTTGTTGGTTGTTTTTGGTTTTTGGTTTTTTTTTTTGTGTGTATGTGATATTTAATAAACATGCTATCAAAATCATAAGCAAATAAACTCTTTCTTAAATTTCTTCAAGTATACTTTTTTCTACTGATTCCATGGTGACAGATAGCAGTGCAAGAGGGAATACTCTGTGCTTCCGGGCCACCAGCAAGTCCTTAGGAGGTCAGGTATCAAACATGACTATGATAATTTTAAACCAGCCCTGTGAGCCATCAAATCACATCAAACTCAGCAATACAGAAAAAGCCTAAAGGTATATGTGACATTTTCCTTCTCTACAGATTAAATCCTCACACATATCAGCCTGTCAAAGAAGGGAACAATTGGGGATTATGTTCTAATAGATACACCTGCACCCACAGAACTGAGAACAAAAGGAATAGTTTATTTTTATTTTGGTATATTGATTGAATTATTTTTTTCTTCTCTTTTCCTTCCTCAACCAGAATTGTATGTCCTTGGGGGTTAGTTTATACACAGTTGAGGTTTCTTGGATAGGGTGGGAGGGGAAGGGAAAAGGACATTTTTTCCCCAGTAACCTGTTTGCAGCACAGACAGCATGGTACAGCCAGGCAAAGGCATGACTCACAGGATTGTCTCTCCTAACAGCAAGGAAAAAGCATATTCTTTCAGACTCAAGCCTTCTATTAATGTTTGGAAAATGTAAGGTCTCTAGATTAAGTACTTGTCAGTATCAACAATATATTCCCAGAAAGTCATTATGAGAATATTCCTATTTTTAACAACATATTTCTGCTGGTAAAAAGTAGTATCTGGTAATAGAGCGGGACTGGACTCAAGGCTGGAGCCTATCTCAATGTATTTGTAATTGAAAAACTGCACTTAATGTTCTGTGGGTTTAAAAAGTGGTAGAGTTCAGCATGGTCTTCTTGTGATTTACAATCTACTTAGGAAAGCAGCAAAGACCAAAGAGAAACAATGAAATTTAAACTAAGGTGACACCGACTAGAGGGTGAAAAGAAAGAAAAATATTGACACAAGCACTGTTAAAAGACAAAGAAAAAAAAAAAGGCAGAAAATGGAGTACTTTAAAATGTGTACATCGCAACAACTTTGTCGTTCCCAGCTCTCCTTTTACCTTTTTAAAGATTTCTTTTCCCCACTGTTGTGACCCTCTTTGGGGTCTTTAGTTCTCTTTAGAGAAGAATCTACTACAGGCATCTCTCATTGTTAATATGACCTGATTAGTGGATGGATTCCAAGCTGGTACCAAAATCCATCTGTCTGTTAAAGCATCAGGCACGAGGTATTCGATACGTCTTACAGTAGACTGGATCTCTGTGATGGGAGACAAATATTTTCCACGCAATGTACCTTCCCAGCAGCATCACTTTCCAACAGTTAATGCATAATAAGGCCATATATTGTACCTTACTGAATCAAGATAAATCAGAATGCAATATGCAGCAATCATAATTTTGTATTTTACAGGTACAATATAGATAAAATTATTATCAGCTTACACTCAAGCATGAAGTGTAGATATACCAAATCGAGTCAAACTGTGAGAGACATGGCAGGCATTCACCAGTCTCAGAGATTTTAATGCCTTGTATATTTCTTCTCCTGAGGTCAAAAAGAGGTACTAGAGTAGATTTCTAAGCTTCTCAAATTTCCTGATATCAAAACATGATGTTACTAATTCTTCCAAAACCATCATCCATCTCTTTTCTGTTGTGGTGGGTTGACCTTGGCTGAGCACCAAGTACCCACCAAGTCGCTCTATCACTCCCCACTACTTCCCTCAGCATAACAAGGGGAGAGAGAATAAGACTGGAAGAGCCCATGGGGCACGATAAAGGCAGTTTAAAAGAAAAAAAAAAAAGCAAAAAGCAAGTTGTGTGTGTGCAAAGCAAAGCAAAACAAGATTTTATTGCTACTTCCCATTAGCAGGTGATTCCTGGCCTTTCTTGGGAAGCAGGGCTCTAGTAGTTGCTTGGAGGACAAGCGTCTTCTCAAAGGATGCCCTCAGTCTCCTCCTCCTCCTTTTTCTCCCTTTTATACTTGAGCTGACATCATACAGTGTGGAATATCTCTTTGATCAGTTTGAGTCAGCTGTCTTGACTGTGTCCCCTCCCAAGATCTTGCCCACACCATCTCACTGGGCAGCGGGGGGAAGATGTTGGAAAGACAGCCTTGGTGCTGTGCAAGCGCTGCTCAGCAGCAGCCACAACATGGGCATCTTATTTGCCTCCCAATACAAAGCACAGCACCATAAGAGCTGCTCTGGGGAATATTAGCTCCATCTCACCCAAACCCAATACATCTGTCAACACCGGTCTAAAATGCATTGGAGATTTTAGGTACGAAAACAATCATTCAAATGTATCCCACAAAACCATGAAAAAAATTGGATGGTTTTGACTCAGCAGATTGCTCCTTTGCTGGTTGGTTAATCAGTACAGTTCAACTGAAGTTGGTAGTGCATTTATATGCAAGGTCATTACAGTAATTACTCATGATTAAGTCATTTTAGCGATGCCTCCTTATCCTTAGAATTGCTTCCCTGGAAGGGTTCGATTGACATTGACTTATCTCTGATTGAAGTGTTCTTAGAAATCCCTGTGTTACATTGTGGACACAAAAGAGCCCTTACTATGGACTCTTCTGACTTCATTATCTTCTATTATTTTGCTACAATGTACGTTTCTTTAAGAAGAAAAACAACAATGGATTTAACTGGATCATCATAACAATCATGTACTTCAGCTAAATAACTGAATTTACTTCTCATTGTCTTCATTTATTTTAGTTAACATTTTCACCACTTGGACCTGTCCATCTGTTGTCATTGGGGTAAAATTATCACCAAAATCAATGTCTCCCATCCTTTATTTGACTTTAAGAGGTCAGCATTTAATTTCTGAGATTACATTCAAAATTTACCACTGCTAAGAACTTTCATTTATGAGTTAATTTGCCCTCATAAGTAATCCCATGAGTTCAAGAGATCTGAACTCAGGGATCTGAATTTATCCCCATGCATGAGCATTTGCAGATAGTATGCTTGAGATCGTAAACTATTTCTGAATATAGCTAGAATTTCTGCATAGTGTCTAATGCATTGTTAGAGACTGTGCATTAATTCAGTAGTAACAGTCATCATAATATATAGACGTAAGGAGTACAGAGTGTAGAAAAACGGGCTGGATAGTTGATACTTACTTTTCCCATCTCTATGCAAATGCAGCTCATCTACAGAGTTCGAAAAAGTGTATGTGTATCTGCCTACGATGTGACATATCTTTTGCTCAGAAACTAACCTAACAAAAAGACTTCAAAAAATGCCAAAAGCTTATGAACATCACTGAACCTCCAATTCCTTCTTTGCACATTTCTTTTTCCCTATCCTTTATTAAGCATCCAAGCCATAAGAAATACTTACTGAAGCTAAAGAAATGAAAAAAAAAACAGAAAGGCCTCATGTTCCAGAGGGCAAAAATCCGTATGCAGCACTCACTGTAAAATCTGGCAAAATGAGAGATGTATGACGAAGATTTGCCGTGGGGCAGATTTACTTACTTTCTACCCATTCTGTCACTGCTCTGAAATATTTTTGCTGTGTTGCTTGGTACAAACACACAAAATGCACACACAGAGCATGTAGCATCTGAACTACTGTGCCTCTGGGTTAGTTGCATGCTAATCAACAACCTGGTTACTGTTTTCAATATTTTAAACAAACCAAAGGGGAGCTCTGGTATACTCATTTCAATAAAAAGCCAGATCCTCAGTTGATGTATGCATTTGACAAAATTGTTCTGGCAGACATTATCTGAGGCTTTAGATCATTATTTATAAAATACTAGAGCAGAGCTTGAGATAGTGTAAATCAGTACAACTCCATCGACTTCAGCAGAACCACTCCAGTTTTCTGCCCACTCCAGTTTTTGTTGGCTTAGGATATCGGTCTTTATGCAAATAGAGAGCACTTGATTTATTTCTATATTGCACTGTTTTTCCTTGTGGAATTTAATTGTTTTAAATTAAAGATGCTCTGTTACAAATGTAGACCAGCAGAGAGCAATGAATCAGACCTCAACCACCCGAGGGAGATCTGATCGGATTGTCAGAGGAAGTATTTTCTTATATGAGTGCTCACTCTGACACACTCCCTATGGCTATGCTGAGACTGAAATGTTCTGTGACACCAGCACACTGATCATGAAGTGCCTTGATCTGCCAGTGCAGGTGAGATCGGACACTGGTACCATGCTGTCCTACACTGACCCCTAAGGCCTCGCCTCTGAGAGCACCAGATGTGGAAATCCTCATCAGCACCTGCATGGCTGCCAGCATGGCCATGGAAAAGTTAAGTCATGCATACTTCCAGGAGTGCTTTGAAGGATGTCTCTTATCCACAAGCCTTGCAATAGCACTTCATCTTTCATCCTTGTGCACAATCCTTGTATATACATAACATAACAATTCCATAAAAAAGCATGTGCCAGCTGTCTCTATTGCTTTTCTAACTTACACCAAAGCTTTAGTTAAGGTGAAAGCCCCATCTGGCTCAGCTCCTCACCAGCCACAGTCTGGAACAAGATGTTCTCTGAAATTCCCAGGGCGTGGCTGAATGGTCAGGGACCATTTACAAGAAGCAAAAGGTTACTTTGATTTTACTGTCAGGAGCTTGTATCAGTCTGCCAGGGTCCAGAGGTCATTCACCTCAGTCCAGAGGTTGGTAGTGCTGTCTCCCTTGAAAAAATAGCAAAACAGCTACTAGAGATCCTGGAATTGCAGGCTGGAGTCCACAAGTCAATGATTGTTGTAAATGAAGCTCTTGTGTGACTGAACAACACTTGTACAACCTGATATATCCTTGGAAAATACTGTAGAGATATAATGTACCCAGGAGACACGCTTTCTTGTCCTCTGTAAACACCCATGATAGCTATTTGTGTGAGTTAATATTCCTCATTGATCTCAATGTTTTATCATTAAAAAGATCAAAGTAAATAGGCTGCTGTTTGCAAAATTAGCAGCTTCATATTTGTACAAAACAAGTTGCACATCACTGATCACCCAGTGGTGTCATCTCCATTGCTATTCTGGTAGTATGAAATTTGAAATTCCCAGCAGGATGGTTACAGGGTGGTCCATTTTTTATTTTTCAAGGACAGCAACAGTTTTTCAAGCTGGAAGAATATGGCAGACTGGTCACTCCAGAGGATCCTTTATGTCGTCCCCTATGGCATTGTGGAGTATGGGTTGCCTGAGCTTGGCTGCCCTGAGCAGGGTTGTTGCCAATGCTTTACTGTGTAGATGGTAACCTGTCAGTGAGAGTATTTCTGTTGCGCTCCAACTGGACTGTACTCAGGACATCAGTGAGGGCACTCCAAAGGAGGGACAGTGTTGTTGGGACACCATTTGTCATTAGAGGCATTCACAGAGGCACTGCAACAACAAGATGTGGATCAAACCAGTCTTCTCTCAGCATAGACCTGACCCTCCCTGCTAAGTAGTTTCCCTCCTTATCCACTGCTCTCATCACGAGACAGGCTGAAAGGCCACAGACACATCTTCCCCAAGCCTTGCTGATCCAGAGCTGCCATTTGAAGCTGTGCTGCCACTGGCAAGCAGCATCACAGCAGCTTTTGGGAGGCTTAAATGGATAACAGACAGAAACCAGCTCATGACAAGGAGTTACAAGGTGAGGTTTGTGTCACTCTTGTGACCCATCTGTGTCTGCACGATGTGAGCTGAACTGCATTTCGGTTCAGCCAAATGAGAGACATGGCTTAGATAGTAAATGCAGCTGTTGCTTTTTTATAGAGGGCAGGGTTTTTTTCTTTTAATTGATTTTTTAGGTACATTTGACACATGAAAAGAATGCCTGATGGAGAGTGTTTAATATTGTTTATCTTGTGACCTGTGATGTTTGTACCTTTAATCTGTATTCAAAATTTGTCCTCCCTATTGATTAGGGGACCCATCTGTCAGTTGCTCTGCTCTGAAAATCCCATTGATTTCAAAAGGATTTGGCCAAGCAGAATGATGGCTCTAAAAACCAATTTTCAGTGGTTGGTGAAAGTTAGATAAAGTTGGATGTTGTGTGATTTCCAGTAAAAAAGATGTGATTTTTTTGGTTTTGACCGGATAAAATAAAGGGTGAAATTAAACTGACAAAAGAAGGGGACTAATACCTATCTGTAACCCTGTAACTAAAGCAAAGGGTCCTTTATAGTCAGCTGTTATGGTATATGTGCTTGGTCTAGGAACATACCTTTTTTTTTATGCCATAGGAGCCTTAGGGTGAATACCTGATCCCCTAACTCAGGATGGCTGTTCATGGAATTTGTGAGTGTGCAAAGATCCCAGAGTTCAATGTTTCTGTGCACTTGCTTGGTTCTTCCTCTCCTTCCCCAAGATTTAATATCAGAACATTTTATTATTGCCTCATTACTTTATTTTTAAAGTTAACAGAGCAGTCTGAGAAACACAGTTGTCACAGAACAATTTCCTCAAAGTTTTATTAACAAAAAGACTAGCATAGAAGAACACCTCACAGATACAATTCCAAATACATATCACTGTGAGGTAAATAATTTTTTTTCTAACACAGTATCTTTTTGATTTGAGTAGGGTTTGGTTGGTTGGGTTTTTTTTCTTTTTTTTTTTCTTTTTTTTCCCCAGCAAAATAATCTTGACTTTAATGTATATTTGTCCTGAGGGTTCCCCTCACATTTGCCACTATTGTGCCAAGGAATAAGAAAGTGTCTCATAGAGAAATGTATCTGGCATTGATCTGCATTAGATTGGTTTCTTAGCCAGTGGTACTGCAATGACAAGCCTTTTAGAGAGATGATGAATGCAATGTAATGTCTTTGAACATGATTTCTTTTTGTGTGGAACCTAATTAGCAAACCTAAACTACTTCTATTCAAATACTTTGGAAAGATAACACCAGACACAAATGTTAAATATCTGTTTTGCTTTTCTTTGCTTACTCATGCATTTATTCAACACTTGCTATAGTAGTTTATCTAAAATTAGGTCCAAAGTAATTTAGGCAGGCATACCTTATGTGAGAGATTCTGCAGAAGACTTTAAATCATAGTGACAACCATTAGAAATTGCTTAAAGAAAAAACATTTCTGAACAATTGTAGGCCTAACAATGGAAGTTTTTAAAAGATTTCAAAAGCCCACTTTGTGTATGGATATTTTAATAGTCTTTACTTTCAGTAAATTACAGTGTATAAAAGCTGAAGGACCTGTACTGCTCTTGTGTTGCACATAGAACTCTTGCTTGGACTGTAAGTAAAACCAAACTTGTCAGAAGATAATTTAAGGTCTTTACAGTTTCCCAAATCTTGGCATCTTCAACTCTAGTTCAGTACTACTCAGAAATAATTCAGTAGGTAAGGACATGAGTCACAGCTTATTCTGTGCTTAGCTTTTAACTTTAGAAACATCAGTCTATCCAGCACCTTCTATATATGCTGGGAAGGGGAGGCTTTCTCTGAAATGACATTAAGCACCTCAGTTAGCAAGTACTGGTTGAAGGTCCACAAATTGTGAGGCAGAAAATTAGACCTCTCAGTCTCTGTTTCAGCATCAAAGTGGTCAGAGCTAGAAGTGCAGAGCTCTGGCAGGAGCAGCTGAGCAAGTAAGTTTCATGCCTGCTCTTACGGCAGCCTTGCTTCCTGTTTCATTCACTCATGTCACCTTTTCTCTGCCTACCCCCATCTGTAGGAGGTGGCATGCTGTGAAGACAAAATTCCTGGGGATGATGGTTGCACAACTTGGGTGCTGAGAGGGTTTTATACTTGTGGTGCATTCCCCTAGTTTTGATGCAGCCTGACAATTATGTCAGGGATCTGCATTTTGTCTCCATGTATTGTTTGGATTTATTTTGAGTATCTTGAATTCTTCTATTGAAGCTACAATAAAATAATTATAGCTATTTTTTTAATGTACTTGATCTTATATTCATTGTTTAAAAATGACTATGTTGCAGATTAGAAAAAACCCCACTTATATTTTTGCGATTAAATATTACAAACATCATTTCCATATAAACCTTATTAAGAGACAGGAATTTGAGTTGAAAATTAAAAGCAATTTTGCTCTCTCTTCAGAAATATTAATCTGATTTCCCAGTTCTGGTCTAGTGAATAAGGAAGGCACACACTAGAAATTCGTCACAAGGCCAGGTGACTGATCAGGCTACATAGCAGTATAACCAGTATCACACAAGAAGATGATGCAGTAAGAAAAAGGTTCTCAGGGGGTGATAACAGGTCTGTGAGAAAAAGCTTGTTTTGATGAATAAACTTACATGCAAGTGAGAGTGGCACTTGTGAGACAGCCAGAGATCTTGGTGTTCCAGCCTTCTAGCTGCAGGACTTCTTCAAATCAAAATGCTTGGAGCTTCTTAAGGGACACACACTGTCACAACTTCCCCTTCCAGATGAACGAAATGTATACATATAATATGTATACAGTATGTACATAGTATATAACACAATATGTACCTGTATTTTCAGTCAGTCTTTGAGTTGGTACCTTACATCCTTGAGATGTCTGAGGTGCTGCATGTATTTAAGACTGTACAGAGTTGTGCTCAATCCCTGCATTCCCCTGCTTAGACCTTTTCCTTGGTAACACCTAGTTCACATGCTCCTCTTCTGCCTGAACTTCTTCAGCTTGTCTCTGTTCTTCCTATTTTGCTCTTACATTAGGCGCTGTTGTCTAACCACTTTAACAAAAAGGGGTGGCTTCATGGAAAAAAAGTCCACTCTTTAGGTGTGTGTATGCATATGGTCAGATGCTTGTGTCATGACACATTTAAACTACTGGACCTTTCTTTTTGTTGTTTTCATTATATTTAAAAGGAAATCAAATTACTCCTGCTTTTAATAACGTTGGTCTAATTTTTTTCCTTTCTTTTTCTAAATAGCACCAGACCATTGAGAATTTACATTCAACAGATACTGTTCTATAACTTACCTAGATCAAGTGCAGATCTGAGCTAGTAGAGCAGGCTTTTAAGAATCCTTCAAATAATTTTGACAGTTGCTTTTCCATTTGACTGTGTCTGTCTTGGGCATGAAAAAATATACCTAAAATAATAAACCTTTACAAAGTGTTAAAACTCATTTCTTATATATCATTACTGTGGCTCATGTCTCATATCTCGCAAATATTGATTTGTACATGAAATCAAATTTGTAATGGTTGTGGGTTTTATTCTTTATCCTTCTGTTAAGTGGGAATCATAATCCAAAATCAATATGTATTTTTCAGCACATAGAAAAACATCTGTGTGAACTGTGGACCATTTACAAAGTTTCCTTGTTCTTATATGCAATATGCATAACATTTTTGAGTCTCACTCTAATGTGAATGCCATTTTTTCAAAGTGTCAGTATTATGCCAGCATTTTATTTATACAATTTCTTGACTTACTAAGAATATATTTTTTTCCTCTATGTGATGTATTGAAGCCTATCTGAAAGCACAAATCACTTAAGTGAGATCTCAACTACATCTGCTCAGCACTTATTCATTATTAGATGATTATGGTAAATGTTGGGAAAATAAACCAAGCATAAAAATATTATTATAAGTGAGCATCATCCAGTACATCTGAACTACACCTGCCCATCTTCAATAATTTAGGTGTGCATGAGGAAGATCAAGAGACACAAAGGTGTTCTTAAGAATGCTACATCTGTATCTGTGTGGCATGTGCACGAGTGCGTGTGTTGTACAACAGAAATTGCTACCCATCCACTATATTCATCCTCGTTAGTAAACAAACTTTAAATTTTATGAGACAGAATGCTGTGGTTTTGGCCTTGTGGCTACCCCACCCTTAAATTCTGCTGTGACACTTACGCTGTTCCGTAGTTTCACTTAGTTCTACATTTTCTTTGTTGATTTTACTTTCCATCTCAGCTTTCTGCCTCTGCACTATAACCTCTCTCAAAAGGGATTGACACAGTCTCAGCCCTACAACTACTCAGACTGTCTTTTCAAGCTTTTGTTTTGAATTCTTACTCCCTCAATAGAAAGAATTCCTCTTCTGACTTACCTGAACATTTCCTATACTCACCTGTAATAAGACTATGCTTTAACTTCAGTTTCACCTTTTCTTTTTTCATTTTCAGATATCACATTAACTTTGCTATGACCAATGGATGTATATAGAACGAGGACCTCTCTAACTTTCAGAATAACCAAAGGGCTTTGTTGAAACATGCACTATTCTCACAAATTCATATATATATATATAATTTCAGTTCTTCTATGCCAAATTCTAGCTTTCCTTGAATACAGTGGTTCTGCTGAAAGGCTGAGCACTGCTATAGTCTGTACTTTCTTTCACTATGGTTCTTACTCTCTGATTCTGATAAAGTTTTGTATTGTCATCTTTTCAGTTTTCTGATTTGTTCTGGTCATGTCTATGGTCTGAGACATACCTGCAAGGAAATTTTTCCCCTCTGACACGGCAATCTAATCTCTTTGTTATGCAGCCTAGCATCAACACATTTTTCTGAATCTAATCTGAGAAATAAATCTGATGATCTTTATTTTCTTAGTTGTGCATCTTATAGGTTTTGACAGGTTTCTGATACCTATTACAGTCCAATCTCAGGTTAAGGATTTGTCAGAGCTATTGGAACAGTCTGTTTGTCTCAAATATGTACTACATGAAACCACTTCTTGCATTACAACGCTTGTTAAATTTCAATAACATAATATGTTAACTATCTTGCTCTTTCTCATTTAACTTTTGATTCTTAAATTAATCTCATACTCTGCAATACTAAAATGAGAAAACTCGTCTTATTCCATTTTTCTTTTCAGGGTTTCTCCTTGGCTTCACAAAGATACAATTATCTTGCTTGAACCTTTTCAGTTACTTGCTGTACTCCTGAGGAGTTTCAGCCTCTTTAGATTTTTTAATTCATTCTCCATGTTGTCCAATTATTCCCCTTCTATCCGTAGAATCATAGAATGGTTTGCCTTGGAAGGGACCCTAACAATCATCTAGTTCCAACCCACCTGCCACAGGCAGGGACATCTTCCACTAGACTAGGTTGGTCAAAGCCCTGCTCAACCTGGCCTTAACACTTCAAGGGCTGGGGCACCCACAATCTCTCTGGGCAACATTTTTCCAGTGCCTCACAACTCCCACAGTGAAGAACTTTTTCCTTACTGTGGCAGGTACAGCCTCCCCCAC
>VWZK01019603.1:0-16382 GCA_013396935.1 Baryphthengus martii
ACCCCGATCATGTTTATGAATTTCCTCAAGGGCTCGATTCCTAGTTCCTCGGATATCTGCTTATTTAGGACACTAATTTGGGCTCCTGTATCCATTAAGAACTCTAAACTTGTTCGCTCCAGACCCACGGGAATGTGTATATAAGGTTCCCTGTTAGCAGACCATTGGGAAGAATTCACCAAGCTGAGCGGGTGGCCCAAACCCAAAACCGCAGCATCTGGCTTTTTTGACCCGTCAGTCCTCTTGCAGGGGTGCGACAGGGTTAACTGCGCTCTCCTGCCGAGCAGTTGTCACCCCTGCTTCTTTCGGCCCCCTTGTTTTCCCTTCTAGCAATTCCAGCAGCACCCGGATATGCTCGGTGGGCATTCGGTGCAGCACTGCCTGCAGTATTCCCTGCGCTATCCCTTTTCACCACACGTCATTCCTGGCTGGATCATAAGTTCAACCCAGTTTGCCTCAGGAGGGTTTAGACTCCCACGAGGGGGGCCGGTCAGGGTGAGGTTTGCAACTGACTCGTTGCACCCGCCGTCGGTGCCGCTGCTGGGATCGGCCCATCCCAGCTCACACCTACACCTCACTATGTTGGAGAATATCTCTGCCCAAGTTATCACGCGCATGGACGGATTCTGAGGGTTTTGCCAGTTACGTTCTATAATTCCCCGAATCCTTTCTCTGAGAGTCTGGACGTGTATCTTTAAAATGTCCGGTAGCCCTTTAATGAGCAGCCAGAGGTGGTCGGGGTCCACCGGTGCAGCCGTTGGTGTCCCGCACCGCCCTCTCTCATNGGTGTCCCGCACCGCCCTCTCTCATACATCGCCTGGATGCAGGCGGCCTTTTGTACTCCTGATGCCAGCTCCAACAGTCCTTTCACCCGGATAACCACCAGCTCTCCCCTTTCCATAGGGTGTGCATGCCCAGCCCAATAAGCCACTCGCGATATGATCAACTGGTTGCCTGTCGGCCTGTCGCTCAGAAACACTCCGGGACCCCAAAATCCGGCTGCCTCATCATCACTCAGCAGTATCTGATCGCCTCCCGATGCCTGCACCGAACATGCACCCAGGACGGCGCACACAGCCCCGTTATCTGCGCCACTCCAAAACCTTATGGGGACTTGTCCCAGCTTCACCACGACCTCTGCGGGGTCGGACGACTTCTGCCTTGCCCACTTTACATCTAGGGGAGCAGGCGCAGTTGTGCCTCCGTAGCAATTCTTCTATTGACATCCTGCCAACTACGGCAATAATGTCACAGAGGAACCCACAAAACAAACAGCAGCTGCTATCCAAAAATGGGGTTTATTGCAACCAGGGTAGCCAGCACTCCTTTTGACTAAACAACAAGTTCGCATGTCTGTTGGGAAGTAACTACACCACAACTAATTCCTAAGTTTAAGGAATGACAAACCAAAATGGGCAAACCCTCACTCATAAAAGGGGAAACCTCCCACACCAGAGTGTCCAAGATAGCACTCACCCAAAGGAGGGGGGGGCGAAGCTCACTCAATCCACGGAGACTCCCTCAATCCGTGGAAGTATCCTTGGGCAGCGTATCCAAGGGGAGGGTCCGACTGCCAGGCCTGCTGCTCTGTAAAGAATCATCTCACCTGGCTCTCGGGCAGGACCCCATTTATAACCTAGTTGAAGGTACACTGTGGTCATTCTTATTGGCTGAAGGACAGGCCCGGACAAAACACATAAAAGCCCACACCCCAAGCCTGTTTGCTAAGGGGTCCAGACCCTGAGGCGCCAGTCAAGAACCTCAAGGTGCAACTGAATGTTTGAGGCCTCAAACTGCTCTGGCTGAGGCGTCAAACTGCTCAGCATATCCTGTGTTCTCCATCTATTTTGTCTGTGGAGGAGGCTGTACCTGCCACACTGGACTTACTTTTGGAGGTAGAGTCTTAATTCTTTCTAAATGGTGGCAATGATCATGATTTCCCTCTGAACCTTTTCTTTTTCAGTGTATTTTTTTAAGGTCAGACACTAGACCCAAAAGGCTCAAAGCAGAATTTTAGCTTTTGTTTGAAATCATGGAATTTACTTAGGAAAAAAAGCCAAAAAAGTTTGATTTTTCAGCTGCTTTCACTATCTGAGGAACTGTTACTCATCATTTTCTTAATATTTTTGGCAGGACTTCATTCACCAGGAACAGGTTCTTGTGTAATAATAAGTCTATATTATATCATGATTATATCAATAATTGTGTAATAAAGTCTAGAGAAGATGTCATTTTTTGTGAGCAATTATGTTGTCCTGCACTTACGAGAAGATGCACCCTCCATTGCTCGTAATATCAACCAACCTACGGTAGCTCAACCTCTTCTGGAGGTCAGTAACACAGATGTCCAGCAAATGTTTGCTAGTCCTACAGCGTTGCCTCTCACACTGTAGCTCTAGGGAAAAAAAAAAGGATTTCTGTGTTTTCACATGAGGTCCACAGATTACAATACTGGGTAGGTGTAATTTGATGCAGGGTGCATGAAATGCTTTCTTATGGCTAAACTGGGGTTGGTATGTGTTTCTTAATGACTGCTCTGAAGCCAGTGAGGCTGTGCTGGTTCTACCATGATTTAAAGAAAATTAGACGAAGCCCAACACTCCCAAAGCCAGTAGGCTCTAGCATAGCACCTGGAGGCTTGAGCTGGAATCAGATCCCTATGGAGCTAGGCACTGTTCAAGCCCACAATAAAATACAGTCCTCCTGACACATAATGCTTGAAGTTTAAATGCAAGTGCCTTATTCAATTGTGTCTTTCTACTAAGAAAAACAGTAAAAATAAAGATGGAATAACAATGATATATATAGAAACAGATTTAAGTGAAGAGTAATTTTCTGACCCAATAAAATCTTCCCTATCTAGAGGTTCTTAAAATGTTATCACAATCTACAGAAGGCTTGCATATGCTGATACCAAACTGTAGGAAAATACATTGCTCTTATTATAAAACAAAAAAAAATGGCCCTTCATAAGACTTTTACAAAGAAGTAATAATGTGCAGTTTATGAGAAGTAATGTAAATTATACCTGCAACCCATTAAGCCCCCTTTTGTTAAGAAGCTCTGAAGTGCTGATATAGTTCCCGTATCAGCAAATCTGCCATTTTATTGCAGTTATTCATTGCCCACAGCAATTCAACAGAAAATTAATTAGCATCACCCCACCATAAATCTCAACAGTATTAACTAAAATGCCAGTTCTGTAATCACTTTTCATTAAAGCCAAAAATACTAATTAAAATTGATTTTTGCCTGTGCTTTGGTAAACCGCTGCCAGTGTAAGGATCTCAGAAGTAATGCTGGATGAAGGGAAACCTTTACTTAAGTGGATTTTATATATTGTCTTACCCCATCTATATAGATAACAATGTGTGAAAGGATCAGGACTTTGAGAGCAGAAACTGACAGGTTCCAAGAAAAAGGAGAAAAATGTGAAATCATTAGGGAATGAAACCTTATTAAAACTCTAATATCCTATATTTTCAATCTGGACTATGTCTGTCTTTCAGGCAAATGCCTATTAATACACCTCAATCAATAAGCTACAAAGGATTCTTTTGATGAATAATTGTAGCCATTTCAGTGATACCGAGTAGAGATATGCCAGATACTTTTGCCTCCCTATAGTCACCTTCTGGGGACTTTTCTGTCTGCCTGAAAAGTAACATACTGTGATCTGATTAAGTTTATTTGGCTACCATTTGTCCATACTTCAGGAGGTGTGAAAAAACAAAGTCTGTTTTCATTATGAACTTCTGCGTTGTTCAGTGCCATTCTCTGTGAGGGAACCTTCTCAGTAATGCAAAATGAGGCAGAAGTCTTGTGAAAATACCAAACCAAACAAAACAACAACAAAACCAAAACCCCACCAACTAGTACTGTAGTTAAAATACAGATCATTCTGCTTAGACTCAGTCATGGGCAATCTCAGTCCTGAAGCTAATTTACTTTTTTAGAGCTGAATTTGCAAGATTATAATTTATCTACAGTGTAGAGTACGTGCCTGTGTGGGAGTGACACCTTGTTATTACTGGCAAATTTAAAACAAATTTCACTGTTGAGCATCCCTTTAACAGCCATATATTAAGCAACACTGGAACCTTTACACGCAGATTTATGCCACTTACACAATAGAGTAAGAGACAGTAGCAGCAAATTGTCTATCCTGTGAGTAAACATACACATCAGCAGTGGGTTTTACCAGTAATCCCCAGTATCAGAAAGTTACTGAAATACAGGAATTATGCATTTCTGCTCATTTTCAATTGTGCTAAAATGCAGTTGCATTACAAGAACTGGAAAGTGAAGGGTATATGAATAGCCATGATTTTGTCATATAAAAGAGGAACGTGTATTTCGTTCATCCGTTAAATGCATTTCTGCAGTAAATAGATCTACTTCTCCATGCTCCTGTCTCCCTGGCCTTGATCACTTTAGTTTTCCTTCCAGTTCACCATTCGCCTAATTCTGTCCCTCACTTAATTCTGTGCTTCAAAGCTATTTGGCTTTCCTTTCCTGTCCCTAATACTTGTTTTCTCACTATAGCCCCCTCAGCCTCTCTGCCCAGCTCACGGTCCAAACCTTAAGCTCAGGCAGGTCCAGATCAGCCAGCTCAGTTAACACTGCTTTCCCAACTATATCTCAGCACTTTCTTGCTTATCTTGCATGAGCTTGTTTAGCTCCTCATGCAGTGCCTGTCTCCATTTGGGGTTCAGGGCAAAACCCCACAGAGCAGAAATCCTGTGGGCCCCCTCTCTCCCTCCCCCTTCCCTCCCAAAGGGAGGATACAAAGGGAAATGAGGAAGGAAGCGCCTCACACCAAATTGGAAGTTAAGACTATGAACAAAATTTAATAGGTAACAGATAAACAGGGAGAAGGAAATATGAAGGGAAGGGGGATATACAAAAACATACAAAACCAGTCCTGGGATGGCGATGGATTGTGCAGAGCACGTGGAGTCAGGCCTAGCTGAGATAGATTGCGGTCCCAGCAGGACAGCAACACAAGCCAAGGGAGAGAGAAAGGAGAGCGAAACCCCAAACTTCCTGTCCTTTTCTAGAGTGTGGCAGGGAAGGGAAGGAATACCAGGTGTTTGTGTGCTCCCCCCCACCAATTTGTTAACTCTTAAACCACAACAGTGTCTCTCCTGGATTCTCCTGCTATTCTCAAGTTTGCAGCAGAACAGGTCCTATTCCACTTTCTCCCTTACCCCTACTCAAAAACTCACTCTCTGGCCAGTTTCTTATCCTTGGTCATGTCTCCTTCTTCCCCAGGTTAAATCGATCTTTATGGGAGCTTCTTTTGCTGGAAATGTTTTGTTTGATCCCACTCAGGTGCTTCCCTCTGCAGTCAGGCAGTCCTGATCCTTCACAAGCTTTAATCCCAGGCACTCCTGTTGTAACATTCACCTTCTCCTCTGGAATGCCATGCAGAAGGAACTGTACCTTGGGTTACAGTTGTTCACAAATCCATGCTCTACTGTTAAGAAAATTTTGTTCTCTTTGAGTATTTTGTTTGGAGCTGGTTACCATGGACACACTACAAATACTTTTATTTTTCTTGGCTCAAAAAAGCTGAAGGGATGTTGCCTGAATAATATTTGTTTTCATAAGAAATACAAAAATGCGACAGATGTCATCACTATTTCAGATGTCAAAACAAAGGTATGTAAAACTCAACATTATAATGAAAGCTTAAATATAGTGGATGTTTCTAATAACTTTATATGGTTCTTCTTTGCATATTTTGCCCTTACCAGTGTGTGCAATATTCTGGATCTGTTGTTTCTATTGTAGTTTTAGTAACTCAGGTATATTAAATGTCTAATCATAGTCTAGAACCAAATATAAGAAGTGTCAATGTCAATGATTTAATTATAAAACACATCAATCATAGAAGTATTTTATTTTTTTCTGAAATGAATTATGATAAATGCTTAGAATAAGAAAAATCTGCAGTACATTAGATGAGCAAGAGAGATTGCTTCAATTCCAATCCAGTGCATTTTCTAAATTTCCAATACTTGTAATGGAAAAAAAAAAAAAAGACATATTTTCTTTTAACTGTGCCATAAATTGGGGATATAATCTCATCATGCATCTGCTCCATTTGCCATCAATTAGTTTGATGAAAACAGGCTAAAGCCGTGTAGCGATCAGCAACAGAGATTAAATACACTTCAGTCTTGATTACACATCCAGCCTTATCCACTCTCCTGGCTATAGGGCAACCCTACCTTATGTTATAGCTCTGATCATTTCCACTTTCAAAAATATGTGGAGTCACAAAGCTAGGCAGTGAATTCAGTCACTCCTTCCAAATGTTTCTGGAACATGAAACTTCTAAATACTTTGTAAGTTATAAGGCATTATTGTAAAGGAAATATAATATCTGGAAACGATCTTTTGCTTAGAAATGACTACAAGAAGTAAGAGTATAGAAAAAAAATGTTTACAAAAAGTCAGAAGTTAAAAATTGTAATTACTTAAGAACATGGTTATCATATCAAAGCACAATTATCCATATATGATATTCTTCTTATGTTTATTTAACTTAGCTAATATTTTTTCATTCCACCATAAACTCAGCTTTGCATTGTCATTAAAACATCTCCAGAAAATTAATGGGGCAACTACTCAGATTGTGTTGATGAAGTAGAATTAAGGAAAAAAAAAAAGAAAAAAAAAAAGACGACATTTCTATACTGTAAGAATCATTTATTCTTATTTTCAGCCAGATGAAAATTTTGTAGTGATTTTAAGAATTATTTAATTACTATTTCCCATAATTCAAGTTGCCAATCAGCAGAGTATAACAAAATGCTCATACTAAACTGGACTTCACCAACAATGAAGGTACATCCGAGGCAAATATCCTTGGACATCAGACCCTGGCAATGAGCTCTAATTAAAAAAAAAAAAAAAAAAAAGTGTATTTGCAACACTCCCAACTATGAATCAGCAGTTACCGAATATGGCACTTTGACTCCAGGAATTATGTGCCTCTTCTACATGAGATCTATTTAAATAGTTGCTTACATATCACACACAAAAAAATAATCAGTCTTCTCTTTACAGGTTTGGGTTTTTTTTACCTAAAAGTCAAAGCTTTGAGGCTACAGCTATACAAATAAAACCACCCCAGTTTCAAAGTATAAATCTGCATCTTCTAAATTTCAAAATGCCATACTGCCGTTTCAAGCTGTAGTTGCCCCTATTCAAGCATTTTTAATTGGCCCTGCACTTTAGTATATCCTTAATACAGTAATGGTCATTTTTATTCTGTATAGGTTCATGGATTGCTCTGTTGCTCAGAGCTGGGAAATGTCCTCCTGAATGAGTTCAACCATTTCACAAAACCTCTTAGTACGAAAATAATACCAATCCCATGCCAAGACCTTAAGTATCTGCAATTAACTCCTTGTCAGATTTGAAGGCACCCATTATTTTGCACAAAAAAAAAGTGCTTTCTTAAAAAGAAAGCAGCCAAATTCACCTCATATGTGAGTTCATAGGCTTCATCAAGGGTTCATCTAGCCAGTGTGCCAAATAAATTAATAGCTTTTCTAGTTCAGCCAACATTTTGTACTTCATTTTAAACACTCTGCAGTTATTTTAACCCTTGATTGAAAAAAAAAACACCAAAAAAAAACAACCCACATCTCTTTCTCATGTTGCTAGCACTTATTTTAAAAGGAAGAAATGAGGCACTGTGATAGAAGTGGTCTATGTAGAATCTTGGTTAAATATGCATTGGGAAGTTAAAAACTGTCAAACATAAAAACCACAAAATTCTTCTTTATGTCTGTGTGCATTTTCATTAGGGTATTCAACAGTGGAATTCTGCCTTAGTATCTCTTATTCTCCCAAGGAAGGAAGCTGCATAAAGCAGAAGTCAAGGAGTTGCTCACTGCTGAAGACAAAGTGCTTGTGGTCCTGAAAAAGTTCAGTCCACAAGCCTGAGATGGCCCTCCAGAAGACTTCTGCATCATGTGAAGGTGGATTCTCACTCTTAGAATTTCTAAGACATGTCTAGAACCTGTGAAGTCACAGACTGATCTTTGAATTTTGGCCAGTTTTGTGTGTTGTGTTTGCAGGAAGCAATACAAAGTGTTGAAAAGAAACACCGTAAGATTAGAGATCAGTCACAGTTTCATGCATTATTGAATACTTCATGTGTATCTGTCTTTCATAGCTCTAGACCACACACACACACACAAAAAAAAAGAGTCTAGATAAACTCTTCCAGAATGGGACTGAAATTCTGAAACCATTAAAGACCAGACAAAGTGTTACTCAGATGGAGATCTTAGTGCTGTGAAAATGGACTGACTTTCATGAAAAGGAAATTTCAACATTGTTTAAAATCTTCTGAGTCCTTTTCTTGACTCAGCCAGCATCACCTTAATCACGCATGGGCTTCAGTTCATCCATGGACAGTACTTATCCAAACACTGAAAAAAAAAATCTCTTTCTGAGACTCATCTAGTAGAAAGTAGTGCATACTTAGTTTCCCTTCACTGCTTCTTTAATGCTGCATTCTCAATAGATTTTCATTCATTTTGTGCTGTAGCCAAGGGCCCTGCCACTCTTCTCAGGTGAAATAGCATTATCTAATAGCCATCAGAAAAAAATGTTTCAAGAAATCAAGAATAATGAGAGGAAATGTCTGTCTGTCCTCTATCCACTGACAGCTGAGATCATCTATCACTGCCAGTAAAGCATTTTTGGTTTTGTGCCTTGGCCCAAATTCAGACTGTGCCAGGTCTAGGAGATTAGTTTTGATTAGATGATGTTATAGTTGGCCTTTCATTAGCTTCCCTTCTTGCTTATCCTCAGCAATCAAAAATCAGAAATCAGGTCACAAAACCATAAGATTGGCTTAAAAAAACCCCATGATCTTTTAAAAGGTTAACTGTGGAATGTCTGTATTTGTCTACTGCTACTTACATTTTTGATGTTCACTTCAGTCAAGCTGTCCTTGATAATCATTAAGGTTAGAAGCTTACACTAAAACAAACAAGCAACAACAAAAAATTCATCTAGTCACATGACTTCAGAATCTCTTCTGTAAGAAGAAAATTATCTTCAGTTAGACCCAGGAAAAATCCTTCAACATTGGTCTCATGGTATATATCTTATATTGCTCTAGACTCTGAAATCCTGCTTTCAGAATTACTTACAATCAGAAGTCTTGATATACTTAAGGAAACATTATTGCAGAATTTCTGGTTTGCTTGGGCGTGGGGAAGGGGAGGAAGTAACAAAAATGAATTTATTGATATCAGATATCCAAATCAAATAAACTGAAGAAACCCACAAAATAATGGGTGTCTTGTTCCTCTCATGGAAGTACATCCTTCTGTAAATGTACTTTGACATTAATCAATTTTGCCATTTCTACCTTTTATATAAACTTTATGACTCAGATCTTAAGATTAGACTGGAAATAAAATACAAAAAACTTTCAAGGGTACCTATAAATGGCGAATGTTTGAATAAAGAAATAAGTCTTCCAGAACTAAAGTTTTCCAGTGAAATACAAGCATGTTACATTTAGCTATGAAAGTATTCGGCACATTACTTCTTTGTTAACATGAACAGTGCCTGTGTCCATCTGGATGCTTTTTTCCATAACATTTCCCACTTTTGCTGTCTAAAAGACATCTGGGTGGGTCAATAAAGATGAAAAAAATTATATACTTCAATAGCTTGTGAGCAAAACCATACATCAATAGGTAACATTTCACCTCCTATACACATACAAACAAGCAACAGTTATACAAAAAGTTATACTTTTTGAGAGACGGTCAACATTACCATTTTTGTCATTTTTAGAAAGATTGTGGTGTTTAAGAGAACAGCCATTGTAGACAGGACCACAGCATACAGTTGCAGTGTCTGAGTACATGGCCAGCACTGTATATCCATCCAGGGAGCGAAGAAGGATGGGAAGCATTAGCCTGCAGCTCTCCCAAAGCACCTGGGTAACAGGATTTTCTGCCACCACCTGCTGTGATTAGTAAAATATAGCTCCACGTTGTCGTGAGGTGAGATGGAATCGGCTAGGGCTGTGAACCTGTGTCCTGTGGCAGTCAGCCAGTCAGACTGGATGTTTCATGGTCTCACTTTTGTTTCAAATAAGAGCACAGAAAACCTCTTCAAGCAACTGAGTTGACAAGAACCAGCATGGAGAGCTTGCAAATAAATCACAATGGTAAAAAATCTCTACAGGGAAATGCAAGGTGGGAAAACATTGCTGTAAAGGACATTTCTTCCCATGATCCTTGGTTTAAAAACGTAAGAAAGAGAGGATTTTGTACCTAAAAAAAAAAAAAGCATTCAGACAGTGTATTTTTACGTTTTGAATTACTTTATGATTTGAATTGTAAGTAGTTGTGTTAGCAAGGTCCAACTAGGGGTGCAGCAAACTGGTGTGGAAGGAGATGAAACTGAGTACCACTCTGCACAGAGCTTCTCTCTCCTCCACTCCAGCCACAGCAGTCAGGGATGCAATGCAGCCAGGTCGCTGAAGACCACATGGAGGACAAGATTTAAGAAAGAGGATGCAAAGGGCACATGAATCCCACCCTCCAGGTGATAGCAAATGGTCTGAGTGTGGCTTGATCTGTCAATGTGGAAGCTGCTTTGCTTAGGTTTGCCACACACTCATGCCCTGTTGTCCTTCCTGAAATGCTGAACTAATTTGTTCTTTCCAATTTAGCAACTCCAGATACACTTGAGCTTCAAATCTACGATTAAATTGTTAAGGTCATAAAACACTGCAATTTCAAAGAGGCTTGCTCTGGTGTGGACAGTGGGGTGACATGGTTTAGTGGTGACCTGGCAGTTCTGGGTTGATGGTTGGACTCAATGATCTTGAAGGTCTCTTCAAACCAGAACAATTCTATGATTTTATGATGCAGCTCAGTTTATGTTTGCTAGCAACACTGGGGGGGTGGTAAACTGGTGTCAGCTGCTCAGAAGATTTGATCACCAGAAGAATGAGTCCTTTTGTCCCAACCAGTGTAGAGGTAAATGAACCTGTCCATGTAAGAATTGATGCCATGTAGTCTAGAGGCTGGGCTGAAAAGAATGACTACACCACATAGGGAAGAAAAAGGAGAAACTATGTTTCAGTGGCCATTCAAGCTGGTATGATAGCACTGTTACAGATACAAATAGCAAAGCATTTTTTAAGTTTGTAAAAAAATTTGAAAACTAAATTAAAATACTGAGAGAAAGTATGCTACGTCAAACAGCTGGGGGGAGGGATGTTTCCCCTCAAAAGACATATTTTCCAAAGAGTGATTAACAAATCTTCCTAAAACACCATTTTTCAAAATGAAAATTATTTTTAAAAATGTCTACTAACTGTTTCACCCAAATGTCACATGTCAGAAAATAATGTCTTTCACAGAAATCCAATCACAATCCTCTCCGTACTGGTGAAAAAAACCAGAGATTTTCATTCTGTTTCAGTAACAAAACCATCATTTCTGTATCATGCTGCTGGACTACGTTTGACAGCAGAATGCTGTACAAATCTAAGCTCTCCTAAATTGTGCTTGACACCATGCACCACATGAGAATGTAACAGGTCTTTCTAAATTCAGCAGCATAGAGGTTTGGGTTTTGGTTTGTTGCATTAATAGTATTTTTTCCAAGTTATCTGAGCTTCCATGCAGTCTGATCTCAGGAATTCTCTGAAAAGCTAGAGGGAATTTTTTATTTACTCATTTAACTTGGAAATGTACCAAAACTTGCAGCATGTTGAAATAATCGTAAAGTTTGGGACAGAAAACAGGTATCTGAAAGTCAAAGAAGACTACATATGTGTACTGCTTGTTGATTTTCACTATTTCTCTCTCTAACCTTGCCTCTATCATGGCTCTCTTCACAGCCATTGTGGTCAATCAGCAAACCATCCTCAAGAGAGTCTCAGTACCTGAGGAGAAAACAGTGGGTCAAGCATGTTGTTTCAGCCTTAATTCAGTGTTTCTTGATGCTGGTGAACTGTATCCAATCATACCTTTAATCTAATTTCAGCACATTTTGTGCACAGGAATATACCTTTACATTCAGCTTGGCAGTTGAGCATGGAATAGTAGAATAAAAGTGCTTTAAGGGATTGTGAATGGTAAATAAATGGGTCTAGAACACAAAGATTTTTCTTCTAATTTCAATGATCAGAAAGATTTTATAACATTAACCTCACTGAGCACTATGAACATTGCATAGATGAATCATTTCGATTCTGAGGCTGTGCTTATTTTTGGCTTGTTAGGGTTGGATCCTGGAAATCCTGAGACTGGAGATGCTTAACAGCTTCTTGCAGAGCTTTGTGAACTTGCAAAAGACAAACCTCGGCGAACTTCGTATTTTCTTGTTATCTCTGGGTTTCATAAGAAAAGAGGTAGTCTGTGTAATTTAATATCATAACTGTGCTTTTGTTAAGTCAGTTTGGCAGAGATTCATCTCACTAACTTTAACATCTAAAGGTGCATGGAAAATGAGAGAACACTAGTTGTCTAGGTTCCCTTGAGAGCCTGTGGAAAGTCAGGAACCTCTCAGCGGCACTTCACATCTGTATCATGTACATACGTTGGCAAGGGATGAATCACCTGCTGGAGGTGCACGTACCTCTTGGCAATGATTCAATTTAGGCCTGAGTAGGCTGAAAAACTATCTTCAACCAGATGCTTAACTTCTGGACAAGCTAAAGTGAGTTCGATCAATCCCATCTGAAAGCCCTAGGTAGTTTTTGCTGTTTCTTTTGCTGTATTTCTAGTCAGAAGAGAAAGAGTTTAGGAGAAAGACTTTATTCAGTAAGACCTAATTTGGCCATTGTCCCTGGTGACTTCATTTAGTGCACATGTTATATATTTACCCATTTATATGAACGGTACTGGTACAAGGAAGACGATTCAGTGACCCAGAGGACATATACATCATACCTTTATGCTGAAAGCAATCTGAGACAGGGCCTCAGCTGCCTCTGATGGTGGTCCTATTCAGCTCAATGTTGCATGCCATATGATCCTATAAATGTAGCTGAATGTATTCTCTGATAGTCAAATTAGCTTAGAACTGGTTTGTTTTCTTTTTCCTTATTTCATGGGTTTGATGGCAGTTGCACTGCTTTGTAACATCAGAACAAAGAATTTTCTAGTACATAAATACATATGTTTTTTGTAGATGTGTTAGATGTATATAGGAGGCATCAGCAAAAAGGTACATGTAATTCCATTACACCCAAAAGACAAGGAACAAAATTTCCAGGCAATAGAACTTTAAGTCATCTGTGTGACAGTAATTCCCCTTTTTCTCTTGGTCTTAAATTAATATGGATGGAGGCAAAGTAAAACAGAGAAAATGAGCACTTGTGTGAAATACAAAAACAAGGGCCTCTTATTGAAAGGATCTGTTGATAAAGGAACCTGAGAGTTGAACATGAGACTTAAGACTTCATATTTGATTTATAAAACATACAAACACAAATATAGACATTTTTGCACTTAAATGTAATACAAAAGAAATACAAAAAGCATAACCCCTATGGCAAAATTCTTACTGAAGCAAGTAGAAAATTTCCATTATTTCAATAGTACAAGAATATTTTTCCAGTGTGTTCCTAGTGTGCATGAATTCCATCTCATAGTACTTTTGGTTTTAGCAGACTTACACTCAATCAGGTTCAGTGACCAAATCTTTAACAAGTCAGAAATTTTCAGAGACCCAGCCTAATTGGTCTTGTTTGAAAACTGCAGCTCTCAGTCTCTTAGAGCAAGACAACTAACAGAAATAAACCACCTTCACTATAATTGAGAAATACTGTTACAAAATATAAATGAATCTTAGTCAGGTAGTAGTTGTGATGGCTGCTTGGAGAGACTTCTTTTCATAAAATGCGGAAGAACAAGACCTTCTTGTCTATAAACAATATGATTGTCCTACTAAATCAATTTTTACTTTTCCACTAAAATCAATAGATTAGCAGAGATCTGAGTAAAGGCAGAGTCAGAGCCACTGATTATAATAATGCTAAAGAAAATAGGATTTGTTCTTTTCAGCATTTCTGTCAGAGCATAAACACACAGTATTGTTCATGACCAAACATTGTTTTCATCTAATCATTGCTTGCAGATCCATATACACTAGGCAGTGCCTTCCAGGTCCAGCTTTTCCAGTTTCCAAACACTGCTGTGTGCTGTGACCTATGCTAAAACACATGTAAATGAGAGAACATGCTCAGAAAATTTAGTCTGTCCTAGCTCATGTTCCTTTTTGGACCCTTTGGCATACTCTTTACCCAGGGTAAAGCTGAGAAGTGGCTGAGTGCTTAGCGTGTAACAGCAATCCTCCAGGCAGGCAGCCTCACAAATCTCCCTAGGGAGTCACAGGTCTCTGTCAGTGGCAGGTTTGTCTCACAGGTGGCTGGTTCTTTTCCAGATCAGCTATCTTATTGTTTAGGATGCTAATGCCCTAACGTTCTATGATTCTATGTCTGAATGACTGAGTTTCTTTATTTAATACTCCTTTGGGATTTCAGCTGATGTGAGATGGTAAGACAGCAGAAAAGGTAAAAGGCTGTGTATTCAAATGAAGTTTGGTCATGTTACATACAGAGCTCATACTTTCACACGTAGTTCATAAACTCTGTATTTGGATTGTCTCAAATCATCACAGAGGCAGACTTGGTAGCAATAATGAATGGTGTTTAGATAGCAAGATAACACATTTTCTTATGGATAAGATCTTCTTTTACTATTAATGTTGGGGAAAGAAGGGTTTTTCACTTTGATTTTTCTTGCGGCCAGTAAGTTTCATCAGCATCAAGAAGTTCTGCACGTATCTAGGCCTGGTACCAACAGCAAATGAATTCACTCTCTGCACAGAGCCAGTGAAAAGCTACTTAAGACTTCAGAACAGAAGCTCTTAAATGTTTTGCAGGTAAGCTTTTACATGCTTTGCAGATAAAATCAAAAGGTGAGGATAAAAATATAATAAAAGGAATTAAGGATGACACATATATAAAAGTCTGAGTTTCTCTTGTCCCTATAACCACAATGAGTTAACAGGTTAATTACTTTCAAAGGAGTGAAAATTAGATTGTGATGATAATTTGATACTTTCACCACTAATGTGGATTATTTCTTCCACACTTTATGAACACCCTTTTTAGGCTTCTTTTACCTTCCTCTCTGCAATGAGAATTACTGCAGGCATTTCTCTTCATTCTTAGAAGTATTCAGAAAAATTGGTTCTTGCAATTTGCACACTTTTTATTGTCACTTCTATTCCCATAAAATTGAAGCAAGATGGCTGAGGCAGAGCAGGTAGTTTCATGTCATCATCAGCCTGAAAAATCATTCAGCTCGTTCTTGCCAATCTTTTTTTCATTCTCTCCAATCTTTTTCTTTTACCCAGAATTATTTTGTTTCAAACATACCTTCTTCATAATGCTTTCTCAAATTGCTCCTTCGCCCCATCACCCAAGAAAAGAAGCAACATCAGTTTTCAAGTTTCTAATAAGTCATCAGAGATCACACTGAGTATATAAGTTACAGTTCCTGTCATGTATATACGCATGTGCCCAATAGCCAAACAGCAAGAAAAGTATTTTAGGACAGGGTTTCAAGGACCTCCTCTGGACCAATGTGAGGATTCGGAGACTGGGGACTAGAAGAGCCATTTGTGTTATCCAGTCACCCCTCAATCACAACACAACAAATATTCAGGCCACCAGAGCACCAACTGCATGCATACCTCAAATCATAATTTGCAGCACCCTTGAGGACGTAAACTAAAACATAAGAAAGCAACTGAATACACAGGAGGAGATCTGAAGACACTGGAGATGTATCACATTTCTGCGACAACACAGCATTTCTTAAAGTCATCTGGTCTCCTTCACCTAGCAAATGTGACACACCAGAAAAACTTATTTTGAGTTAATCAGGCCCTTAGGCTATGTCTGTACTAGTAAATAAAGGTGCAGGCACAGGTTGAAGCTTTGGCCTGTGATTATCCAGACGGCTTGCTTGCTGTGTGCTCTCCAGCACTGCTTTTGCCTACATCAGTTAACACAATGCTTCCAGACAGCGTGAGTTATGTTTGACAAAATATGTACGCCAAGGGCTATTTCCAGTATCAACCATAGAGTGTGGAAGGGAAGGGGAGGGAATACCAGGTGTTCGTGTACCCCCGCCCCCAATTTGTTAACCCTTAAACCACAACATTCCACCCCTTATTCCATACCATTTCCTGCCACACTAACTCATCACTTTCGGAACTGTCTTATTAATAGAGTCCAGGATGCAGGTTGTCTTTCATTGTGGCAGTCTCTCCGGCCAGGACAGTGCAGGTTGTGTTCCAGGGCA
>VWZK01019604.1:10669-105434 GCA_013396935.1 Baryphthengus martii
CCGCGGCTCTGGAGGGACCGGTCGCGATTAGCGAAGTTACTTATTTTTTACGTGCCGGGAGACCCGACGGTTAGTATCTCATAGATGCCGACTGCAAAAACCAAACTCTCCACGTGTTCTTCAAAGGCTCCCTGACAGTGCAGAAAGCCTTTTCCTTATTTATCTTGGAATCAGAAAACTTTTTTTTTGCCTTTTCCCTATGCTAATTATTTTAAACCCGTGGGTCTTTCATTGACACAACCCAGCCCTGCTTTCTCTAACGTTCAGTTCGCGTATCGCCGCATATTCATTCCCTCTCTCACTCTTTCGGTGCGTTTTATCACCCGTCTCTTTGCTTCTAATTTCAATAGTTCGGGGGGAAAAAAAAAAATCAGATCTTGGGATATTTAGGGTATTCATTAACCTAGTGAAGAGGAACAGAGGCATTATTACTCACATAGAAGGCACCCTGCCCCCATGTCTATCTAAGGGTTCATTGTAAAAGGATTAAAAGTTAAAGACCTTCATCTTATGATTCTTTCATTTAATCTTCGTGGCGCCTGAAAGACATGCTGGATGGATGATCACATTTAAAATATTCCTAATGTCGGCTACCTTAGGACTCCAGGCAGGGCAAACAAACGTAATTTATTTCCAGAAGAAAGGGTATATTGAGATGTTTAAGTTTATGAACCACCATTACCATGTATATTTGTTAGGTTCTGACAAATACCCAAATAACATTAAAATCAGCCATTCATCACATATGAATTTATGCAAAACCTTCTATGCCTGGGGCCAATATTTTTTTAGACAGAGTTTCACTTGCAAAAAAAAATAAAAAATAAAAAGTTTATTTAAAAAAAAAAAAGCCAAAAGCAAGAGTTTTTCATGACTGGTAAACACGAGAATTATGTGAACAGAAACTATTTCATGCTGGGATGGCAGCCAGGGACTCGGGAATGTCAACAAAAGTTCTCCGAAGGTTGAAAATGTCACTGGATTACAATACAAGGTCCTTTGCCCCATTAGCAAACTTTACTAAAGTAATATTCTGACTACTTAGCGAGGGGACTCACCCAGTGAGTTCTCTGTCTGTCATCCCAGTGATGGGGCAAACAGAGACTTCATCTGGAAACCACCCCTTATTGGGGTGGATTTGCTTAAAGATTTTCATTTTTTTGTGTGTGTGCAGAGATGTGTATTTGTGAGTGTTGTGTGAGTGTAAAATAAGCGTGTTCTTAATATAGTCTGAATATCTATCACAGTGTCTGTTTAATAGCCATTGTAACCAGTAAGACATATGTACATACCTGTTTTCTCAATTCATAACACTCTGTTACTAATAAATTTACAAGAATATTTTGGCTTAAAAAAATCAAGTTTCACCATCTGCAAGGCCCATGATTTTTTTTTTCTTTCTTTTTTTTTTAAATAAATAGCTAAATTTTGTCAACTGGTAGAGCAAAAATAAACTGGTAGTTTTCACTGTTGTTTCTGGTCAGGTTCACTTTCTGGTCCTTCTGCCCTAGTGTCGAAATGTTTGGCTTGTAGTGGAAGTGTTTCAAGCCAAACAAATAAAATATCTTTCTGATGAATGTTTCTATGCAAATCTTTTTAATATTAGATTTTGTAATATGTTTTTAAAGCAAAATTGAATTATGACTCTTTTAGTTGGAAATCAATTCATAATGTGGCCAATTTTTGTTTACTGGTCTTTGTAGTGGCATCAGGAGACCTCACAGAGACCACTGTGGGGAAGAAATAAGAAGGGAAAGGTTGAAAGTTTGCTTTTTGTTACTCTTCAGTTTCTTCTTTTTCCATGTTAGTGTCTTGAAGCATAGTACTGGGAATTTAAATCCATGTCTACTTCCTCCCATCTCGCCATGTCTACCTACCATAGGCTGCGTAACCTCGGTTGTCTGACCACGTCTTTGACCTAAGTGCTGCAGTTCCTTGTGAGGAGTACAGGACTTTGTCTTCTTTGGCAGTGTAGGTTGTCTTCATCCAGAATAATGTGTTCTGTCACACCATGTGTTTACTCAGACTCCAGTGAAGTTAAGGCCTGGTGTTCAGGGGAGGTTCCTTGATGGTCCTGGATTTAGCATCCAAGCCATTCTTTTTTTGCCAGTGCAGAACGGTATCGTATGTACCATTCTCAAAGGCTCTGTACTTCTGTTTATCAGAAAAATCACGTGTTTTAACAAAAGTTGTGATGTTGTAGGCTAATTTGAAAGTGCTAAGAGTAACAGTTGATAAAAAGATTAAAAAAAAAACAGTAGACTGGAATAAGTTGTCCAAACATTTGTCATAAGCTCATTCAGAATTAGTCCAGATAGTGTGAAGAAAAAGAAAACTTGGTTACACATACCGTTAAAGTGCGATGTCCTCACACGTGTACTTAACTGAAAAAAATTATTTGATTTGTCTTGTCCTTTTCAAAATACCACCACAAAGATAAATTCTTGAAATTGCACGATGGAGTCATCACAAAAATAACCACAGCTAGAAATGAGAGCAGTAGTGTTTGTATAAATACTGGACAAATTTTTCCTCTTCCATAGTTTTAATAGAGAAATAATCTTAATTTAGCAACATCAACAGCTGTTAAAAAAATCCCTAGCAGTTCACCTTACTTGGGTTGTGTTATATAAATGTAATCTGCACCATGTTGGCTGGATCTTGGATCCATTAAAAAGAAGATATTCCAGCTCGGAGATTTGCCAGGAATCTTCATTGAAAGTTGAAATAAATATCATGACGTCATCATATAATATAACATAACATCATAGCTTTCAAGGTGAGCCAAACCAAAGGTATGTTGGCAGGGGAACGCTGCCACCTGGTAGAGCCATGCTAGGAATAGATACGAGACTCTCATCCAGCGGGGAGGAGAGCAGCCAGGCTCTTCCTGGAGTGCCCACAAGGACCCTGCAGTCTTGCTGCGCCTGCGGCTCCTCTGGGAGCCTTGCTGCACGCGAGAGCTGCAGGGGCCGTGTCAATGCTCTCTTGTAAGAGAGCAGCTCCAGCAGATTTGAAGAGACCCTTTCATTCCCTTGCTCCCAGGCCAAGCAAGAAGCTCCAATGGTTAAAGGGAAGGCAATGAATACGTTCCCTTGGAACAACTGCTGGAACAGTTTAGAGGGGAACAGAAATATTCAGCAATCAACATTAAAGACTCTAAATCCTTCGAGGTGTTCCTGCAGGATCAGCAGCTCACAGCCCTCTTTGGTGAAGATTGGGTGCTGATGTATTGCTGTTAAGTTTCCTGCAGCTACTTCTTGTGGACTGGGGGGAAGCAGCTGCTCTGTGCTGTGCTTTCTGAAGAGTCTGAGAGAAAAGATACTGGAGGAGAAATCTGCATGGGTGTAACGTCACAGCCAGTCGCTTTTCTCTGCTGAACTGGAGGACAGGAGCTGCAGAGGTGGCATCATTTAGTCTCTGACTCTTGAGGTGGCTGGTTTAGATGGAAGTCAGCTGAGAACGGCCGCTCTGGGGGCTCACCGCTTCTATGGTCTGTCCTCTCCAGGGGTATGTTTATGCCGCCATTAGGCATGGTTCTGAGCCAGCACTCGAGACCAGACCAACCTGTGTGTGTCTTTAGGCCTGGTCAGGCTGCAGATATCCCGAAAGCTCCTCGGCCATCCCTGTGAGAGCCTCTGGCAGGATGCGGGTGCTCCTGTGCAAGAGCTGCCACCAAAAGGCAGCAACACTGGCTGAAGGCACACTGACCAGGCTGGAGCCTACTCTTCGCCTAAGACGGACATGCCCCAGGACTCGTGTCTCTCCCTCAGAGAATCCAAGAGTACTCGCTGCATCAGATAATCATAACTAAGTTTGAAAATAGGTTTCACACTCCCTCCTCCCTTTTTTTTTTTTTTTTTTCCCCTCCATGAGAGGGGGAGTGGCAAGACTCCCATCACAAAGAACGTTACTCAGAACCAGAACAGATCTTAAGGCACAACACTAAAAACCTGTATGCAATGGAGAAGGACTGGGTGGCTCGGGGGATTGGTAATGGTATAAAGAGCTTTTCACCGCTAGGCTTCTGGCTTCAATCCAGAGGTAGTAACTGAAAGCCACAGTCATCTGATGCCTGCACAGTGGGCTGTGTAGAATGAGTTGTTGGTCTCTGCATAGATCCTACCAAGCAGGATCCAGATCACAAAGCCACCACCTGAACTGACTCGCTTGGAAGGATTCTCAATGCAAAGAGCAAAATGGGAGAGGAATGAAGATGTTTGATCTGTGTCTGTGATTTTGTAGCAATAAGAATATCTCGTTGTTGTCGGGAGGGAAGGAGTTTGTTTTGTGGCAAAGGGGTTCATATAGGAAAATATAACCAGTATAGTCCCTTGTATAGGTACAACACTAATAGTGTTTACCTTCAGACATAGGAATATCTTTAGATTTGACCTACACCTGGCAACTTATCACCTGGCTTGGATGCAAAGCTGTGGTTCAGAGGAAGATGCAGCAAATGCGAGGGCCACGCTGTGCTGCATTATTCGACGTGCCCGCTGCACCGCATGGTGCCGTGCAAATTACCGACCGTAAACGCATCCCGTGCCCACCAGTGCCAGTACATTCTGCTCCCCGGGTCGGTCTGCTCTAATTAAGGCAGTGGCACTTTCCAGGGCTGAGGTTGGAGGTTACCCTTTCACAGGACCCGCCGTCCTGCAGCTCTGAACACTCGTTTCTCTGAACAGAGGATGGAACAGGCTGTGATTCAGGGTACGCTTGCCAAGCTGCTGTGTCGTACCTGTGCAATAAAAAAATCCAGCACCTTTCCTCAGCAGTAAATAAGCTGATTTTAACTTCAAGTATTAGGAAAAAGAAGTACCTAAAACCAACACATATTTATATAAAAGCCAGTGTAAATATCACTCCTCTGTTTCAAAATGAACCTTCTGGTATTCCAAGCACTTCATAATATTGTCTGTGAGTTAAAAATGGTCAGAAAATAATTTTCCTTCACTCCCCCTCCTAGTTTGCCGTGGACATGTGAAGATAATTGCCTATCTAATCAGTTTTCTTTTGCCTTTGCATGGATTTGTTCCTCCAAGGGTACTCTATTTCTTTCATACAGCAACAGAATACTGAAAAATATTGCTTAAATGTTATTATAAATGTGCATAAATTAGTACAGAGACTTTATAGCCCGGTGAGACAAGCTAAAATACTATCTTTTCAAATTGAGTGGTCTTCCAAGTTCATCGTGTCCTTCTGGAATAAGTGGATAAAATTTTGCTTTGTGGGTAATACTTGCACAATAAATGAGGTCATTGATTTGAACCTTGAAGATCTTGTGAATAAGCCTCACTGTCTTAGAGTCAAGCCCTAAATTAAGCCTTAGTGCTACATTAGAAGTTTTTCTCTGGGCCTTAGAAACACTGAGGTAGCTCTCCTCTGTCTCTTTGTATCTGCTCCTAGGCTGTTGGCTTCAGAAGGGTGTGAAGAATCTCTTTTCACCACGTAGTTTACTGGATCCATATCTCATGTTGCTGTGGTGGGTTGACCCTGGCTGCACACCAGGTGCCCACCTGTCCTGGTTTCAGCTGCGATAGCTTCTAGTAGCTGGTCCATGTGGACTCAGGATCAGAATAACGTTGATAAGCTGCTGATGTTTTAGTTGCTGCTAAGCAGTGTTTACACAGAGTCAAGGACTGTTCAGCTTCTCACCCCACCCGGCAGTGAGTGGGCTGGAGGGCACTAGAAGCTGGGAGGGGACACAGCCAGGACAATTGATGGCAACTGACTAAAGGGGTATTCCAGACCATATGATGTCATACCCCGTATATAAACTGGCAGTACAACTGCTTGAGAACCAGCCAGGCATTGGTGGCCGAGTGGTGAGCCAATTGCAGTGTTCTTCACTTGTTCTGTATATCCTGATTCTATTATTATTATTCACTCCTTTTAGATCCCATTAAACTGTTTTTATCTCAACCCACAATTTTTTTCGCTTTTACCCTTCCAGTTCTCTCCTCCATCCCAAGGAGGGAGNGTCCCTCATTCCACTGTGGGGAGGGGAGTGAGCGAGTGACTGTGTGATGTTTAGCTTCATGATGAGTTAAACCATGACTCTACCAAAGCTGCTCCATCGCTCTCCCTCCTCAGCTGGGCAGCGGAGAGTAAACATAATGAAAGGCTCATGGGTTGAGATAAAAATAGGGAGATCACTCGGCAATTACCCTCATGGGCAAAACAGGCTTGACTTGGGGAAATTAGTTTATTACCAATCAAATCATAGTAGGATAATAAGAAATAAATCTTAAAAACACCTTCCCTCCCATTCCTCCCTCTTCCCGGGCTTTACTTCCAATTTCTTTCCCTGCTCTCTGCCAGCAGCACAGGGGAGTGAGGAATGGGGGCTGCGGTCAGTTCATCACATGTTGTCTCTGCTGCGCCTTCCTCCTCAGGGGCAGGACTGTTCACACTACTCCTCTGCTCCACCCTGGGGTCTCTCCCATGGGAAATGGTTCTCCACAAACTTCTCCAACATGAGTCCTTTCCATGGGCAGCAGTTCTTCACAAACTGCTCCAGTGCGCGTCCCTTCCTCAGGGTGTAGTCCTTCAGAAGTGGAGTGCTCCAGTGCAGGCGCCCCGTGGGGTTACACATCCTACTGGCAAACCTGCTCCAGCGTGAGCGCCTGTTTTCATAGGTCCAGAGATCCTGCCAGGATCCTGATCCAACACAGGCTTCCCACCGTATCACAGTCTCCTCCAGGCATCCACCTGCTCCGGCGTAGAGTTCTCCGTGGGCTGCAGGGGAATTTCTGCTACAGCATCTGGAGCAACTCCTCCCCCTCCTTCTTCATTGACCTTGGTGGCTGCAGAGTTGTTTCACATATTCTCAGTACTCTCTTCTGGCTGCTGTTGCGCAGTAGATACACCTCCACCCCCCCCTTCTTAAATATGTTGTCCCAGAGGCGCTCCAACCATCGCTGATGGGCTTGGCCTTGGCCAGCGGTGGGCCCATCTTGGAGCTGGCTGATATTGGCTCTATCAGACACAGAAGAAGCTTTTAGCAGCTTCTCACAGAAGCCACCCCTATAGCCCCCCTGCTGCGAAACCCTTGCCACGCACACCCAGTTCAGTTGTGTATATACACAGTGGAGTATTCTGGTTCACTGGGAAGTCTAATAAAGTTCAGGAAGAACTACATGAAGAAGGCATTACGGCTGGACCACCAGGTCAGGGCTAGTTACGCTGCACTTAAGCTGTCTTCAGGAAAAGTGCAGAGCATTCTGGGCTGAGCCAACAAAATCTTAAGCACATGCTCAACCCAAACTCCATGAGCACCTCCACAGAAGGACTGCTCACCTGGTCAAACATGTACGTAGGGTCTCCCTTGGATCAGGCCGGAGTGCTCAGCACCCTGCGCCAGAGTCCCGAGGGAACCGAGAGCAGCTTGGGTGTTCAGGGGAGGGCTGTTGGATCTAACCAGGAACAGCTGAGTGTTGTGGTTTGTATAAACTGTTTGCCATGTATGTGTGGCATGTGGCAGTAAATGAAACACTTACTTTAAAACTTACTGAAGTTCTTTCAGCAGAAAAATTAATGTGGGGTTGGCTTTTATGCGTTGTTTCAAATGAAGCAGAGATTTATACGCCTTATTATCCTAATTTTTTTCCAGACAGTGCCCTGAGTATCGCTCATATCTTATGGGAAATTAAATATCAGGGTTTTTAAAGAGATCATTTTTAATTTCCCATCTATGGTACGAACAAAAAAAAATGAGTCAGTCTAATGAAGTGGCATGTAGTCAAATGTTCAGACTGTAACCATCCACAAAGTATTTGAAGCAATCTGAATGAAACTTTTCAGACGGCTAGACTAGGGTCCTCTTACTCCTAAGCTTCTGAAAGATGCCAGTAGATATTAAGGCTAATTTTTTCAGGCCTGGGTGCCTGTGATTGGGCATCTTGTTCAACAAGCAGACACCTCCGGGGAAAAAACCACAACTATGGTTTGAGTATTGGAGGTAGAAGCTCACAGCTCTCGGTAGGAGACAATGATGATACACCACACAGTGAAAATCTGCAGATGAAGCCTTACTGTTTAAGTTTGTGATATTTATAATCGATCACAGTAAGATTTTTTTTTTTTTTCCAAAAAGAGCTAATAGATGCACATTTTAAAAAAAGTGGGATTTAGGTACATAACTTTCCTAGGAGCTGCAGAAAATATCATCTCCCAATCTGCTCACTCTGAAGTAATGAGAAAAAGAAAAGGATTTACAGCTTCTCACAAGCAAGAGAAATCCCAAAGCAAAATAGTTAGATTCTAAGTTGTATCTTCTGCCAGGGTGGATTTGTAGGGGAAAAGTGAAGATGGGGGAGATCGAGTTAAAGCAGCACTTACCCTCTCTTCACTTTTTTCCCTCCTCCTGCCTCCCACCAGTGTGGTTGATGCTGTCACGTGCTGAAGGAGTGGTTGAGTCTCCTCCTTCCTTCATTTCAGCTCTCCACCAGCCCCTGCAGATGCAGTGGACAAATGTATGGACTTCAATACAGTTATTTTATGCTGATTGAAGATCTTCATCTGCTAATAAAATAAATGAAGTCTTTTCAGAAGTCTCTCCTATTTCTTGTTGCTTAAAACCTTTCTGTCTTTGGCACACTAAAGCTGTCACTGAAGTTTCGCTTTGTCCGTTACCGTATTTTCCCTGAAGGCAGTCATAATATTGTGATTAAAATATTTTTTGACCAAATAGTGGATGTTTTATGAAATTGCACATTTTCTTTTGCAAGTTTAGCTTTGTGGAGTTTCTTTAGCTTTCCATAAAACCAAAGCAAACCACAGGCTTTTTTAGCTTCGGTAAAATAAGTGCGTTCTCAAGCTATACAGCCCACTCTTGAGGAGCTTGTGAGAAACTTCCAGCATAGCCTTCGCAATTTTGCTAGAGTTAAGATGAAAGTCTGCAATTAAAAGGATGGTTTTGGTCACTTGATAGTGTAAAGCAGCAGTGTTGAGGGGCGGAGCAGAAATGGTACTTCACCGTCAGGTAGAACATCTAGTATGACAATCCTAGTCAGCGTCTTCCAAGACTTGTGGTGTCTCTGCAGGGGCTGGTACCGGTCTTGACCTAAGCAAGCTATTCACTGGCAGCAGTAGGAGGCTTCTGTTTCCTCTGCAGCTTTTCCTTCAGGAAAGAATATGACGGACATATTGCACAAGTGTTGTAGGTATCTACCTTCCTATGGCCAAGTTCAGGGCAACTACTACTGCAGCCTCTGGTGACCCTCTGTGCTACTCAATGGAAACGATCATTTGAACGCTGAGGGGAAATGGCAATATTTGTAAGATATTAAGCCCTGGAACATGTGAAACCTGATTTCCTGTCGATTTATGTCTTGAAAGTGAATTTCTGGAGCTCATTTGACAAATGTATTTGGAGCTTGTTATTGTCAAGAATTTAATATTCATAACTGAGAGCGCATGTAGACACATGCACTGCACAGTCCAATAAACATAATTTCCTTTGAAAACAAGAAAAAAATTAGAAAATTGCTATAACACTGAATAATAGATCAGAATCCCCTAAATCTATGAGTAGCAAAAAATAAACAGCCCCATTGCAAATCACCCGAAATCTTCTCCTGCCTCACATGCTCTTGAGCATTGTTTCTGCAATGGCACTTACACTGTAGCAGTCAAATATGTTATTTATTTCAAAGGATTTTGCTGCCTTCCAGCCTTACTGAGAAATTCTATCATTTATTCTGCAACCCTTGTCCATCTTCTTAGTATTTTGGATTCATTTCGTTGTACCGCAGATGAAATTAGATTGAAGGTCCTTTTGAGAAAATGTCCCTGTTTCTGTGTTTCTGCTGTATGGTGCTTGGAATGGTTTAGGTTCTGTTAAAACAGTAAATGCTTCTGGCCCTACTTGTGCAAATTGTCGTACTGAAGTCCATAGATTTATCTGCTTGTACAGCTGAGAAAAATATTCTAGCAGTTTTTCTGGGGCAAAAATGGTGACTCAGTGGTAGTGTAACGTTTTACAGATTCACAGCAGTTGAAAAATGTGGTCACTTTCCAGCTTTGAAAACATTAAACAATTTTTTTAAATTTTTTTAAAATAAAATATTTTGGTCTGATGTTTTCAGAGTAATACCTATTGATTTTTTAATTTAATATTTTTTATTATTATTTTGAAAGTCCTCATTCAATTCTGTTACAAAAATCCATTCCCTTTTAACGCATGGAAGCCAAAATCCCATCTCAATCAAAAGTAAACTCTTTAAGGTTGAACAGAGCATTTTGTGTGATTCTGAGCCAGTAATTCTTACTCTTCAGCTCACCAAAAATTCTGAAAATGTATTATTTTTGGTGAGCTCTGAGCATATATTTAAATTATTCACCAGAGCTATGAGGAATGGAAAAATTAGATTGTCTCACAGCTCAAATCAGATGCCAGATCCATAGCTGCAGTAAATCAGCAGAGCTTTGCTGGTGTCAGGCGAGCTATTCAGTTGTGTGCAAGCAAGGAATCCGCCTCCACTCAGGAATTTGGTTCAGTGGAATTGTGTAGATGGCCTCTGCAGGTGAATATGGCTTGTAGCTGAGATCCTTGTGAGGGAAGACTTGCGAGACAAAAGTATTATCTGAGTTATTTGTGGCAGTAACATGCGATGCCTGTGTTTTCAGGACTGTTAGTACAAATCCTGTGTGCGCGGCCGTGCATTACATGAATTTACTTCCACACTCCTTCCCTAGCCATATGAAAAGTTGCATGACTTCCAAGGCTTTCTATGTGCTGTTGATTAGCATTCCACCAGGATCACTAACCTATTAGAGTGTCTGTCACTATTGGTGGAAAAGAGTCTTTTATTTCCTTCTCAAATGATTTTGCTTTTCTTCAATGGTGTCCATAGCAACACATACTGGTAGTGATGAGTCCCTGATTCTGTTGCAGGCTTTCCAGAGCAGTGTCCTGCCAGTAACAACAGTTGACCCGACATTGTAAGGCTGCTGAGAGGCACGTAGCCACGCGGGTTCTCCTGATGAATGGGAGGTATCTTTCTTTACGACTTAGGGCAGTTCTGCGAAATGACAGGGTTGATTTCAAATCAGACTAGTGTCTTATGTAATTCTAAACACAATTATGGGAGTCTAACTTTGGAAGGCGTTCTAACAGAAACTCCTTCTCTGACTCTGTGTGCCTGTATGTGTTCTGTGAACGTGTGTAACTATTTCTACCAGTAGGAGTCTGCCACTGTAAGCTGAACGGTAGCTCTAATAGCAAACAGGCTGTGGCAGAGATTGTCCAGAATGTAGCCAGGGGACAAGGAAAGTCATTTGTCCCTTAATCTTCTCTCCCTGTTTTTAATCTTTTTGTCTAGGCAAAAGACATTTCAAGGCAATGAATTATCTGCAGTACAGACTATCTGTGCTGCAGACTTTAAATTAGAACCAACAATCTAACATCAAACTCAAATAAGAATGACTTCATTACCTAGACTGAAGCTGGCAAGGAAGACAGAATGCTCTGCTGTGTGGTCTCCTGTGCCTTAATCTAATACTCAGAACTAATAGGAACAAGTCTTGGACTTGGGAAGAGTTGGCTTTATATCACAATGTGCACAGAGCAGGGACCAGGTCCAGTAACCTTTCTTCATGCAAGTAATTCTTGCTCACATATGTAATCAATGGGATGATTTGCTTAGGTAAAGATTCTCCACATGTGTAAAAGTGGAAAGGATCCGACAAAGTTCTGCAGTTTTTCTTTCTCTGACTCATACTTGTCTCTGGATTTGCTTTGTGTATGTATTGGCACTGCGGTTGCCTCCAAGCCCCAAGTACATATCTGCAGTTCTGTACGTTGTATTTTGAATGCCAAAGAGACATCCCGAATTTCTCACGTACCCATCGAAGAATCTGTATTTTGGAAGCAAGAAATCTTGACCAAATGCCTATTGCTTTAAATCAGAATGATACGTGCTGGCTGCAATAGCCCTGCCATCTTCATTTGTGCTAGTCATGGGATATTTCTGGGTTTCAATGCCATTTCTTCCAGGGACAGCTTCACCCTGATGTTTTGCTATAAGGGTCCCATCTGAGCTGGGGCCAAGCACAATGAACGTTATGTTAACAGATGGACACGACTGCAGTCAATAGACCGTGCCTAAGTGTGAGTGGTGAGAGCAGAACTCACAGGTGGGAATGGCCAAATGTCTGTCTGTGCTGTGGTTAGGGGGACATACCATTGCTAATTCTGCTGTGGGCTGACTTAACTGAAAAAAGAAATTCTTCCTTCGCCACATAAGGAGAGGTTTTGGCCTGTTGGAATTGCCTGGGTGGTGCAAAGGAAGGTTGGGTGTAGAGAGACATTCTAATTAAGTCTCTATCCCCTTTTGTTCATATCTTTTTAGGAAAGCCCCTATGGAATAGACCAAAATAAGCTCCTACCCCTAGCTGAATAGGTTGTCAGGGTGCAGAACTATATTCTGAAGACTTATGCATGTGTAAGGGGTGTGTAACATTTTTGTCTGAATGGAGCCCTATGTTCTCATAATTTATAGTAAGTAATCTTATTTGCAAAGCATGCCCTTACAGTTTTAAAAAACAAGTTAATTGACTTGCATAAAAATCAAACATGTCAAAGTTTTCCATCTCGACACAAACACCACATTGAGCAGCACGTTGCTACAATAGCCATGATGCAGTCTGGGCTACCTATTGAGATATTTCATAAACCAAAATGGAATCTTAAAAACTTTGTCAGTTTTGCATACCTCTGAGTTGCTGAATTTAGGAGTCCATTACTCGACTAATTATACAATGTTTTATTTTTTTCCTTGTGTAAATAAACAAACTTGTGTCTGAATTTTGGCAAGGGGCACTAGAAGCCAATTAGAAGGTGTTCCCAATGTATTACAGTATTACAAACAAGATGCCTTTTCTTAGAAAGGCGAACACACCGTGTTTCTTTTAATGAGTGTGAAAATATACCAGTTGCTTAATCACTAGCAACTTATAGTTATAAGCATAAGTGAGTCCTTTCTCAGGAATGAAAAACATAGCTTAGTTTCTTTACTAACAGATGACATTTTAATTTACAGCTCCAGTTTTTGTCTGGAAGGGCCAAAACATCTGAATTATTCAAGAGAGAAATAAGCGGCAGAGGGGAAGTATAAGAGAGCAGGCAGGAGTTTCTTATCTGGGCAGACTTCAGCCTGTTCTCCTTTGCGTAGTGAGGACGGTGTGCTCTCCTCGGTTTGTGTCTGCAATGCCAGCTGGGATCCTGTGTCATCCATCCCTAGGAGGGTTCATTCACTCAGCCTTGCCACACTTGAGCACTAAACTGGATCCCCTACTAAAGCGATGTTAAGTCACGGATGTGCAGTTACTGAAGGGTAGACCGTGCTTTCTGCGTGTTGTAGGTACGGGCTGGAGCACAGCGAGCCGCAGGAGCAAGTGACTCAGCTGCAATTTCTTCTCGTGATCCCCTTCTGGGTAACAAACAGAGATGCAGCCTTGACTTGCCTTGAAAGGGCAAAGCTTCCTCCTCTGCATTCTAGACAAATCACAATATGCAGGCTCGTTGTGAGGCAAGAAAAATATTAAGCTGGATAAGAGGCTGGATAGAACAAGTAACTCCATATAGAGACCCTTTATCCTTGTTTTTATTGAAATGTTTGTCTAGAAACATAAAGATGGCTTGATTTATGACTTGTTCAGCAAGCTCCAAATCAGATGGCGTTGCATTCAGAGCAGTGAATCTGTCAGCCTGGTATTACTCCACTGCAGCCAGTGGAGTGGCACAAATTCCACACAGCGACACATCCCTGGTTGCTAGTCACTGGTGTTATGGCAGGAGTATGTTACTTGTCAGCAGATAGAAAGTATGGAAGAATCTGGCCCATCGTGACTTTTAATCCTTCTCATAAAAATAAAATAAGCCTTGGGAAAGCTCTCCAATGTTATTTAAAAATAGAAGAATGAGTGTTAGTGGTTTTATATGGATTACGTAAATTACTAGTTTATTAGAAAAAGGGATCATTTGAAAAAGAGATAATTTCCCTCAAAGGGAACATTTAACTTCGTTAGGTTATTTTATGGATATTTTATTTTACTTTTTAAAATAATTAAATCTTTTAAAGCAGAAATTTTCATATTTTATTTTTTTTCGTCAAATAATGCTTTTCCTGCTTCAGAGCTACACAGCCACTTGTGAGCCTGCCTCGGTGCTGCTCAGCGCCGAGGCACGTGCTCCTGAAGCCAGAGCTGAGTAGGTTACTGTGCGGAGCTGTGGTCACAGGCTGTGCCTGTCCTGCTAATTCAAGGCATAGGTAATGCTGACTAACTTGAAAACACAGGAGATTGAATCCAAAGGCAGCTGTAGTGCCCAGCTTCAGTTATGTCAGGGACACAAGTTAGATTCCTGAGTTAGGAGTTTAGTACCAGTGGGGCATTCGGAGAGGCAGAGGACAGTTCACAGGCTGTTTACCGCTTGAATTATTTGCTCTAAATCATGGTCAGAATTTTCACAAAGGCTTTATAACAACATAACAAAAACAGTTCAGGAGTCTGTGAAAGTTAAATGAGCACAAACTGCCCACTAAACCCACAGACTAACCCGTCTGAGATGCAGGGAGTAAGGGCCAGCGATCCTGCCTGGAGCGGACTCTCCGTCCGGACACGTTGTGGACCGTCCCTTTGGAGACAGGGTGATGGGGTGGCACTGGGAGTGAGAAAGTCATGGCTGGTGAACCCCTTCTGTGCAAGGCAGCCAGTGCAGGTGTAGATTGAAAGCAATTTCTGCTCCCTGTTCAGCACGAGAAGTTGACTGGGAAGGGGCTGTGGTGAGTGCTGAGTCTACGTGACGGCCTCACAGACCTAGTCCTAGAGTGGTGCTGCTGGGACACAGCCCCCTTGCTTCCTTCCTTCCTATCACTCACAATTGTGATGAAGAAGAGGAAGAAAACATACAAAATTGCCCCTTTTGCTGTGATTTTTAATGAAATGTTAGTCTTGTCCAAAAAATGGCTTTTTTTCTTTTAGTAATGTGTCTGAAAATGTTCAGGTTCAGATTCTGAAAAAATTGTGAGGCTCTGATTGGGTAGCAAACTTTCTGTTGAAAACAGGAAAAAAAACAGGTTTGCTTGTAAAAATTCTTTGGTTTTCAGTACCCAAAAGCAGAGGGGAAGAACTTAGTCCAAAACGAAAACATTTCAGCTTTCTGTCGCTGAAAACCAAAAAATTGTCATTGGATTTTTTGTGGCGAAAGTAATAGTTTCTAATCCAGTCCTGAGATTTTCCAGGACATTTAGGGAATAGTAGGCTGTGCTCTGGATGGAGACACAGGAGGCCAGAGCTCAGTTCTCAGCTTTGTCAGAGGTTTTTGACAAGCTACATAATCTAATTGCCTACATGCCCTGATAGAGGTGGCCCAGGGCTCTGCTGGAGTCAGTTCTGTCTGGTTTGGTAGAAAATAAAAGCCAGTTAATGAAGTGGCTGTTTAATGCCGCTTCAAGCAAGCTCAGCTCCTTGTCACCACTATCCCCTTCTCAGAAAAACCCCGTTGCCTGCCTGTTTTTAGCTCAGCCAGGCGTCTCTCTTCCTTTCCTCACTCCCTTCCCTTTCCCCTTCCACAACCCTGCCGAGGCTGCCTCTGCCTCAGGCTCACCCACGGTGCAGGAACCTTTCCTTCCAGGGCAGCCTCCGGATGGCTGAAGCCTGTCCTCTAGATCACACAAGACCCCAGATGTCCCAAGTGCCCAGTGGATTGTCATGCTTCAGAAGCCATAGTCACACCACAGGTAGTCTCCAGGCTGTCCACAAGGTTCCACGGGGTCAGAAGACAACCAGATCCTGAGAGACACTCTCACGGTCACGTATTGACTACTTTTCTGTCTCAGTTTTTCTTTTGTAAAATGGGAATAATATCCTCGATCGGTTTTCTGTCTTTTGGGCTCTCTAGTGGGGTGTGGGTCTGTGCTGCCTTGGACATTTAGGTCCCTTTTGTAGCTGCAGAGACGAGGCTGTTAAAGGTTCCCTGGTACTACTCCTGGATAAGAATCCATACATCCATACATCTAAATACTCCCTTTTGTTCACATTTTTATAAGCGTTTTGCTTTACTGGGAAAGATCCTCAACTGTTGTAAATTTGGCAGGAGTCCACCAAAGTGAGAGCAGCTCTACCAACTTACACCAACTGAGAAGCTTGGCCCCAAAAAGTGCTTGAAAAAAAATAATAATCTTGTAGGAATCCTTTTGTTAATAGAATTAGCATATTTGGAGTTTACAGCATTTTCAAAAGTTCTGTTAAAAATAAATTCCTGAAGTCCTGGATAAATAAATAGTTGTACAGAAGAGTCTTCTGTAGCCACGAAGTTGCCAAAAATTATCAGTAATCCTCAGTCAGATGGAATGTACAGTTGGCAAGGGGATGGCAGGAAAAAGTCCTCACCAGTTCTGCCTCATATTCCCATACAATGAGAGATGCCAAGTTTTTCCATTAGTGTCTGTGATGCCGTTGAAGATGGGAGTGTTTGTCATTAAGGAGACCTTGTTTTAGTTAAATAACCAGTGAAGGGCTCAGTTCGGTTGCATATTTTTCCATCACTAGACGTTGATTTCACACGAGCTGCTTTATTTCGTTAATGAAATTTGACCCTTGTTTCTTCTCCCTCTGCGTTTAACTCAATTTAGGTCAAAACACAGAATATGCAAATGAAGAACCACAAGTCCAGCCCACTAGTGATGTGGTTTTAAAGTCCTGAACAAAAATAAAAATTATTTACAGACTAGTCTGGGGCAATATATGCCTTGAAAACTGACATCCAGGATCCTGGCAGCTGACGTATGTATTTATTTAGGCTTTGACACTGCTAGGATTTATAATCTGGGGGGGGTGAGGTGGTGTTTTTTGGAAAGCGACTAGTGATTTTTAAGGGCCTTTATTCTGAGTGATGAAATTCAGACAAATGAAACTGGCATGTGCTTCCTGCTGTCTGAAACACTGCTTTATTTAAGCCCTCGGTAGTAAAGCTTCAAGCTCTTGAGAAACCCCCAATCACTTGTCAATTCTATGTGTCTTGGCCCCTGGGCACAGTGCATGTAAGTGGATAATGGGCCAAGAGCTGTTTTGATTTAAAACTGTGGAATTCCCGCTTGGTTCAGCAGGAATTACACCTGTTCAACCAAGGGCAAACTTTGGCCCAGGAATTGAAATCTAAAGATACGGCTGTGTTGAGGCGCAGTCGCACCACGCAATTCCATGCAATTCCATGTGATCCCATGTGATCCCAGCCTCGCCGTGTAGTTTTGCTTCAGAAGGATTACACCTACACCAGGCACACCCCAATGATGAAATAACCAAGTAGTAAGAAAACGGGAATCTGCTCAGTCTGAGGTTCTCCAGTCCGTTTGACTGGATCCAGCTCTAATAAATACACCTACTAAATGTTCCACCATTAGATTTATGTGCTTGCGTTCTTCTCCGCCAACAGAAAAGTTATAAACACTTTGCTGCTTGGAAGAACCATCTGCTGAAAAGTTTAATAGCTTAATTGCAAATTTGGAGTGTGTAGCAATGTTTAATAGTCAGAAGAGTAGAGCTGTAGTTCTAGGAGTGACTGTGTCTGCATAGCACTTGCATCTTTTCAATTAGCCCTGAAGGCAGATGTCTGAAAACAGCAAAATTAAGAGAGACTGAAAAGATTTGCCATCATTGCCATGATTAAGCTCCATTCATACCCAATTTTTCAGTGTTTTTCCTGACCATCAAAACATAAAGGCTAAGTCTGAACTATTTAAGGACTAATACAGCTGCAGATTAAATTAATATCTACATTATAGCAGCTACTTACTGTGACTGTCAAAAGTTAGTTTTACCCCAGAGGAAAGGTACAAAGAAAACAATGGAGGGTCTTCTGTGTGAAACCTTGAAATCAGATCCTAACAGTCACGCAGAGTTGTACAGATGTAATACAATCTAACCTTTTCATGTTTAGACTAAAGCATTTTCATTTAACATTATACTTAACGGAACAGCTTTAAACCAGCCACAAAGAAGTGACCTGGCATGTTTTGACTATAATAAGCATTGATTCCATGCCTATAAATTTTATAGTTGAATCAATTATACTTGTTCTTTATAGGATTAAAGAAAACGTTCCATTTCAAATGGATTTTTTTTTTTATTCTCATGACAGAGAGGAATTGAAGGGGAAAAAGAAAGAAAAATGAGTGAGCAATGTTAAAATTATTAAGAAAATGCCTAGAGTATTTTCTCCTAGAATAGAAGCTGTCTAGATAGAATATCTCAGCCTGTGGAAAGATCCACAAACACTGAAAATATTTCTAACTTACCATGAAGTGAGAAAAGGACCAGCTGTGGTCTTTCACTTCCCAGAACAGTTAGGAGATGACACTCAAATCTCCCTGCAGATGGGCCTGTGCCATCAGACTCAGCACTGACCAGGAAGGCACACATTTCTGACAGAAGTCAGAAATAGTAGACTGGGCTTTGGGGAGAGCTCAGTTAAATTTTCATCTCTGCCACAAGCTTCCTTGGACAACTCACCTTTCATCTGATAGTATGAAATGTTCAGGCCTGGTACGGTGTCTTTTTAGAGCGCCCGGTCAAATGGGACTTTCAGTCTTTGGTGGGACAGCTTGAACACAAGTCTTTAAGTATCAATAACTGATACAATTAAATGATGCCTATGAAATGCAGTGTTCTCCATGCTTTTTGCCTGTTCGCTGGTAGAGTTGCAAAATCGAATAGCAGAGAAATGAAACAGCTCTGAAACTCTTTGTGTTTGTGGTTTCTGTATTTGGCCACAGAAATTGTATAGGGGTTTTGAAGTACGTTGCAATCACTTACCATGCTACCATTATAAAGTAGGCATATTTCTAGATGTTTGCAGAGAATTCATGAAGATATCGAAGGCCGTTGTTAGTCAGAGTTCGTCTGTCACAAAGCAAGGAATAGAAGCCTGAATAGAAACTCCTCCCATTGAGCCACATCTCATTCTGGTCTGAAAACATCCATTTCACTGTGTTGAGGTGAGATCATGAGGTAGCTTGTGACAGATAATCAACAACACAAACCAGAACTCTTCACCGTCTCCAAAACTCAGACAAACTTGTGTACCACAGTAGGCTTTATTTACAAGTGCTCTAAGTAAGGTGCCAGTCCAGAAGTGCTAAAGATTACATCATACATAAGGATTGAAAGCAAATCCTTGGTTTATTCAAAAGCAACTGGGACGCAACGTCTATCCTAAAGTTTGGGGCGTATGTTACGATACGTGTTCCTATGTATCCACAGAAAATTTTGCTTCAAGTCAGTAAAATCGAAAGCGCAACCCAAACAAAACCAGCACAGTGAGCAAAAAATTTTCAGCCACAGGCAGTAAAATACTGGTGTGGGTGCACACCTCTGAAAGCTCTACTGAGAGCTTAGAAACCCTTGGCTTTTGCCTGGAGGATACTTTCATGGTGAAAATAGCCTTTAGCAACCCAGTGTGCACTCACACCCTAGTGACAGAGTGACATCTACTAGCATGGAGGTGGGAACCATCACGGTCCCTCCTGCCACTAGCACCACCCGAGGCAATATACACTCATGACTGCACAAGCACCCCTGCAGTTGCACAGTTGCTGTCCTGTGAAACAATACCAGAGGACAGTAAAACATTCTTGCCCAGACCAGCTCGCTCCACCCTGTGAGGGATCCTCTAGATCAATTAAAGATCATCCAAGGAGAAAAAGAGCCACTGGCTGCTCCTTTGCGCTTCCTGAAGGCCAAGGTTTGGGGCAAATGTCATCATTTTGAGTAATGGAGTGCAGTAGCTAATCAAAGTGGACTAATTTATAATGCTTGATTTTATAGTTCTACATTAATTATACTTTCCCACTTCCCAATTACTCTAAGTGCCTGACAAAACAGTGTCCAAGCACATTTCCATAAAATGAGATGGGTGTGAGCAGCTTCTTTTGAAGGACGCACCAGAAGATTTACAGCAGAAACAGTAAAACATCCTTGAAGCTTCTACAAGCTGTGGCTAATGACTTCTCAGGTATTTGGGCTGTTTTAAAGTAGATAAGATTTTTAAAACTCTTCTGGCTTAAAAATGTGTGAAAAAAAGATACTGGTGTCTCTTTGCTACCTTTGTTGGAAACAGTCTAGTGCAGACAGTATTGTAAACATCATCCAAATAGCAGATATCAGGAGAGCTGGAATCCACGAGTAGCTGGGAATGCTGAATTTCTTCATACTCACAACTGTGGATGTCATTATGTCTGGTATCAGTGTGAACATGGGGATCCAATTCAAGAAAACACACACGCATGTCTTAAAATCCCATTTAGTCACTGAAATTTTGTAAATGCGTAACCTTTGAGACCTGCTGATGGAACAAACATATATTTAAAGGTGATCTTCAAAGATTTCCTGAACTCGGGCTGGAAACTGTGACAAGGTAGCTCTGGCCAGGTGAAGATGGATTCTTTTTCTAAGGAGTTTTATTTCACCCACAAATAGCTTGCCCTGCTTTGCCATTATTAGTAGCCTAATACGGTAAGTGATAATGTAACATTTCCCTGATTGTTTTGTTTTTTTATTTTTAGAATAGTAGCATTTATATAACAGTCTTGGTAGAGATTTAGGGTACAAAAAGCCCCTAACTGAGGCTACAGCTATTAACCTCGTGTTGTGTTTATAAAAAGCCACTTTAATACAGTGTTGTATAAGGTATGTATAAAAAGAAAAATCCATTACAACCAAGGGGATTTTCAATGAAGTATTAGCCTGGTAAGAGGGTTAACAAGGTTGGTGCTTTTTTCCCCTTCCTTTCTTTTTTTTTTTTTTTTTTTTTTTTGATCAAGGCACAACTTAGTATAAGCAGTTAATGTGCAGGTTTGGTGCCACAGATTAAATTGTGCAGGCAAAAGTACTGCAGGGTTTTTGTAAAGACATATATTCAGTTCATTGATACATATAAATAAGATTATACCCTTTCCCCTGTATTTGCATTAGCCAAGACAAGTATTAGACATCATAATACAGAATGGTTATTCAGAGTTCACTAATTATGGCTTCATATCTGTAAATGAGATTATAATATGGCCAGCTCTGGATCCTGGTACAGCCTGACTGAGTTATGCTGTGACACTCGGAGGCAGCAGAAAAATAGCATGGAAAAAAGTTCACAAAATACTTCCATATGAAGGTGGTGGGAGCGTGTGCATGCAGGGCAGGAGAGAAAATGGACCTTTACCTCCTGGTTATAAACGGTTGCTCCAGAGCTGACAGCTTGTGCTGTCAGCTGGCGGTGCAGGTGCCGAAGGTAAATAACAGCAGCCTGCATTAAACCTGCGAGTGAGGAATCGAGGGTGGCTGCCTCCCAAACACTCCCACACTGCTCCAGTAATCGTGGAGCTCACCCCTGCTGGAATGCGCCCAAAGACTATCCCAAATATTTCCGATTCAACTGGAGATGCGGCCACGCAGTCGTTCTATTGGCTCTGGACTTCCGTAGACCTTTCCCAGTTCTGTGCTGGCCAGGATGGCCTTCAGATGTTTGGGCGGACAAAGGTCTGTGAAAAACAGAATGCAGGCCGGGTGAACTTTTATTTTGTATGTGACTTTTATGGGGATGATATCTACATATCGCCCATTTTTCTTAGGAGCTGCTCCTCCCCTCTTCAGCAGTTTTTGAGCACAGTCGCATCTCTGGCTCGCTGGGAGGCCAAGGGAGCAGGGTCAGTGCAATAGAGGTGGCTGAGTTTTCCTTCCATTCCCTACCAAGCTGCAGCCTGGCATGATTAACATCGTGTGTAAATCACAAATAACATCACGGAATTCCGTGTCACTGCAACACGATACGGAAGAAGAGAATCCAATGCTCTGTACTCCTGCTGTAGACCGCTCTATAGATTTCCTCTGAGCTGTTGCTACTCACCGTGTTTCACCCCAGAGCTGGCTGCAGTTCAGTGAGGAACGAAGCCACCCTGTGTCCGACATGTCTGGTTTGGTTTAATTCTGCAGAGCTCTTTGGAATCTTCTAGGATGAAAGGCACTCTATAAGTGTGAGATTGTTGTTTTTATTTGGATTTGAAAATAGCCTTTCTGAAAATAGTAACTAGTAGATTAAATGCCAGACCAGGATGAGGCAATACCGCTTTGTACACAGAGAGGATTATTAGAAATATTTCTTTAGAATGATACCCAGAATGTGAATTGCTCAACTTTCCAGGTTACTTATGAAACAGAAAAAGTTACAGAAGCACTTATGTAACATTATTTTTCCAGAAAAAATAGGTGGTGATTTTTCTCAGCAGTTCCATCTACTAATGGACTAACATCTTGCAAAACCCCCTCACTACTTTTCCGCCCAGAACTTCTGTAAGCAGACACATACAAAAGCATAGCGATGCGTAACAAAGAGCAATCTCAGATGTTTTAAGTAGGCAAGTGGCTACAAGAACAAGCCTGGACTATTTGATGAGTGAGAAAGGTCAGTTTGTTTTTAACTTCTCTGCATATAAATCTCCTATGAAAAAAAACCATTATTTTGCAAATGCCTTGAGCACTACAAGCAAGCAATACAAAGTTCAGTGATTGAGGGGGTGAGGGAGCAAACTGGCCCAAAAGTTGTCTCGTCATGTGTGGCTTCATCCTTCTTACACCAGCGCTCCGTTACCCGGCTCCGACAGCCAGCCCCAATTAGCTCCTGCCTGCACAGCGGCCACGTGAAGAGGTTCGGTGTCAATGTGGAGTGACTCTGCAGCGTCCGCCTCGCCTGGGTCCGACTGTATTTATAGATTAGCAACTGCTCCCTCAGCTTTTGGAAAGACTGGCCGGAATGCTTAATATTCAGGGCTGAATTTTTCAAGAAATGTAGTTGTTATTTAACACAGACGGAAAAAGGCTTAAGTCAACTCAGGGTATTCGCTTCTAGGCAAATAGATGGGAGGTCTCTAGTGATACAAAGTCATGTTGTGCCTCCTATTTAGTCTGACTAATAGCACGTTCAATTTTGAGTACTGACTTGACAGAGATCACTTTCAGAGGGTGTATAATTTACCCCTTCAAAACAATGCTTCTTGATGCTTATTTTTTTATAGTATTTTAAAACTTAGTACAGAACGCCAACAACAAAGAAGCCCTCCTCCTTAGCTCCCCAGTAAAGCTCCAAGTGGATTTTTATGTCGCTCCTTTAATGGGCATTTGGGTTTTATGCCTTATTTTAAAAATACATTTACAGATTTCTTTCTAATTAAATTTTATGGGTGAATTTACTGCTCATGAAAGTGAGTGATTAATAATACTGGCTTGAGGAGACATAGTGGGGCAGGCGTTATGCAAACTTCCCTGCGTGGCTCTGCCAGGGCATCTCAGTCTTGACCTATTTTACCCTGGAGAGCAGGCTGGCCAGTCGTGTGATGGTCGCGGCACATGGCGTGACTTTTTCATCACGTGCCACCAAACAGGCTTCCAAGGAAGATTTTTCCTCTGGAGTGTCAGTGGCTGGCATGGTTCTGTTTTTTTCTGCTGCTGACATACATGGTGCTGTACTGGCACCAGTAATAACAGGAGAACCGGACTGAGAGCTTTGCATTTGGCTCCCATGGCAACAAAGAATCATTGGAGAGGGTCTGAAACTTCAGTACCTGAATAACTTAAAGGATGTAAATAATCTTACTGCCTTTAAGAGGAGAGTCATCTTCTTAAAGTAAAGCACGTGCTGACATCATTTGTTGCCTGTGAAAGTCAAAGGGCAGCATAAGCAGTCAGATAGGGAAGGTAAGCAGGCCAAAGACTTGAAACCAAGTATCTAGAAACTAGAAATCAGTGTATCACTAATCTATCTACATGAAAACATACCTTACAATGCAGTTAATAAATAAGGTTCCATTGTTTGTCCTTACCTGCTTTTCCTTGAGAATCCCATATTTTTTGTGTGTTCAGAGCAACTCATGGCAAATCCTAAGCCATTTATGACAACGTGACCTGAAGTAATTACAAGAATAGCTCCATTTCCAAAAGCTTGTAATGCTCAGCATGTTTTCCAGTGACTCCTTCCCGGCCCTGAACTGCACATGGACTTGTATGGCTGTGATACAATTCTGAGTTGATCCTGTGTCATCTTCAGAAATCTTACTCATAGCAAAACCATGAAATTATACCAGCTCTGAAAGGTACAGATCTGAGCTTTACTCAGTATGATTTTTGAAACCATAGTCTTGAATATCACTTGTTCTTTTACATTTTCTGTCTCACGGAAATCCCCATCTCTTTTATTCCTCTGGAAAGGAATCTTATCTTTGTGATGACTGTCATGATAGAGAGTTTCTAGAAAGCTAAATTCCCTGTGACAGCTGTTGCAGTCTTTCTCTTCCTATTTTTAGATAGTGGACACATCCCCCAGCTGTATAATCTCCAGGAGCAATGTTAGTTAAACTTGAATTTTCAGTAGCTGGAGTTTAGCCCCAACCCTTTAAACAGTTCTTTCAAATACACTTTTATCTGTGACAGTCTTTAGCATATTTCATTTATATGTCTGCTACACTTTTGTAAAATAAGCCCTCTCTTCCCTCTGTACTTTCTACTCGCTGTGTTGCCAACCCGCTTAATGCTCAGTGTTTATACGTAAAGGCTTAGGTTTGGCTTTGCATGAAAACATTAGAATAGTGACTTCCAAGTTTTACATTTAAAAATATATCCCTCACTACTGTGGTTATAAAGTTTGGACACGTTTCTCAGGACAAGAAGGCAAACAGAGGTCAACAAATATTTACAAACTGTCGTAAGAGTTTATTTTTTTGTTTTCTAAAAAGACATTATAATTCTGAGTCTGCTACATCATTTCTTCAAACACTTTGTCATGTTGTAATGGATATAAATTACCGTCAGGAGGCAAAAAAGGGCTCTGGACAGAATGAAATGATGCTACAGTTATATGAAGAGAAATTAACTGCAGTCTATAAATAATGCCTGTGCTGCTTGTCCAGAATTAGCCAAGCCTCACACAACTCATCTCATAATGTTATTTGTTGTTTTAATTTTTCTGCCAGAGAGAGTTCTGGTAGTTCAGAAAAGTCTAATGAAAAGTCTGATGTAAAGACTAATGAGAGTCAATGGAGAGGTAAAGTAATGCTGGTTAATACCATAGAGTTAGACCAAGGCTGGTGTGTATATATATATATTTGCACCCACATTTTCTTTCCTCCTGTAAAAATTTAGTCTTAAAATTCCAAGTTACCAGACAGGATCTTTATTTCTAGGGCCTTACATAAATGACTTTCATATACTGCTTGGAAAATAGCTATCTCACAATGATTAAGCTATAATCCACTTTATTATACATTGTCTTTAATTTATTCATACCACGTTATGCAAGACAATTGTTATGGAAATTGCTTATGAAGAATGTTCCACTGGGGCAATGAAACGCCAGTTGAATATCTTACAGAAAGCTCTGATTAAGATGAAAAAATGACAGATCATGTACTAGGTTTTGTTTCCTGGTGAAAATTATGCCAGGGGATTTTACAGTGACTCGTTGCAGAACTCCATAAAGAACCTTCCATCCTCCTCCTGGTTTTCATTGGTGTAAATCCAGTCTAAAACCTGGTAAACTAAGAAGAATCTTCTTGAAAGAATTTAACATTTGCTTCTTGGGAAAGTGTAAAGAGTGACCATCAGATAGGACTTTGCAGAGAAAATATTTACCTGCAGTAGCACTGATGTCTCAGTAACTGTGAAGAGCATTCTCCAATGAACAGTCAATGTTTGGCTTAAACTCAAGTGGCCCAACAGCTAATTCAAGTTGGCAGGTTTTGTTGACCCGCAGACCTAATTATTTACACTCTCCAGGTATTGTGACCTTTAAGAGCACATTTCAGATTGAAGTAAATGGTTATATGCCAGTTTACACCAGCGGTGGAACCAGACCTTAGTTGTACACCCTGTTCTTAAACATTCTGAGTCCAAACCAAAGTACAAGGATTTGTGGAATTTAAGTAATTTCTAGATATGCTTCTGGATCCATGTCCAAGATAGCTTGGCCCCTTCCATCATTATGAACTTCTCAAGATGTCTTCAGCGTAGGGTTTGCCTTCAGAGAGGCAGTCACTGCTGTTTCGGTAATTCCTATCTACATAAAACATTGTTTGCCAAGGCCTAGTCCTGTGCTGATTCATAATGGTGAAAATCGAGAGGAATGTCCCTCTGATGGCTATAAAAAATTGAGAATCTTTGCTAAAGACCTCACCTAAGAAAGGAAGAGGAGGGAATAAGGAATATAGCAGCACACAGCTAGTAAAGCCAGAACTAGCACTTATGTTTTCTAACGTTCTCTTAGTACCCTGTCCGCTGGACTACTCAGGTGTAATTAGGAGGCTGAATTAAGCTGTAAACTAAATCCATGGGAACTCAGCATGGAAGAGCCAGCCAGAATATCAGGAACAAAACTTGCCTGTTGGAATTTGAAGGGCTCTCTTTGCCAAGTTCACAGAGCGCTTGTGGTGACCTTTGCATGTAGAGCACTTAACTGTGAAGCTGGCTCCAACCTCTAGATACTAACAGACAATTCATTTCTATCCCTTGAGCAATAGCACACCTAACAGTGAGAAACTCTGGAGAGTTACCTCGGTATTCGTGCAAAGAACTACAGCTACCCAACACTTACCAACTGGGATTATTAGACAGTACTGCACTGGTGAACTTGTTGCAGAAAATCATGAAATTGCTGTCATGAGAATTTGTTCCATTTTCATACCAAGTAGGGCAGGTGAGAGCATTCCAAATCTACTTATTTTAAAAACAACCACATTTTTAGAGCCCTCCCCCTCAATTTTGCCCATGCATTGCTTTGATAAGGATATCTAGATACACCTAAGGACGTCAGTTTGAACTGTGCAGTTGTAGTCTCTAGAAAAGGGCACAGCACAGAGTGATCTACAGTCGGTGGAAAGATTTCAGGGGTTCCTGACTTGGTGTGTGATGTGGGTGCTTTGAAAAAAAAGCAATGGCTAGCACTAACTGTAACTCTCTGATTTTTTTTTTCCTAGAAAAATAACACTTTATCAAAACAGAATTTGAATTTTATTCCACATTCTGATACTTAGGAATTTTGGATCAAAATGGGAGAAAGACAGAGAGTGAAAGAAACTGTTCCTTCCACCCATTTCAGAATAGTCAGTAAGGTGGTAGCTCGGACAGTTACTTGGAACGTGAGATAACTGGCTTCTAATCCCTCTGATTCAGAGATTTAAGGCTTATCCAGCAGCTTTACACTAATTGTTACTTTGGAATTGTTAGCTTCTTCTCTGATTCTTGCACATGAAAATTCAGAGGGACTTTTTTTTCTGCAAGAAATGCTTAAGAGTAGGTGCTAATATTTAACAATTCCTACAAAGTACAGTTCTTATTCTCTAGCCTAGATTTCTCTCTGAAGCTCTCCACATAGCTGTCAAGAATAGTTCCTGCACTCTTCCATCCCAGTTTCTGCTTTGAGTATGCGTAGGGCCAGGGAACCCTAAGCGTATGCACTGAGATTTCTTAGCAAACACAAAAGTAACTTATTTAAAACTATACAGGAAAGACAAGAAAATATAAAAACATTCTTATTATTTCAAAGTCGTATTTTTATCTCTTGGCTTTAAACTTAGAACCATGTGTGTGAGGAATTGGGTGTGCCAATCCCATTAACAATAATGGGAGCAAGAGGGCTTAATTCCCCACATACTATGCTGAAAATGTGCCCCCTTAAGAACACTGCGTGTGTAATTGATTTGGGCTATTTGTTTGAACTTGCCAAATGGATTTCTTGAATAGCTAGTTTTGAAAGCACTCCCATCCTCAACCAGACACACACATTATTAAAGGATTTGATTTGACATTTAACAATTTTGTATATTAATATTCCCCTCTTTTTCCTAAATCGACATAATCCTCCTAAATCCCAGCATCAACAGTCATTACACCAAAAGAACAAGATGTTGCTGGTGTCGCTGCGTTCCAATATTGAATTTTGTATGAGCTTGGCCGATTTGGACAGATTTATATTCTGCTATTTCCTGAACTGTGAGCAGGACCTTGCAGGTTCAGCTCTTTGAAAACATTCGCATAAACTCACTTCATTACTTTGAAGGAAATAGATTCAGTGGCATCTGCTAGAGTGGGGATATTCTGTGACACAAGGAGGTATCTTTTTGCTCTCGATCCTGGCTAAATAGGACTCAGCCCAGTGTACCAAGAGCCTGGGACGCTGACGGAGATCTGATCTCAGATATAATAAGGATCCACATCATTTTCAGCTGTTTCAGGTTAGAATGACAACAAGAAGCTTAGTTTCAATTAATGTAATGATTGATAGTTTTTCCCATAGCTAATGTGAGTTGCAAACCAGAGTTCAATGGGTTTTTTTTCCCCAGCTTTTCCTCAGATTTTTTTCATGATAGGTCTTCATTCTATCTTGCAACACTAAAGTGCTTTTCGTGTCATCTCATTCTATGATCACAAGCTATAAACTATGTTTTGCCGTCCTGCCTGGGTGTTGCATCACTCAACAGACAATTCCATTGCAATGAATTGGGCTACACAGAAAATTTACCCTACAGCTTCAGATCTGAGTGTGATGGAGTGAACAGGGTTCACTCATCAAGTGACTTCCTTATTCCAGTAGGTAGAGTGAAGAATGAATGTTGGCTCTAATTTTAGAGTCACTGGCTAAAACGGCAAGGTCAGCATAGCAGGAAGATGTTGTAATTTGCTACCCCAAAGGACCAAGAGGAAGTAATGAAAGAATAGTGACTCAGAGGTGTGTCTCTGAGTCACAAATGCCCTGGGGATTATCTCCAAGACAGTGTGATTAACACTCAACCCCTTGTTTGAGGCTGTGCCTAAAGGTACAATATACCCTACATGATGAAGATTGATCTAGCCATTCTTAGGCGTAATTGCTGTTGTGTTGGGCAAGGTGAACACTGATCCCAAAGTCCAAGTGTTGAATACAAATCGTACAACTCAGTCAGCCTTTAGCGGAGGAATCTTCTTTCTCAGAAATGAAAATACCTGAAACTTTCTGTGGAAGATGCTTAATTCTTGTCAGACACACTTCAAACCCAGGCTGAGGAGCTTGGAACAGGTTAATTTAGATAGATCCTGTAGGTGGTAGTTCAGACTTGTGACATCTGTAACCTTTTAAAGTTGCTCATCTTATAAACCAGCAGTGACTATTAGCATATTTATACCTCTTCCTTTATTTTTTTTCTTTTTTGTGTGTGTGTTTTTAATACACCATACCACTCTTCACATTTCTATTGTGATTCATGGAAAGACCTTGGGTCTATGATTCACATATTTTAAAAATCACCAGTATTATGACCTTTCTTTCCTAATGTTCTGACAGAAGTTGTGGTCTCGGTTGTGTTTTGTAGTTTCCTCCTATTAAAATGTCTATAGAGAAGTTGTGGTTGGGGTTGTTATGTAAAAAAGGACTCTCACAGTTAAGATGACTAAGAGTGTAGTTTATTTACTGGACTCAGCAGGACTGAGAAGGGCTGCATTAGCAGCCCAGGCATTACCTTTGCTAGGGCTATTTAGGATGAGTAACCCCAATCTCAGTAGCATCTCCTTAATCTTTTCTGCTTCCAAAGCAAATGAATTAAGTATCAGAGAGAAATGGGGTAAGAGTTTAAAATCTCTAAGCAATCAAGAACAAGCTGTACTTCTGTTAAAAGAGATAGATTTTTTTTTCTTTAGTCAAAATACTGTGTTCTTGCTGATGGCATTGGGAACTGGCTGTAAGCGTTGGAGCCTCACCGATCCCTAAAGGAATGAATGTGGGAATCTTGCCGTTAACTGTCACCCCTGTGGTGACACAGCTGACTCGCCTTGGTGTCAGGGGTGAAATGGTGCAGCTGGCAGTGCTCGCCTCCATCCTTCTCCACCTTCATGGCACAGTCACCTAATCCATTTTCTGACCTCTGCAGCTACAGCTCAGCATAAATGTTACACTAGCAACTTCAGGAGTAAGCCAGATAATGGCTTCAGTGTTGTGCTTATGTAGGTCCCTGCCCCTAATTCTATCAGCTGCCACTGGCTCAGTCACTGCTAAGGAGAAAAAGGATTTTCCCTGAACGCTAGTTCTCCTGAGGCCAAAACATTTTTGTGACGCTGCCCATATGTGAGTGCTCCACAGCAAATAGTATTTGTACATCACTGAAAAGGCCATTCAGGGGTTCCTGTCCTCGAAATGTTGAAGAGACAGTACTTCTTAGAAGGTGACATTCAGTGACATTGTCATATTCCATTCCACCCTCTCCAGGTTAAGAGGCAGTATTGCAGTCTTGAAGGAAATTATTTGCCCTCTACAGCCTTCTACTTTTCATCCGGGCTTGCGTGTTTGACTTACAAAAAACTTGAATTAGGTCGGAGAAGGGAGAACTCAGAATGAAGGAAGCCCATAGGGGAAAGGACTCTTTCTTATATTTATTTGAGCTGAGTTTAATTACTCCGTTAACAGCCTTTCTATGGCAGCAGCACTAAAGACCTGTCCCAGCTCCTGGGGAGAACGGGAACTTGCCCACCCAAGGCCATCTCCTCTCACGCATTTGCTGCGCAGGTGCCTGCAGCATCGCATCCAGCCTGGACCTGGCTCCTGAAGCAGGAGCTGTGCATGGATGGTGGGGTCCGGCCCTCACACCTCTGCCTCCTCCCTCCCTGCAGGGCTGCTCCTGCTGCCCCAGCACCCGGTGGTCTCACCCAGGGAAGGACAGACACCTTGCATGGACCACAGTAAGGAAGACTGCGGGGGTCAGGCCCATGGTGTGAAAAGGGAGTGAGTAGAGCAGCAATACTGATGCTTGTGGGTTTGATGATTGTGGTTATTTTAAGATTTTCATGACCGTAAAAACAGTACATAGCCCTTTATTATATGTTAAGAGTCTGCAGCTTAGGCTCTGTTAGCTCGACGGAGTTCTGTGCATGTTCCATAAATATGAATCATACAGTTCACTTAAAAAAAAAAAAAAAAGGCTCATTTATCCTTATTTATTCTGTACAACTGCAAACATCTGTGTAGAAAATATATATGGACATTGAAGAAAAGAAACACTTCACCCTTTTTCCTTCCCCCTCCCCTTATTTTTAGACCTTACAAAGGCAGGCCATGTGGTCAACATCTGGAATGTATGTGGGAATTATTCAAATGAGCCTTAGTGGTTGTTGCCTTGTGCCAGGCTCCTGAAGTGGCAAGGAGGAGTGACAGCCCGCCACGGCTGCCTACATGCTACGCTCTTCCACACCACATCCACATTCCAGTCATCTTCTGGTTGCTGGGTTTGCCACTGGTGGCCTACAGACCTAGGGGAACGTAACTCCACCTATTTGGTATCAAGAATATTTTGCATCAAGAATATTTTGCATATCTATGGTCACATCTATTCCAGGATCTCAGTGTTTGACACAACCCCATCTTTGGAAGGAAGGGAAGGGATATTGTTGGTGGTTTAGTTTGCAAGAATAACGTTGAGTCACCTGAACAATACGCCATTTGCACGGCAAAAGGAGGACACTCACATTCATTCCTGCAACCGCAGATCCCCCCACAGAGCCTGGGGAAAAACACCCAGTTCCTGGCAATGTTGAAGTCCTTGCTGGAGCTCTCACGGTGTTCCAATGAACAAAATCAGTGAAGCAGTGAAGCAAATCAGTGCTGTTTGAAAACTGAATTTGGTGGATCAGCACCAGGAAAGAACATGGCCCACTATGGAGGCACGAGTCCAGCTCATTCCTGCAGCTCCCCATGCAGTGCCTGGGAGGCTGTGGCACTGAAGGTGAGTTGCCATCAGATAAAGTCTGCGGCCCATGTGCTTGGGCTGGTGGCTTCTCCTCAGACTCTGCTTGCCTGAAGTGCACAGCACAGGCTCCACTTTGCCTTTCATCCCATGCAGCCAAGTTTGTAACATCCCCCCATCTCTAGTTGGCTACACTGAACTTGAATAAGGGCTGTAGAAAAAAATGTTTCTTGGGTAAAACATATTAATTTGCTGCTTTTCAGCCTTTTAGCTTGAAGTCCTTCATCAAGAGACTTTATCTTATGCAGGTAGGGGATGCATTTGGTATCAGATAGTTTTTGGCTTGGTTTTTTTTCCTCCATTACTATCGGTGTCCATACTTCTGGAAGACTTTGGCAAGATCTTTCTCTGTGTCTTCTTTGCTACTATGAGGAGAATCACTGAAAACACACTGGAACTAAACAGACTTTCTCTCCTGACCTGACAAATCTTGTTCCTTTTCTTCTCAAGAAGCCAGGCATCTTATAATTAAAAGCTGGATCATGATTGCCTTGCTCACATCAGCGGCTCATTACATCAGTCATCCCACTGACGTTCGTGCTGGGCTAATACTCTCCCTATTAACTTCAATGGGAATAAGCGTGTGAGTAACTCACGGTCCTGAGCTAAAGCTTGGCCGGCCAGCCCCGAGTGTGGAGCAATTTGTTCTGTGAGATAAACAGTGACCGAAGCGACTGCGGTTTCATCAGCTGAGCTTATTGGGTTGGAAAGAGATGCGTTAATCGCCATCCCTTGTGCTTCCAGCTTCCCGGGCCGCGGGAGCAGAGCCGGGCAGAGCCGCGCAACCACCCCGGCGCTCCGGGCTTGGCTCCCGACCACATCCACAGCTTGCACAGAACGGAAAAAAAAAACAAAACAAACAACCCACCACCCCTCGCAGAATGAGTTTTTTTCAGCGGCTCTATTGGCTCCTCTCCTTGGAGCAGTTAGAAACTTTTTGAGAGCTTAGCACTAGCTCCGCGCACGGCCCGGCCGGGAAGCGAGAGGAGCGGGCGGCAGAGCGGGCCGNGCGGCGTTACGGCGGCGGGTTTGTCGCTAATTGGCTCCAGCTGAGGATCTGGCCCGGCTTGTTCAAACAAATTAAAAACGATGCAAATCAGCCACAAGTACTTGATGATTTCACTGTGCTAAGGGGAATACAACTATTTGGCACCGGCCGCGCTGTCAATGGGAGGATTGCGAAGTATTTTGCAAGCGCAGCACTTTCTACGTGCAAAAGGGCTCACTTATGTTAGGGCCGATCGAAAATATTTTGTCAAAACTGTTTTCCAGTGGAAAATTGAATTTAAAAAAAAAAAAAAAAAAAAAAAAAAAAAAGAATTGCCATTNCCCTGCCTTTTTTACAGCGATCTGCTTTTGCAAGAGAGATACATTTCCCTTGAGAACAATTCAACCAAAATTTTGAACTTCTGTTTACAGGCTCTTAGTTTCTGTTGAAATTATTCATGTTTTGGTTTTTAAAGTTAAAAGTTTGCATTTCTGCAGCAATGGAGGAGTCATTTTCCATACAGGTTTATGAATTAACTCTCATAAAACCCCAGCTAGCAACACAAGCATAGTTTGCTTTTTATGGATGAGAAGCTGAGAAGCAAAGAGGTTAAGTGATTTGGCTCCAATCCCTACAGGCACCATTAAAAGCTCCTGGCTCCCAGTTCTGTGCTCAGAATGTTAGATCGCATGACATATCTTTGTGAGGCACTTAAATGCTTTCAGACTCCCTTGGATTTCAGCAGAATCGGTCAGTCTTCCGAGTACAAAAAGGATGATAGAGTAGTTTCGCCTCAACTCACACAGTGAGTCCTCAGCAGAATCAGGGCTGGGACTTGCGACTCCGGCTTCTTCGCGTTACACGTCACACGGCACGGCTCACCGTAGGGGCAGCTTGCGCTTCCTCCTGGCCCATCTGGGCAAATCTTGTGTCTTCAGATGGAACAACGGTGGCTGTTCCCCTGGATTTGAAATCTAGTTGGTACCTGGAATTGAAAATCGGAACCGTTGAATCTTACTGAGCGGTTAATAGTACAATATTACACTCTTAGCCCCAAAATGGTGATGGTCAGCCACAGGGAAGAAATCAGAAGACTGTAGGCTGACAAGATGTCTGAGGGTGTCAATAATTTCTTGGTTAGAGCCCATGAGCTGAAGCTCCTAAGCTGTATTTCCTGTTTGGGTGCTTTCAGAATGTCTAAAATGGTTAAATCATCATGTTTCCTTATACCTCATTTTTCATGTATGCTTCTAAAGTGTTTCCAAACCTTGGGAGAGAGCAAGGTCTTACTAAAAAGAATGGTATTTAGCTGGGCAGAAGCTAAGGTCACCCACACTGGGGGGTTTTGTGTATTCTCCAAAATTACAAGAGGTGAAATAACCTCCCACCTGTGCTCTAAACTTGCACATGTACCTCCAGGGGCCGACATCTAAAAATGACTTCCCACTGTAGTTAGGCATCATAACCTGGAGTGACCTGGGTTTTGGTGATTGCCGTTAACACATCTCTTCTCAGATGTTTTGCGAACTGAATCACTTTGTATAATGACTGTGTGTCTCACTGCGAGCAGCCGAGATGGAAAATGTTACTTAGATTCTTTTGTACGCTGGAAAACACAGCATTTGTTCCTGGGTGGTACAGATCAGTTCACTCAAGCAGCTGTGTCTGTTAATAGTTTCACACTAAAGCTTTATTATCTTCATTCACAATTTCTTTCTTTTAGGACTCATCATCCCTGCCCTTGATATTTTCCTTTTATTCCGGACGAGTCTCTTGATGAAGCAGGTCGAGGATCTAGTCTGTGTTGCATCGTATTACAGTTGCAATACCAGGTTGTAATACTACTACATCTTCTTTCTTTGCCAGTCAAGTAATTTGTAAACTGTCTGGAGTACTGTGCTTTTTCCACAAGCAGCTGGTGCAGTGATCTCGCTAAAAAATGTAACTTGCATGATTATCATGTTCAGGCGAGTCCATGGTTTGGCAGGCACTGTGCAGGAAGCACTGCATCCAGTTCTGAGCCCACTGACCTTTTATCACAGAAGCCAGTACAAAAAAGCCACGTTTTTTGTTTTCACTTTTCCACTTCAACAAAAGACTGCTCTAAAAAACAGGATTCAAAAAATGTTAGTGATTAATTTGAAATTCAGAATAAATGGTTTAAGGAGCCCCTACATCCTAAATACCAGTACTTTTTTTATGACCAACTTAAGATGCATTTTTTTCCTGTTTCTTAGCCTGTGGTGGAGTTGATAAATATTGCCGAATATTCTAAATTTTAAGGGGAAAAAAAATGCTTTTCTTTTTTTTTTTCCTCCACAAAATGTCTAATCCTGTCTTTCTAATTTCTGTGCTTCCCCCCTGCGAAAAATTACAAATGTTCTTTGTGTCAGGGCCCAGCAGGCACTAACAGGCCTCAATTGCCCCAACCAGCCTCACCTGCTCCCCCCCACCCCCTGCCCATGGTTCCAAGGGCTCTATTTAAGCTCAGCTCGGGACTCTGGCTCTTGTTTGCTCTGTGTTGTTGAAGTATCTGGCTGCAGCTCCACCATGGCTCTGTTTGACCAGGGCTCCCGGGGATCTGGCCTTGATGACTGTTTTCCCAGCTTGGTCTTGGATTTACTTCTTGCTATGGACTAGCCTGGCGGTCTCAGGATGTCCTCTGACCCTGGCTACCCTCACCAGAGCTGATCTGGACTTGGCTTCTCAGCTTGACCTCGTCACCGGGGACTCCCCTAATGTGGACACTCGGCCGAAGCCGCACTGCGGGCCTACCCTGCTCACCTTGCTCAGGTACTGTGGGACAGGGCAACGGGTGGCAAGGTCCCAGGCCCACCAGCCTTGTTATCTCTGCCAGCCCTGAATCCTTCAGGGAGCAGCCAGCCCAGTTATTTCAAGCGCTTGCTTCCTAGACCAGCATTCCCCTGGCTGCTTTACCGTGTGCTTCCTTTTCCTTGATAGTCAGGAGTAGGCTGCTCGTGCTAGTCTTGTTCTTTTCCCCCACTATCTGAAATAGAGATGTTTTCACCGTTCAAAATTGAATCTATATAAGTAAGAGATTTAAAAAGACACAGAGATTTTATTTATGTAGTAGCCTGATAGGAAAGCTGGAAATGAAGCTCATTTCTTGAACCAGTGATCCCCTACCCACTGAACCGCGTTTGAAACTTTTCTAATGTAAATTCACCTTGTTTAGAAAAGGGAACTCTTGGTAATTCAGAGGTTTTGTGCCACTCTCTAATCGGTTAATGAGTACCTAGATAAATTGGCTCCTTCTAGTTCCTGGTATTTCTGCTGTTCTGAATCACAGACTTCATGTTGTTGCTATCTACTGTGCCTCTCATGTGAGAGGCTTGTCTGGTTTATTGCACTGAAATTACTTTTATCATCAAGACAATTGAAATTTGGTAATTTCCAGTTAGATTTGATCTGCTTTTCAACTTGGACAGCAAGCAGGTGAATATCTTGGTCTGGTTACACCTGGAGATGAATCTGGGACAGGTATCTAACCATCCACTTAGTGATGTTTAGGCAGTGTAATATGTATCACATACATTGTGTAACAGTTCCTGGAAAAGTCCATGTCATTGCTTTCATTAAGTCTTAAAAATTAACATCATCAGCCAAGAAACACATGGGGTTTTGCCTCAAACAAAGGAAATACAGACACTTGGATCTACAGCAGGGTGAAGTGATGAGTTGGAAGCGGCCAGGGGAAAGTCACATAGTGGTGTCCATCACTGAAATACTCTGCAAACATTAGCCCTCATAATCCCCCCTTCAAAGAGACCCAGGCAGAATTAGTTTAAAATAGACTATACTGTAACTTGTCCAAGAGCCCGTATTAAGTCACTGGCAGATGCCACATGGACCTGAGTGTTATCTGTTCTGTTACCGTGCACCCAGTTCCCCTTTTCTAAGTGTGATGGCTTTGTCCTGTGCTTCTTGTCTTGGCCAGGTGCTGCCAGCTCGAGCTGGTAACCTTCATAGTGGGAGGGGTTGGGAAAAAAAGGTCTTCAATCTCTGAAAAAATGGGCCTTGCCATCTCACCCTAACATGAAAGGAAGAAAAATAATATTCAGTGCATTTGAAGGAGAGGAAAATGAGGAGCGTTGTCCCAAAGGCTTGTTTCAAAAGTTTTGCAGGAGTTGAAGTTCTGGAGTCAGGGAAAGGCCATTTATCTAGATTTTTTTCTTTTTTTTAGTGTGCTTTATCATAATTTATTATTGCTGAGGTCTAAAAAGGAGTTGTGTAAGTGGCCGGAACTTTATTCTGGTGAAAACCACTAAAATTCCCAGTAACTTGAGTAGTGTCACATTGATTGGCATGGCCTGGGCATGGTCTCTCTGGAATTCAGTGGAGCCCCATTTGCATCAAAAGTAATTTTGGCCCAAGATGCACTCTGATTTGTGTTTAAGGTGCCTGGCAACATGGTAATGAGCAGCTTTATAAATAACTCTGTATTATTATCTTTATGTCTTAGTAGTAGTATTGTTATTTTTATGGTACTGTAATGTTTATTATGGCTATTTTATGGTGTAATTTGATTAGTGTGTTACCCTAATGTCACGTAGAAAAGGGGAGGGCATTCCTGTCATACTTCTGAACACTACCCCTTCTGTTTCCATCTGAGGAACCCAAAGCCCTTTGGCGATCATTAATTGTCCCACACCATATAAGTAAACTCAAGCACAGAGAACTTAAATGATTCCCCCAAGCCCACACAACAAGTCAGTGGCAAAGCTGAGAGTTAGACCTCAAGAGTCCTGACTCCCTGACGTCTGCGTTAACCACTAGAAAACATTCCCATCACAGTAACAGCAGGTATAATAGAAAGGAAGATTGCCACTTTGGAGGGGGTTTTTTGGTTGTTTGTAATGAGAACATTCAACGTTTTATAAACTCTAGACTTCCTGTTTAGGACTTGATCAAACCATAAACTGCTTGTTTAAATAAGCTCCAAAAACAAAATGCACTAGAAAGCCAAGGAGTAAGGAGACAACATCCCACGGCAAACTTAGGGTTAGTGCTCATTTGCTTTCCTTGCTGGGATGATGCCGTGTACTTACATTAAATATGCAGAGCCAAATTTATCCCTTGGGTGTCATTTTTTTGGACTCTGAATGACACTAGGGTGAATTTGGCACATTTACACTCAAAATTAATATGGGTTTTACGAATATTTGGAACGGTGTCAAAACGTTGTGGGTTAAATTCTGTTCTCGGTCCCACCAGTGCTAACCCGGGTTAACGCCGTTCTGATCTCACACTGGATTTACAGCAATGTAATTCCACTGGCCGAGCCTTCAGCTGGTGTGAATTAGTTTATCTGCACTGGAATGCAGGCAGCTCAGCTGCTTTACACCAGCTAAGAATCTGACCCATATTTAAATAGAATTACTCCCAAAATACACAATGGCAAATGCAATGTGAATTAGATCCCCTGTGCCCCTAATTTGCACTGGGGAAACGCAGCTGAAGCTGGTTCTGGAGCGATGCTGGGTAACAACGCAAACTGGCATCACAAACCTGAACCTGACCCCCATTCGATCTTCTGATGCTTTATAAGTTTTAAAATACCACTGCAGCTACACACGCTGCCTGTGTGTGTAAATCATCCCAAAGCGCTGCGAATCGTCGTCTGCTCTCTTGTTTCAAAGCAGAGATTGGGAAGTGCTTGGTGATATTTGGGCTCAGTTCAGATATTCCAAAGCTTGGATGGATGGATTGTTTTGATTCTTTCTTTGAACTCCTTTCCCACCCCTGCTAAAAGAAACAGACAGATCCCCTCAGTTAAGCGACAGACAAGTTGGAGACAATGCGCCCCTGCCCTCCCCGGTACCACCCCCCACATGCCAAATTTGCAGACATCTGCAAGCCGGAGCCCAGCTCCGCGGTAGTAAAGAAGTGCTGGTATTCATGTGATGTACTGCCTTCAGCCCTCCCAAATGACTGAAATTAACCTCTCTTCTATGGGCCTTAACTTGGTTTACGACTGGGGGTCTTTTGTTTTATACCACTCTACAGAGGTGCCTTTGCCATGCTAAAGATTTAACTAAATTATAATGAATGATCCTCACCAGCACTGTGCCCCTAATTAGAACAAGTCGCACAGACATATTGTCTCCTTGATTTCCTCTGTTACATTTCTCTCACTCTCTTTCTCTGCCTGAGACACATGGGTCCCATTAAACATTTTAGCATTTAATGTGGTTCCCTTAAATGACTTCTCAAGTTTTCAAGTTCCATTTAGAATTGTATGTTACTTTCCTGACTGTGGTTTTGATTTTGTTATGTTTCGTGTGTTTAGCCAAAGCAATTGCTCTTCTCCCCCCTCTAGTGGGGAGTAGCTTGGATCTTTGGAAGTGTGTGCGTTTATAGCGTGGTGTCTGCCTGTACATTTTATAGACATTGACACAAATACCTACACATGCATATGAAATAAGGAGATGGGAAAATAGCTCCTAATGATTGTTGTGTGTGAGCGTGGTGGCTGTGTGATGTTTTTTCGGCGCAGTACAGTTGATTTGTTAAGGAGAACGAAGCATCTGCTAGCTTACTATCATTTTATTTCTGTTGAGATCTCTTTAAGTGTTTCTGTAATACACAGAAAGCTTCTTATTATCTTTAGATATTTCTAATGTAGATAGAAATGATTGACAAAAAGCTTTTCTAACATGTGGTTATCTGTATGATGTATATTATCCCCACTATGTATCCCTGTTGCGCAGCCGGAGTGCTGAAGGACAGAGATTTTTGTTGATCGCACTGTCCGTAACCTGCTTCCTCAGTAGCTGCTACAATGAGAATACCAAATAGCCCTTTCCAAGGGTATCAAGTCAAGTTCAAGGCCTGGACCCTAATCCTCAAGATATTTTGTGGCCTGGGCCCAAGGTGTCTCATAAAACTTGTCTGCGCTTGTCTTAAAGTTTGTCTATACCACTGTAGTTATCCCATTTCAGATCTATGCCTGGATAATTATTTTTGCATAAGAATAACTTATTTCCCTCACTTTTTCTCCATTTATCTTGTGCTCCTCTGAAAATGCTATATACCTATTTAAAGGAGAAGGGCACTCTTACACCAAAAATAAGCATCTTCTTTCCAAATAGTGTCATAACAGTAAAGAATCTTAGCAATATAACTTAGCAGTATAATTATAAAAGGCAAGTTTTATTCAAGAGAAAAGGTCTTTCCATAGTCATAAAGGAAACCTGTTACAAAACTGAGTAGTAAACCTGGAGTTCCAGGCTCCGAGTTACGTAAGTGACGTCATATGGAGGACTTGTAACTTTAAAGCTGTTGACTTTCTTGGTACCAGGCTGACACTGGCTGCTGTTGGGATCATGAATCCAGAAGCCGATTCCCTCCTGTTAAAGGCATTAATGCCCTGGTTGTGATACCGTTGTCGCAGCATTTTAACGGTGGATTTTTGCCACGCCGTAACAAAAACATGACATAATTTCAGTGACAGAGTCTTGCTGCTTAGATCCCTCAGATGCGAAACCAGCTAAGATTTAATTATGGCGACTTACCAACATTGCTGGTTCTTTAGATAGTTCTTAAAAGTTTCCGTGATGTATTGGCTTCCAGGTTTAAGCCCCAAGAAGCTTGAAATTTATCTCTGAAGCTGAGATTTAGGTTTCATTAACAGTTAAGCCTTCGTCTGGAGTGCTGATGTGTTCTGCAATGGGTAACTCGGCTTGTTAGTAACATTAGCAGATTTGTGAGTCCTCAAACACGTCCATGGATAATTGTGTTTCAACCTTGTGTTCTTTATTATAATCCGCTGTCTGATAATGGGTGACAGGGTAGATAAGGGAAGGAAATGTGCCAGTAAGATTTCATTCGGTCTTGTACGTTCTCCTCACAGCTGCTGTTTCCTCTAAGGTGATGGCTGACTTGGCATCTTTTGCTTTAAAACAGAGAAAGCCACGATTGATGACAGGCTGTTTAATGCATTTCTTACCGGCCACTCAAGGAGACTTTGAGATTATTGTAGAGAGATATCACAGGTCTAGGAGCTGCTTTCTGGAATCGTTCTTGCAGTAGTGCAAATGGACAGCGTTTGTTTCTATCACAGCAATGATCACTGTTTAAATTAAATAGAGCTCTTTGAAATTTTTTTTTTGACAGAGCAGTTGGTAATGCTGATAAATGCAGCTTCACTGAAATTGAAGCATTTCTCCAGGGAGGGTATCAATTTTGGCAAAATTTTCCATGGCAAAGTTAAAAAGAAGCATCTTGCTTTTGTTGAGATGAATTTTATGAGGTTGAAATATTTTGGTTTGACTTCATAGTTTTAATTAGTGTTTAGATTTTCATTTTTATCCAAAGGCTGCAAAGATAGCTATTTAATAACATGCAATTGCATTGGTGTATTTTGTTGTTTCTACATGATAGTGATAAAACTTGTTTAGCTAATTCTAAATCTTGGAAAGTCTTAGAATCTTGATTTGTGGGGGAAAATCTGGCATTTCAATTAAGAATTAAAACAAATTTTAAATATTGGAATTTCCTATTAGAAATTCTGGTTTCTGACTAGTTCCTGTATTAAATGCAGATGTTACTAATTTCTCTAGTTGATATTTTGTTCTTCATAACTCTGTAGCCTTCTGAAAAAACTTCTGTTGCATGAGAGCTGTTGCTTGAAAAGATTATTGTGATAAATATTTTCCTTTCCAAACTAGAGTAGCATTTCTGCATCTTTCACAGAATGGTAGCCCTGTTTCTTATAGGACTTTACTCACCGTACTGATCATTTCACCTATGTTAATGATGTCTCAAGTGCTGCTACTGGCTTTGCAGTATATTATAATCACAATACTGCTGTTGAGGTAGAAATTAATTTTATTGTATGAATTAAAAAACAGGTGGCAGAGAAGCTAAGATCTAGAGTCTCAGACTCTTATACTGCTTTAAATCCAAGTCACTTGCTCTGTCATCGTCCTGTGTGATCTTGAGGGAGGAATTAACAGTCTCGACTACTTTGTGACAAGCTTCTAGCCGCAGTGACGTGCCTCTCATGGGTGACTTTCAGGCCATACTGAAAATTCCTGACTCATGTAATTTAAAGAGTTAAAAATCAGGGAGACGAACCACCACCACCAAAATGCCATGCCTTTGATTTAATGAAGAGATAATCCTCTTTCTATTAGCTACGATAATAATGACTCACCAGTAGTAAATGAAGGAATATACACAGAATGACATCATGTGAACAGCACGGTGTCTGTGGGACTTAAACCGAAGAGGATTATTCCAATATATCAGTTCTGAGCCTAAAACTGGCAAGGATGGATCTGGACTAAAATTTAACATGAGAAATGTTTATTGAAGCTCTAACATGAGAAAGGAATTATATAACTGAAGTTATTAAAAACAATAAGCTCCTATTTCAAAAGCTTTCATTTCGGTAGAATAATATACACCCAGATCGACATAAGGCTGTAATTCTATTGAGTCATTCCAATGACATCATGAACCACAAGAGGGGATGTGCCGTGGTTTATCGGTGTCTGCAAACCACACCCCATCCCCTGGATGGAATTAGAGCCTCCATCTTACACTGGAGACCAGAGTCTCATCTGATTCTCAATGTGGAGGGAATTGCCCTGAAATCGGCAGAGTTAGTCTGACCTGATGCTGTAATGAAGAGGAGTTAAAGCGCTGACTGCTCACAGTTCTGAATTTCCGGGCCTTCTGCTCCTAGAAGGACCATTGATGTGATTTATCACAAGAGTTTCCAACTCCTTTATATGGAAAGAGATCAATTAAAGCGAAATTATAAACTGTAGCAAATTAACAATTTGGTTATAGGGTCTTAATCTGATTTTTACAGTCTAGGGACTTGCCTTAAGTTGATTTTCTGGGTCTGGATTGTCCCTCACCACCACAAAGATTGCCTTGCCCCCATGAAGTGAGAGCTGGGGAATGTCTGGAAGTAGCCACTTTGTCTGATTTTAGTTCTAAAATGGTAGCTTTACTGTGCTGTGAGCACAGAGAGGTTCCTATAGAGAATGATTCCGAGCAAAAGTTGAGTAAAATGCAGTCAAGATGTTTAGACTATAGAATTGCATACTGGGCATGGGTGATATAACTAACTCTTCAGTGCCCCTGATGCAGGCTTGGAAAGCTTTGTAGCTCTGATGGCTCTGGAGGTGCAGCTGTGGAGGATGCACACTTGAATCTGGTCCCACAAAATATTTTGAAAAATCTTGCAGCCCACCTACTTGTCTGTCAAAGTGCAGCTGGTATCATTTCTGTGTTACGTAGGTAACTGGACTAGGTACCAGTAAAGTTTTACTCCTACTAGGCTTTGGATTGAATGCTTTACTATGACAAGTAAGGAATCGCAATTTAGACCTAACAGACCAAAGTCTGCTTCTATTTGCTATTCTTATGTTTAGATACTAAATCCTGAATATCTACTTCTGGTAAATTGGATTCCAGTCTCAAGCAGAAGAGTAACTTGGAGGTCAATGAGATTCAGAGTGGTGCCACGAAGGGCTGATCCAGTGAGTCTTGCTTGTGCTGATGTCAACAGTAGTGCTGGGGGAAGGAATCCACCCTGCTCTGTTACTCAGAGGGTGCTGACAGTATCTTTTATGAGGAGTTTGAAATATTTTGGAATTTGCTTCCTACCCTAGTCCAAAGGGACCCAGATTTGGTGACTTTCCAGGCATGTTGCAGAAGACACCAATTTGTCAGATATCTGGAGAAAGTAAGAACGTGCCTCTGTTCATCTGCCCTATGGAGGGGGTTGATGAAATGCTGGGGAGCTGATTTCTGGTTATTTTGTCTACTCTGACACACTTGGGCAGACAACTTCAGTATCTGAAAACTAAATAGCAAATATATGCAGACGTGATGAGGGCAACTAGGCAATAGAGAATTCTACCTACGGTTTGGAGGCAGAAACAATTCCTTACAGCCTGGAAAGAAGGAATTGTTTATAAAAGGTCTGTCCCAGTTTCTGACAATCCTCAGCAGGTCTGTATTTTCCCTGTGTTTCTCTTCCCCGCCCACCTCTCCTCACTGAATGGTAAATGTAGAAATAGTTTATCATTCAATGAGCTGATTTCTTGGTTTGCTTGTTGGTCTTTGATAACGTAAGTTTCTCAATGCTTGATTAAATTTACTCCACTACTGCTGCAGATTGTGTTAGAAAGGCAATTACTAGATGAAGCCACGTGAGTTAAAAAGGTGGATAAATAAGTGAACTGGGAAGATGATGTTTTGGAGCAGAGCTCTAAAACTTCTAAGTAGGGTCACTTTTCTAATTATAGGACGGTGAGGCCAAAGACTTCGAGTGCCCAGGCAGAGGATGAAAAAAAAGTATCCAACTGAATAAATAAATGTCTTAAAGAAAAAGATAGTTGTCTGCCAAGAAATTTAATATGAAATGTCGAGAGTGCAGTTCTGAAAAAGATTTAATTGGAGATATACTCCTAAGAATATGTAAATAGTCTTTCAGTTTCTTACCTAAAAAGAGAAACAGATGCCAGCTTTAAGATCTGAGATCAAATATGAAAAGTACTGAGGCCTCTAAATGTCACTTTAAATGTATATAATTAGATTCTTATCTTACTAAGAGGTTGGCCGGTGCTTTTCAGTGGAAGGTCTCTTTAGATATAGTTTACAGCGAATGGTTCTTGTCTACTTTAAATACAGTAAAATTCAAACATCTAGATTTTTAAATGTAATTTGAAATTTTAGGTGGTTTTAAGACAAAACAGTGATATGTCAGGTTTGATTAGCCAGTGTTTTGGCGCCCAGCAGTTTGGGCCTACTGATTAGGGATCCAATTTCTATTTAGTGTTTGGGTACCCCTGTAGTAAAAATTTCTGTGATGCATGTGGACTTGACTGTGACGTCAGTTATAGATAGATCGGTGAATTTGAGTAAAATAAGTAAATCTCTTTTTATTTGTTTAAGGACACACTAGTACACAGAATCTTAGTCCTTACACCACAAGAACAATTCCATGGGGTTGGAAGCCAGTCATTAAACGGCATGTATTTTTGCCCTCCCTGACTTTGGTAGGCACCATCAAGGAAAACACTGAATCATAGAGTAGAAATTGATGTTAACAGAAAGGATGGCTCAGGCTGCCTTGCCTGACACTGCAATTTTTCATTTACATGAGGACATTAGATAATTCAATAAAAATTAGTATATTGCACCATGCCTTTATCATCAGCCAACAGACTAAGACCCATAAGTTTATTTTGTTTGTCTGGGGCAACAGCTCTGACTCACTTCTACTGAAAGCAAAGACATAAAATGATTGTGACATTTCTGATCCAGTAAGAATTTGTAAGTACCAGAAAATTCAAGCAACTTTCACTCCACAAGTCACAGGTTCAAGTAGGAGGCTTGGTCCTGAGCTGATTTTGTTCAGTTTTGATTACTGCAATAAATTTGAAATTAAACTGAGCTTTCCAATGCTGAGTTTCCAATGATGCCAGGCTAGATTTATGGTTCTGGGAACAAACCATACAGTTTTGCAGAGATTGTGGTGTTGCCATAGAATCATAGACCTAAAGAGTCTAGCTCAGTCCCTCTGCCTGCTCTGAAACAGAATGAACTTTACTGAAATTCTTCCTGTCAGATGCCTGTCCAGCCTGTTTTAGAGACGGGTAATGGTGACTCTCCCTAGATGTTCATAGAAAAACATTTAGAAAATGAAAATAACGTAGGCCAGCTCCTTGGGTACACCCAGATGTACCTTGGTGGCGGTCAGTGTTATGTGGCCCATGCATAATGAAACCAGATCTTACTTACATTAAGCGTTTCCATGTTGCTGTTCAAAACCATTTCAGTGAAGCTGCTTGTACAAAATGATGGGGGGGAAATGACTGAAAAGAGTCCATTTCCCTTATCTTGTGAAAAAAAAAATCTTGGGTTAAAGCTTAGGAAAAGCAGCACTTTCTAGTTTTTTCCAAGGAAGTCCTACTGTTATGAAATTGTGGCAAAATATAAAATCCCCCAAAGCTGATGTTTTCCAAGAATTCCCAGCAGAAGGTCAGTGCATTCTACTGTTTCCCTCCCCTGTTCTGTTGGACGTGCTTCTCACCCATACTTCAAAGCTGCTTTAGGTAGACAAGGAAACAAACAGCAAGTGGATGTCATTGCCACTTTGCCACAGCCTTCTATACGTTCTGGAGCAGACCCAAAGAGAAAAGCAGAGAAGGATGAGGGGTGCCTAATTCTACTGGGTTCTTCTGTGTGACCTTTTTATCACCAAATACAAACTAGGGCCATGCACTAAACTTCTGTAAATCCACACCATAATCCTAATGTGCTGCTCTGCTGCTCTACTGTCCTTTTTGGGACCGACAACAAATGTTTAGCCTGGCTAGGAGAATATCTGGGAGGGCTTTTTATTTTTGTGGGGACAGTAGCACTGACCCTTGTGCAGGCCGTGACAGGGGCAGTGCAGACGGGTTGGCACCTCTGCAAAAGCCGAAAGCATCACCTTTGCCTTTGCTGTCTGCCTCAGCGCTCAGATCTCCCACACGGTCCTGGAATGTGCCTCTTGTCTGCTACCCGGCTGGCTGGGGAAGTTTTGAAAAGGTTTAATTTAGCTCTCATTTGAGTCCCTTTGCGCTGCCAAAAAATCTGAACTTTGGTTCCAAGCAGAGCTTAGGAATCCTGGTTCCCAGGAGAAAAGAGGAGGGGAGGACAGGGAGAAAAGGCATTTTAAAGGAGAGAGAGAGATGATACCAGATAATATTTTTTTCCCCCTTTTTAAAGGGACAGTGGTTTTGTGGTCTAATCTGTTTCATGCTGTACATGGAAGATGTGTGACCAGCTCCAAAATTTGGGATAACAGCGACACTCCGTGGCCAGCTGTGACCACCCACAGAGGGTTTTCCTGGGGCCCTGGTGGCTTTCCTAGTAGGTGACAACTCTCTGGCTTATGCCTCTTTGACATGTACAGATGTGTAGGGCCAGGCTGTGCTCTGAGGAGCCAGCAGCATGCTCCTGTGTTGCTCACAACAGCCTCTGCTTCATGGCATCCCCAAGGCAAGAGAGCTCCTGAAGAGCACATTTTTATATGTGCAGCTGTGAATAGTATCTGGCCTACAGAGCTCCATAGATGCGGAGCAGAATCAGATTTCTTATCTTATAGACAAAGTAGGGGCCACTGACTTGCCTGGTGTAAATCACCATCGCTCAGCTGAACTCAAGACACTGTGGGTAGATCTTGCCATGTTATTGGAAGTCCTGCAATATTTGGTGCAATGCTTAGAGCCGAGACTTGTCTCGTGTATGCACAAGAATCTTGGCTTTCATTTTGAAAAGTTCTTGTACTTGTAGGGAAAAGCTTGATAATGTGACCCAGACACTCCATAAGGACTTAAATATCTGGAGGCGAACGGGGGGGGGAAAAAATAAAGAAAAAAGGAGGTGGGGGGGAAACTCCAGTGTGAGTTCTTTGCTACACTTTCCAAATAGCCTCTTTATTCTGGAGACCCTGGTGTCTGCTCTGCTAGTTGGATTGAAATGAAATTAAACAACTTGTTATATCTTAGGATTTGATCTAAATATCCTTAATATAACAGCATAGGTATGAAAATAAATTCTTCTTTCTTGTAAGAGAAGGACATGTATTAAAAGCACCATATGCCATTTCCTACTAATCTTCCCTAGTTAGACTGCTTTCCCCACTTTCAGTGACATTAGTATCTCCAACTACTTACGTAAAACACAGCAGCTTTGATCTTCTAGTTCAGATAGAGAGTCAACATTTGTGAATTTATAGCTATTAATGTTTTTTGGTGCCATCCCAATAATTAGACAGGCAAGACACTTCATGTGTGCACAGAAGGAACGACTACACGAAGTAGCAGCCACAGGGACCACATTTGCAGGAAGATATTTCTTTCCTATCTGGTTATGGCATCTACAGTAGGCAGTTTAACAACCAACTGTCAGGGAGAAAACTGCGAGACTCCTCAGATGATCAGCAATGGGACATTTCCAGTGATCCTGTTGACCTCAAATGTCAAACATAATTGTGTTAACACGCCGAGCAGTGAGCTGCGCAGAGCTGTCAGCTTATTCCAAAACTAATACCCAAAGGGCACGATTCTGCAGCCTGCTCACCAGTCAGTGGGACTCCTGATATAGGAGAGGGCTGCGGGAGTGGCCTCTGGAAGGAAAACTGGGAGGATTTATCCAAGAAGAGTTCTGTATGACTATTAACTGCTGACTAGTTTACTAATAGCTACAGGCTAAGTTATGACAGAAAGAGCAAGAATAAAGGCATTTGTGTGTAGAGAGAGGAAGTTTCACTGTGAAAGTTACTCCTGCACTGTGGCAATGGCCAAACACTGTCAGGTTTTCAAGCTGACTACAGTGCAGGGTGTGAAGATGGCACTGGTGCTTACACTGCAGGTGTCAAAAGGTGTCAAAAGATCTTAAGGGGCTGGGGACCTAAAAGCTAGGCACATCTGAATGATAGTTAAATAAAAAATTCAAAAATCCCAACTCGCCCTGTAGAGTTGTTGAGTATCATGAAGTCCTCTACCACCACAAAATGTAGATTGCAAGGATCCAATTCACAGATGATTATTGGAACTAATACTTCAAACTTTTATACTGTAAACTATACAATGTTAGGTTTAAACTTTAGCTGAGAACTGTATTGCCTGCTACTGACCATTTCCAGCTGTGAGGAATGTTACCTGCTTTTGAAAGCAGTATGAGCTCGGAGTAGGTAAAAGCCGGCCATACGCTGTGGGAAGGTGAACTGCCACAATCTGCTGCTGGGGGAAGAGAGCAGAGAAAGAATTTGAAAAACCACACTGGCTATTTCAGCTTAAAATTGAACTACCCCCATAACTGAAAGTTCTTTAGTCAAGTCTGAGAGCAGGAAACATCAGCCTGATTCTGTTTTTATTAAAACAACATAAATAATGACTTTGGAGACTTGTAGTGAAATAAGGCTGAGGTAATTAAGAGAAGAATTGGACCTTCTTGACCATTAATGAAGAGCCCCAAAATTTCAAAGGAGCAGGCAACAATACTTTGTTTCCATGTCACTCCTCATTTGAAGTCCTTGAATGTTTCACGGATAGTAATAAAGCTTCGGAATAACTATTTTACAGATTACTAGGACAAGGTGTAAGGAGGTTGAACAGTTTGTCTAGATTGACAGAAGGAAAAGCATAGATATATCCTGCTTTCCTCTGCAATGTGCTGAGCAAAGTGCCACCCAGTACTGAAAATCCATTATTTGTGGAAGGGGCATCCCATATGATTGGGAGACCAGTGCTATTTCTACGTGTACTCTATGCTAGTTTGAAATTTCATCTTCCATGAGTATTTGAGATTGGCAAATAGTCCATGAGAGGCCTGAAATGGTTGTATTGGTGAACTAAGCTATTGCACATCACCAGCAGCTCTCAAGAGCGTACAGTGCCTCCACATGTATTTGAGACATTTTATAAAAGTAGGGAAAGCGCTTTCTAAAAAGGGGGGGTTCAAAAGTATCACAGTTTTAGTTCTCTACAGCCCAAATGTTGCATAAATACCACTCCCATTTCATGCTTCATTAACTACTTTTGTGGATTAATCCATGTTTGCAGAGAATGCTTTAAATCTGTCCGCGCTGCTCCCATGTATTTGCCACACGCATTGCAGCTGAAGGCTGGGTGTTCCCACTCCATTAGCAGGTCTGTGAGCCATAGGATATGAGCTGGCCAGTGGGTATGTGCACAGGGGTATGGACAAGGGACAGAGGTGTGACTTCTGGTGCCTCATTTGTGATGGATCCACTTCTGCAAAGTCATTGTAAATCACGGTTGTTCTGATCTAGCTTGATTTCCCATTTCATTCGCACTGCCCTGTGCTGTCACACCTGGTTAGAGCCGGGTGGGTAGAGAAAGAATTGGGTTCAAGTGGAGCTAAACATCTTAAATTCATGCTGTGGGCCAGGTCTTGAGCTGATGTATTTCAGCAAGGATGTTATTCTATATCTGCTGAAGACATAGCTTCTGTTCTCTGATTAGCCAGAAAATAGCTTCTAAAAAGCCTGGGAATATAATATGCTGGGAATTCTTCACAGACTGTTTTTCCATTAGAACTGGCTGCCAGCCTGCTTACGAGGCTGTCTGACATCAGGTATATCTTTCCTAGGAAGTCTCCATTATCTGATAGTGGTATTACTTTTGTGCCAATGATTGAATTAAACTATTCTGTTCTTATTTAAAAATGAAACCATTCTAATGTAAAAGGCATGAACAGATAATACCCCTTAATTCAACTGGCCAGAAACACTTCCTTTTGTTTTAACCAAATCAGCCTAAAGACTGAAACAGAGTTTTGATGGTCAAGAAACTGTAGTCCCAAACAGCTCACAAGTGACACAACCGAGAGGTGATCAGACAGCCGTCTGAGTGGAAGTAAATACTGATCTCGTTCAGTTATATGATAAAAGTCGTAGGAACCAGTTTGATCAGCTCCAGGCTCAGATCGTAATCCCCAGCTATCTAACGGCAGCATTTGACTACGGCTGCAAATTAAATCTTAGGTCTGTGTAAGAAAGCACCCTGTCCAGCTTCAGCAGCAACTCCAGGAGCAAGGAGTGCTTGGGGATTATTTTTGTGTGCGTGTGACTGATGAGAGTTGAGAAGAGACTGATGAGGTGTTATGCTGAGACACCTCAAAGGAACTGATTTTTGGAAATCTTCAAACTATCAGGCTGTTCTCAGGGCTGGCTCAAGTTAGGCAGCCCAGAACAGGCATGCAAAATCACTAGTCCCTTTTAAAAAAATAGCAGTCTTGGTCTGTCTAGCAGACATATTGGGAAATCAGGCTAATGTAGAAATATTAGCTGTGAAAAGCCTTGAAAATTCTACAAACCTAAAAAAGATTCTTATTAGTGCCTGCAAAATCTGTGGGCATAGTGCAGGATTTCTTCTACCACTGAGCAGTAGAACATGCTGTACTTTAGCTATCATGCCCATGGAACTGCTAATGATGCTATATTTATGAATAGTCATTAGTAAAAGCTGTCGTTGCAGTGTTGGTACTCAGCCAACCTGCCCACTTGCCCTTATTCTAGTAGAACTGATGCTGACTGTGGTGTGTTGCTTTTGAGGATGAATTAAGGCAGAGAAAGAAAGATTTCTGATAATGAAATCTGAGAAGAGCTTGGTTTGGTTTAGGACTGTGCTCCAGGTTGTTTGGGAACCAGCCCAAATTGGTTTGAACCACTCATGCTGATCAGTTGACACACGTTGCTCTCAGTGCTATCTCCTAATGGGACTAATTAACATCAGTCAGATAATTTAATAAATATTTGGCTTCACTTTGTAGTTAGAGACCATGTAAATAGAAGTTCCCCTGGAAACCTATTAAGAATGACTGCAACACGTTAGTATGACCACATTGTACTTTCAGCTTGATTCTAGGAACATGCAAAAAGGTGTTGGTAATCCACCACTGGAAACTGGGATACATTTAGTCAGGGTTGGATAAATGTTGGATTTTTTTTTTTCATTTCTGTTTTACCTCCTTCCACTAGTCCTACCTGTGACTCATCCCGGGATTCAGATGAGGACTGTAAAAATTCATGTGTTGGCTTTGAGAGATGAAATTATTCTACCCATCTGTGATGATAATAACATTTGCTAAAAACTAATGAAATGGGTGGCATTATGATGTCAGGAGGATCAGAGCCAAAGGTGGTTTTCTGAACGGAGACGCTGCATGAATCTCCCCAGACTGCCCAGCAGTCAAGGAGATTATATTCTCAACTGTTAAAGCTGTTTACACATACCAACCAGCACTGACTGCCTCTTTGTGGCAAGTTGTTTACATGAATTTATTTTGGGAAAATTCCATTAGACGGGACCAAGATTTCTTCATAAATCATTGAATTTAGCTTGTGTACTGATAAAATCTGGTTAGTCATTTATTCTTCTGAGCAGCGCTTAGTTATGAGTGTTCATTATTTGTGAGGAGCAACTTACATGAGTAATATAAAAATAATGGATTGCCTATGGCTGTTTTCAGTGGTGGATATTTTACTCTACTGGGAAAGATGTATTAGAAAATGACCCTCCTTACCAATTCATCTGCTAAAACAAAGGACTCATTAACTGGAGTCAGAGTCCTAATGTATGCTCTGAATTTTGCTAATTTAGCCAGCAAAAATCTCCCAGCGAGACACTGAACCCGCTTTGAAAATGGTCCTGCAGCTCTGTTTGCTGGAGGCTGTGTTGCTGTGCCCTCAGTAGCAGGAGGGATCTGGCTTGAGCTGTTTCTGCCACTGCAATGCTCGGTTCTTTCCTCATCAAAGGAGAATCGATGCTGTTGGACTGGGCTGCAGCATCCTAATTTCATGCACTAGCAGAGAGTGAGTTTTCACAAAGTATCATTTACCAAATTACAGGAGGGATGTGTTGAGTTTGAGAGGACATAAAATTCATTCCTCAGTTTTGAACAGAAATTTCTTCTTACTTTGAACCAGCACATGAGCTTTGCTCTGCAGTTTTAGGTGAACAGACAAAATGTCTGGAAAAATCTAATACGCTTAAAATTTTATTTATGAAACATCTTTCTGCTGATTTGTGATTTCTTTACTAGCACTTGCTGCACTGCATTCATATAGCAATATATCATTACTATCAAAAGATGCATTTAAAAAAAGGCCCACAAAGCCAAGATAGGGTCTAGGACATCAGTTTGTATACAAACTTCTGGCATGTTCAGACCCAGGGTTTTGGTTGTTTCATTTCAGGCAAATGGGCCAGCGTCTCTGTACAACTGGAATAACTTTTTTATAATTAACTGTCTGCATCAGTTTACACTAACATGGAATTTGACACCTTGCCATCAAATGGAAGGTGGCTTTTCATCCTCTAAATTCACCCAGACTTACTAATCTAACACCGAGGTTTGGCATAATCTCTAATTTTATATAGCACGTTTCTTCTCCAAGTGCCTCACAAATATCACTCCAACACAGCCATGTCTGGTAGGGAAGTTAGAAACATTCCACAATGCTCACCAAAGAAGGCAGCTTAACGCCTCCTTTTATTAAAAAGAACATTAATTCAAAGAACCACAGTTACAATTGTGTTGGAAATATTCAGTCACTTGGACTAAACGGCATGAATCTCAGTTAATGAGGTGTTTAGCTGCTCCTTCCAGAATCTGTAGCTCTGCTTCAGGCAGTCTCTGTGTCTCTTGGATGATTTACTCTGAATTAATAATTGATCTTTACCTTGAATTAATAATTTGCACGTAAGAGGTCTTCTTCAGAAGATTGCTTCTTGTAATGTCCAGTTCCCATAAAGACAACTTGATTATGCCTCATGCAAATAAGGCTGTTCCCACTGCAGCTAAATGATAGTGAACAGTTGGCAGTGATGCTCAAGGGCAGGCAGTGTTTTGTTGTGGAAGATATTTTTCTGATATTTAATGTTTGGTGATGTTGAATTTCTTGTTCTGCAAGGTTGTACCTTCATTGGGAAACCTGATACCGAGTTACTGTGTCTGCTTGTACGTCTTAGTCCTAGAGGTAGGCCCTCTGACTAAGATCTCTGTGTACAGAGAACTCGGGTGAAGATTCAGGCTGTTCCCTCAACACAGAGGAAGAAACACAAGATCCTGCCTTCTAGACAAGGCAGCAGAGGATGTTAGTAAGTGTGAAGTGAGTTCTACAAACGCAGGTCTGGGTGGAGGCATTCCCTTTGCTGGACTGCAAGCTGCCACGCTGCTGCTGTTTCCACCTTGAGTTCCTGAGGGCTCTCTCAGCAGCCTTTCCTTGAGCAATGCCCTGGATCAGGCTGCTTTTAAGGCAGCTCAGCCCCAAACTCTGCTTGTTTGGCACAACTAACCGCAGGAGCTCGCTAGCCACATCTAAGCTTTTGAGCTTCCTTGGAAGAACAGATGTTGCTGAGGCCAAGAACTTGGGTGTGAATTGGACCCCAAAAGAGTACACTTCCCATTTTACTTTCACTTAGCACAGTGTGGGATGTTCTTGAGTAGCAACAAGCTTCATGCCAAGGCAGTCACTTATTTTTTTCTCTCCCTCTATTGATTGTTTGCTTTCAAAAAAAAAGATTGGCATATCCAGTGATCATGAAAGCCTTGGATGGATCCAGATGTAGTGTGGGCAGGATTTGCGTGAGTGCCTCCACAGAGGTCTGCCAATGCACTTTTGTCCCGGCCAATTCCTTCTCTTCCAGCTTTGGCCTCTTTAGTGCAGACGCTACCAAGTCAGGAAGAACTGAGACATATTATTAGGTGGTTTTGAGCTGTGGATTACTTGCCTACAGAAAATGCTGTGCTTGCTTTCTCCTCCAACCAGACACAGTGCTTCTGGTAGGCTTCCGGAGGTAGAAAGTAGAGCAAGACTAAATGTGACTAAGGGAGGAAGGAAATGGTGTAGAAGGCCCATATTCACACCATTCACTAAAATACGCCCTGTGGCAAGGGCCCTGCCGTGGGAGTTCCAGGGGATGTTGTGCTTTAGAGCATTAGACAACGATGTGGCTCCAGTCTGTCTTGGGGATGGGATTCCCTTTGCTGGCTGGACATGGAGACCTCTCTTTTTGTTTAGGTTGCTCTGCTATGTCCATATCCGTGGTGTCCAAGCCCATCCCTGTCTAAGGGCAGAACTTGCGAGTCATCCTACTTCCAAAGAACAAGGAGGACCATTGTGGCCTTCCTCAGCACAGAGCTGGTAGGTTGAGCAGATCCTGGCTGTTCTTCCCCTGACAATTCACATGCTGGGACCTGGTCTACCCTGGGGCTAGGCAAGGTCTGAGAGGCAGCGTACCTAGAGACCAGAGCACTGGACCAGAGATCTGGAGAACTCGCTTTTTGCCTAATTTTCTGTCTGACTTTGGGAAAACTACTTGGGATGTCTGTTTCTCTTCACCTTCTTTGCCTGGTACATAATGCTTAGGGCAGGGCACTATCATATAACTGTGCGGGTAGGAGTGGGCTACTGTGTTATAAATGATGAGGCATTAAAGATCATATTCTTCACGCTGGAAAATTTCACACTGAAATGAGTAAATGCCAAAAGTGGGAGGGCTTTGATGTTTTACCCGATGGGTAGCAACTTTTAACTGATTAAAATGACAAGATTAGGGAAAACTTCAGCTTCCAAAAAAAAAAGTAAAGATAAGTAATTAGAGGAAAGCAACCTATGAAACAAAATACAGAGCTCACAGAAAACTTTCCCTTATGGCAAAAGGCATGGACTATAAAATAGAATTTTTTTCTTTCCCTTCACAAATCATTTAAACATAAGTAAGAAATCAGTAGCTCCCTCTTCAGAAGTACCCTAAGGAATAAAAATGCAGTGAATCATGGGTATTTTATTACTAGTCTGTGTGTCTATCTGATGGCAAGCATCAATGGCTTCCCTTACACAGGGTGCCCAGGGGGATAGAAGAATGCAGGGAATAGCTTACTAGTTTCTGTGTCTGTCTGGTGGCAGAAATCCATGTTTTCTTATAGAAGACACTGCGGTAACGCACGGGCAGGCTTTCAGTGTGCGCGCCTGGCTTTCTGGTGGCGAAGCATAAAGTGGGATTGAAATGTTGCCACTCAGCAAGCGCCTGCTGTGCCAGCCAGGCACGATTCTTGGGCTCAGCCCTTCGCAGGAAAGGCAGAAGCTTTCGCTGTGCGGATTTGTAAGGGTAGCCAAGGACAAGCATTAGGAGACCGAGAATGCGGGGTGGGGGGAATATCCAGATTTTACTAGTAGAAGCAGGTACTGATACAAGAGTTTATTTCACTGTGTGAGAGGGAACACAGGTAGAAAGTCTTCCCAGGTAGTGGCTGATACTCTGGTTAGGATGGAAGTGCAGTAAAGCATCAAATGCTTGTTAGTGCATCTCACTGGTTTCAAAGAAAGCTGCTTCTGTGTGAATCTGTCAAGATTCCTGTGCAAACCGGGAAGGTCCCCATACTTGGCTCTCTGCAGAGTCCAAGGTTCACAAAGAAGAATAGGGGGTCAGAGAGGGCCAAAGCCAGCCAGTCCCAGAGGAAGAAAGTTTTTATCTGTACTGGTGAGTGATCTCTCTTATAGGGCTTATCTCAGAAAGTGGTTTTATCTACATACTTTTTAGAGAGAGACTGTCTGCTTGGCTATGAGCATCATCCAGTGATCTCTCCATGGAGCCCACAAAATCTATCTGAGCTTTAATGCTTCGTATAGAAAGTTAGCCAAGTTACATCTACACCAGAGACCACAGGGAAGAGTAGGTACAGAGGGTAAATTTAGGAGCAGTCTGGCTGAACTCAGAATTGGAGCATTTACCCTACCCAAAATCTGGATAAATTGGCCTAATTAATTTGTACTAACTCTGCCTTTCTCCTGCCAGACTCATGTTCCTGTGAGCTAGGTGGTTTTAGAATGGCTCTCGTGTCTCTGCTTTACATCGCAGCATGACACACAGACATATGCCGAGTCTTGATTTAAAGACTGTAAGTAACAGGAATCTTGTTCATCCCTTGATAAGATACCACAGTGATTAACTGCCCCCATTGTTAAAATTGTACATGTTATTTATTAGTATAGACACAGTCTCTAATGTTGACATTGTGATCTTAAAGGGGAAGGGTTTCTAAAGACCATGGCTGGTGCTCTTAAACCTCTTGGCTGCTTCTGAAGATTGCTTTTTTCTGACAATGACAGTCCTCCAAGATCTAGGTAAGAATAGTGATGTGCTCCTTTAGTTTGGTTTGCGCTCCTGTTCATCATTTCCTTATAGCAAAATATAATTAAAAAAAAAACCATATAAAATTTTGTTCCCTTAGTGATTTATTTTATTTTCACGGTGTCTGGAGACATGATGTACTCCCATGCTCTCAGTGGTTATTAGCGTTTGGCCTGGCTGTTTCTTGTGGAAAATCATAAAAATATTTGGTGAGCAAAAGAGAGATGCTAAGTGCTTTGGTGGTCTGATCGGGGAGGGTGTTTAGAAAGACTGCATGTTTTGTTTTGAATGAAATGACTGGCTGTAGCCTTTACTGATGGCAGAGACACACCGAATTGCAGCAGAGTTCTGTATTTTTCTTTTAAATCATTGTTTTCATTTAGAATGAATGCTTTGCGTGCAACTCCTAACTGGTACGTTTTCAGTTTAAACTGCTTCTGGTGTTTTGGTGAAGGTAAATAAGCATCCTGACAAGGCAACCCTTGGAGCAGGCCAGTAGCCAAGGCTAGATGAAATTTAGTAAGACAGTTAGAGGGTGAATAATTTCCAGTGTCACAGAAGAGCAGGAGACATGGATGGTGAGTCTGAGTCAAAGGACTGGAAATCAACCTCAGCAGGCTTTGGATCAGGCGAGCAAGAGAAGAACTGGGCAGCTGAGAGGGGACAGCTTCCCAGAGGAAACTTGTTAATACTTCAGAAGTAATTGCTTGGAGGGGGGAAAGCTGTAATCAAACCTTACTAGCACCAGAAATATCCTTTTCCCAATGTCATAATAAACATTGAGTTTATAGGGAATTAGAGGTCCCACTTCAGTGCAAACATGCTTCCTTAATTCGGTTTTAACAAGAAACCAAAATTTGCTAGATTTTTTCAATGCTTTTGATCTATGCTATTTTTGAAAGGAAAAACAGTTCAGAACTCTTTCAAAAATACCTTGAAATCAATAAATGTGAAAAAACAAACTTGAACTGAAATTCTACTAGTATAAGACAACTGAAGCTTAAAATATTCACTTGCTTCATATCAAATTAACATAAACAAAATTAAAACCAGGAACCATAACAGATTATCAGAAAAGCTAACTCTTTTCATTAAAATTGCCCATAAACTATACAAGTTCTAATCAAAAAAAATGAAGAAAAAGGCAAAAAAAAACATTTACTTATAAACATTCTTGAACCTGGCTATGGTCATAGTGCTGTATGGATGGTAATTTTATAAATAGTCCTAAATCACTTGTGGACCAGACATAGAATTACTATTGCCAGCATTAGTATTGGTGTCACTGTTGCAGCGTCCTAAAATAACATTATGCTGCTTCTTGAACACCCTGTAGGAGTCCTGGGATCTCAGTACATCCTAATTTATTTTGCGTCTGTAATTTCTGCAGAGATATTGTTCACATTGTAATCGAGCGGCTAAAGAGCTGGGTTCTTCCCTGGGACCTTCCACTGCAGGCTCTCAGCTGATTCAGGGAAGCCTTGGCCCACGATTTCATGATTCTTTCCATAAAGGGATGTGCAGGGAATTGCTTAGGGAAGCCGAAATTGCAAGTTGAAGGCTCAGACCTTCATGTATCTGCCAATTCTAGCCCAGAAATAAGATGTCTTAGGGAAAGTAGAAAACTTGCTAACACGCAGTCAATATTTTGTCCATATTCTGTATCAGTCAATGTTCCATATCAATCCCTTTTCAGTCCAGTCTACATTTTCTATCTCTAATGTATATGCATACACATACATGTTTTGATTTGCCACTTCATTTAACTCCTCTGTGCTAAGAAAAATACTACTATTTATTTCGGAACACTGTAAAGCTTTTTTTTTTGCCGCAATGTCTGCTTTCTGGTTCCAGGAGAACACTATCATGTGAAAGAACCTATTCAAAATCCATTGCATTCCCGTCCTTTTAATTTATGCGGTCAGATTTATACTCTAACTTCACATATCTGTTCTTGTCTGCTCTTGAGTTCATTTGCTTTCATAGCAGACAGAGCTGCTGAAGTGGCTGCACACATACCAGGCTTCTTACACTGGAATGATATTGTCCTTAGGTGGGTTTCCTTATAATTGCCACAGATCCTCCCAGAAATTCTGGCAGAGCACGGAGCACATCACAAGTTCAGCAAATGTGAGACGATCAGGTGATAAAAGTCTGTTTGTGCTGCTCTTAACTCGGCAGGAGTAATAGCTGATTCTTCACATGCCCAAACTGAAATTAAGGGGGCTACTCAAAGAGGTTGTGGTTACACGGTCACTTTAATCTGGCATAAATCTGGCTGCTGCTGAAAGGGGTTGTTCCACTCCTCTCCCCCCTGCACCCGGTTGCTTTTTTTCACCCGCTCTTGTCTGGCACCAGTGTTTATATGGCTCTGCAATGAGTTGGACCTCAGGATTGATCCAGCTGAATATCAACTCAATTAGTTGTGTGCTTTTCTTTTTTTTTCTAATTACCTTCTTAGGGTAGTACAGCCACATGAATGCTTGTGCTGGCATAAGAGAGCGCCGAAATGAGCGTCTGGGGGAAGAGGGAATGGAAGAACCACTTTTTCAGTAGCAGCCCAAAGGGCCATTGAACGATGGCCTGATTAGAGTAGCAGTATCCAACCCACACAAATGAAATTATCTAGGCGGGGCTGTGAACTTCTCACATTCCTTGGTAACTCCTCTGATCCTTTCTCATAAGCGCCTTCCCGTTTCTCAGTAGCCACTGAACACTTGGGGTTTTCAGGTACTCTTTGTCCTGGGCGTCCTCTGCCTCTCTCTCCAGCAGTAAACACGGTTTTATCTGTGTTGCTTTTATTAAAATTTCTAGTTTCTACAATCCACCAACAGTCCTACTCCCAGCATGTCAAATTAATTCAAATTTCTTGTTTGTTCTCATTGTTTTTCCTTTTCACCACAATGTGCATGCCATCCTAAACTTTTCCAGAGAACGATCAGCCAAAGAAAAACAAGGTATTTTTCCAAATTAACTAAACAATGAGCACTTCAGTTCTGAGACACAGCCCAAAGGTCGTTTCCCAATTCAGCGAAATATTGTCCTAGTTCTGTTGGGCTCGGGGGCAACATGCAGTGTACAGTCGAATTATCCCAATGCGAAGCAGCCCTTCAGTTGTGGCTCCTGGGTTTCCTCCTTTCCAAAAGAAGCAATCCGTGTTAGCATTGTGCTTGGCTCCGACTGCGTTCCCCTCCTTGCCGCCTGGCTGCCTCGGTGTGCGAGGGGTGCCAAACCAAAATTCCTCAGCTCCCCTTCCCAGCCCACCCGTTCCCCACCCGTCTGTGTGGGAATGGGGAGGGCCACTGCTGGGACCTGTGGCCAAGGTAAGGTTTTCCAAGAAAGGGAAAACTCCCACTTCCAAACTCTACCATGAGAGAAAAATTCATGTACCCACTACTCAGGCTGGGCAGGTTCAAACCCATGGCGGTAATAACTTTTGTAGCATCTGTGACTTTTTATCTAACATGATGTAAAAAGAGTTTATGTGGCATATTTGCACAAGGCTTGAGACCAGAATGCACTGACATAGGGAAGCATCAAACCCAGTAACAGAATGAGCAAAAATGTAGGATTGTCCTAGAAAGGCACAAATCTTCCAGGTCAGTGTTTTGCCTCAGTTCCTGCTTGTTTTGATTTTTAACACAGAGCTGAGGATAATTATTGCTGGTTAGATGCACCTTCTGAATCCAGTTGCCTGCTGCAAAACAGCTTAACCTTCACAGATTTCATCCTTTCCCCCATTACGATTGAAACGGTGGTGGAGTCTGTGACACTTGCTAGCAGTTAATATCACTGGATTCCCCAAAGCAGCCCACTCAGTAAGGGTAGCAGAATCTGGCTGTAAACTGCTATGCAGGTTTGTTGTTTTTATTTCCCCTGCCACACTGGGGGCTGATATACATTGATATCCATGAAGTCAAAGATCTTTCCGGATTTATAATGAATGAAGGTGTGACCATTCAATTTAAAATCCTTTGTTGGAGTTAAAAAAAAAATAACCTGAAGTGAAGTTTTATTTTCAGATGGAAGCTCCAAAATCCACTTGCTAGGACTTGCCATGAGGAATGTTATCATTCTACTAAAATCTGATGGGAAATACTTGCACTATTAAGATTAAAGTTCAGGTGACAGTAAGACTTGCAGCTTTACTGTAACTATGCAGTGAGACAAATCATACACATAATTTAACAAAAGATTCTGTGAAACAAACTGGAGGTTCCAACAGAGAATTATCCTGGTGGTTTAAATGAAAACACAGGGAAAGACACCTAGTTTCTTTTTTTATTTCACAACATTTTATTAAAAATGTCCTTTCTTGCTTTTTCTTTTTATTTTTCATAGCTTGAAATGATTTCTTGTTCTCTGAACTGCTCTGGTCTGTTGTATTCCCTTCCCGCTCTTGGAGCTAATTTCTATTTCTTTGTCTCAAAAAAAAAAAAAGAGATTGTATTTGTATAATCTCCAGACAGGTCACAGGAGGTACATTGAGTGTGCACTGGATACGTTACACATCTGGTTTATATCCTTCTCCACTGAGCCACTTCCTATCCCAGAATGCAGTATTTCTGTATTGCTGCCATATATCAAAACACAAAGACACAGAGACAGTGGAGCTAAGTGGCCACGGCTACATGAGAGACAATTGAAAATTCAATTAATTTAAAACCACCACTTTTGTTTTAAGCACAGTTCCTAATAAACCACCACTTTTGTTTTAAGCACAGTTCCTAATTCTTGAAGTAGAAGCAATATCGAGCTGCAGGACCATGGAGCACAATGTGAACTTCTCCACTAGGCAAAAAAAGGCTGACAAACTCTATATTCTGGGTTTTCTTTGCAGCAGCCTTTTGGCATTTATATATAATTCTGAGACTCATTTTAGGGACAGAAAAAAGTAATTTCTATTTAGATGGAATTTGTGGCAGTCTCATTTTTTATGGTATGAACTAAACCAGAGGTTGCTATAGTAGCTATTTTTTGTAGGTCGCTTCTCAAAGGCCCATGGACCACAGTTCAGGGTCTTCAACACAGGGGCTGATGTATATCCTGTAGGTGACCAAAGGACAAACACAGTGAGAAGGCAGACCCTCGGTGCCTTCAGACTGGCATCCACTGCCCCTTCCCTGCCAGTTCATCTACTTTCCTCTTATGAGACAGGATGACAGGACAATAGCTCTGGAGGCAGTATGAAAGAACCGAGCCAACAATAATCCCTGAGGCACCACCACTGTGGGCCAAGAGATCCGCAGAGCACAAGAGAAAAGTATTTTATGGTGCCTTGGGCTTCCCTGGGTCTGGCACAATCTCACCGTGAAGGTGTTTTGTCCCATAAGCAGATTTGGTTTGGCCTGTTATCAGCAACAGAAACTTTCTTTGAGTTCATTTGTAACTAATCTTTCCTCAGATCTGCTCAGTGTTGCAGAGCAGTGCAGTGACACAAGCCAGGCAGAGTTACAACCATCCTGTGGTGCAATGACCTGACGTGGCTCTGAGGCAAGCAGGCAATGCCAGTGGACTGCCTGACTCTCTAACAGGCTGGCAGACTGATGGATGGTCTGCCTGACTGACAGCCAAGCCAACAGTTTGTGCTTGGCAGCCCCAGAGCAAGCAGGTTCAGGAGCAACTGGAGTGTGTAGCCCGCTGGTACTGAAACCACTCTGTGAAACTGTAACATCATGAAGGAAACAGGCATCCCAAAGGTCAGCTCTTATGATTGAAATCTCTGCTGTCCATAAGCACTTGGGATTGTAAAAAAAAGCCCCCTCTCTTTGTGTCATATCTAGGCCCTGGAAAGATGTGACAGCGATGGGAGTTGGCTTGGGCAGCGCAGGGGTGAAATGTGCTGGGAAGAGGGGCGGCACCAACTGCCTGTTGTCTTCATCTTCCCATCCATCCCCCCAAAGGTATGTGCACACCTGCACCTACACACACCCAGTCTCTCTCTGATTTGTCCCTGGATTGAATTAAGCTGAAGGATCAAAGAGCAGAGCTGGGACACTGTTTCCACACAGAGTGTAGGCAGGGACTCTGCTCTCTGAAGCCAGCCCGGTGTTTGTCCCTGCTGGCCCCTCCTGATTCAATCACAATACAGCCAAAGGTCTTCTCTTTCCAGACCTGGCTCCCTCCCATCACATCCCCCTCAGCTTTCTTCCCACATGGCCTCCTTCCAACTTTGCCCCCGTGTTCTCCAAACTGCCAGAAAGTGTAACTACTTTTTTCCCCCTCTTCTTTCTTTCCTCTGGAGTTGGCATTAAAGCTGGAAGCAAAGACATTTCTGTCTGATCAGAGGGGGGGAATATCTGTTCCAAATGCTTTTGAAATAGGCACATCAAACTTTATGACACTCCTTTTAGAATAGTGGATTCTGTTTTCCTTATATAAAGTTGGCGCAGCAATTTTCCATGCCCACATGCATACAGACTGCCTTATTCCTGGATTTTGGGAGGCTAGGTCTCCATTGAGCAGTGCACAATTGCTTAATGGGAGCTTGGATTTTTGGAAGTATTGCATCTTCAATTTTAAATTAAAGTTCTATTGAAAGTGTGGCTCTTAATAAAAAAAAATATACAGCATTAGAGCTTTTTAGTTAAATGCAAAATCAGTGCTCATTTAAGCAGAATTAAGATACTTTATTTACTGCTTTGCTCAGAGGGTGCAGTTCATTATTCCACCCTAAAAATTTTAGGACAGTTGAGGTGATGTATTTATAGTTCCTAAGTACCCCATCCTAATAACAATCAATTTGAGCAAAGACTTGCATTGTTCATGTGATAGCAAAGGAGATCAGAAGGCCAAGTTTGTAGTACTAAAATCTGGTGAACAATGTCTGAATGCTAATGTTATGGTAAATGCTGATCTCCCTGATTTTCAGTAACCACTGAAGTTGCTTGCAACATCTAATCAGCCCCGTCTCCACACGGGTGAACACAGCCACTGAAATCCGAAGGTAGTAAGTTTGTCTACATAATATATAGCAAAGATTAAATGGGGAGGTGTTTGAACACTGCTTGCTGTAACAGGACTTGAGTTTTAACAGGGAACATTCTGTAACTGAATTCCCAAAATAAAAGGAAAATACCAAAAAGCGCATAAGCTAATAAATACCTAGCAGCTTTTGTAGTCTTCCTCTGCTGATAATGCTCTGTAACCGTCCCTTACAGCACAGGGAGAGCAGAAGAGCAAAGCTGAACGTAAATGCGACACGTGTGTGGGCTTAAATCGGAGCAACAATTAAGGAAAAAGTGACCTTGCTGTCATTTCATATATTTTCTTGTCTTGTTTAATTTAAGGAGTCACGTTATAAAAAAGCACGTTTTGGTATTTCTGTCATCCCTGTGCTGCGCTCTCTGTGCTGGTGATTTACTGTGTGTAGCCCAGAGCTGTAATCAGTTTTCCCCTCTGCTCAGGCGAGTCGTTCCCAGTACGCGTGTGTCCTGCTGCTGCCAGACTGGAGCCACAGGTGCTGCTCACTTCAGCTCTTGAGAGAGTGTGGTTTCAACAGCAAAGTTGTTGATGCACATGGAGCAGAATTAAAAGTTCAGGAATAAATTGACAAGGAAATAGATGAGCAACTAAAATGATAGAAGTGGCCTCCTCCTACCCCTTGGCAGCCATGAATTTCAGACTGTGCAGGATGATTCCTTTTCAAAGCAAATTGGAGCTGGGTCAGCAGCCTGGGTATGTAAATAATGCTGCAGCTCTTAGTAAGCCCAGTCAGTATATCATCCATGCTAGAACCGTGCCTCCTCGGAGTGGATCCCAGCCAAAGCTAAAAGCAATACTTTCTGTTCAGGGCACTGTTTGAAATCTACTGTTAGACTGGTTTGTTTGAGGGAAATCCCTCTTTCTTTCTTGGGTGGGATGAAACACTGAGTACCTTTGGGATGTCACCTCTAGGTGCAGCGGGAATGGCCAGTACACAGGGTGGCTGACGGCAGAGCTAAATGAGATACAAGATGCACCCTCAGACATTAGTGGTGTTGGGTAAGAATCCAGTGGAGGAGGCTGTGCAGCTGATAGTAGCACCCTAAGCTAAAGCTGGTGTGGAGGAGAGAACTGAGATAGTCCCATTCACACTTAAAGCTTCGAGTGAGAAAAGGAAGATGTTTCTGACTCCAGAGGTCACCATCTATTGCATCTATGAGTGGTTCTTTACTGAGGTTGGACTGGAAAGCTGTAACTGATACACTTAACACATCATGAGTCCTATAGGCACGCACCAAACAAATAAATTGGCTTACTAACAGCTGGGGGGATTTGGGTCTTTGGCTCTATTTTTGTGACTCTTCACTTTGCCGAAGCTCATGGCATTGAAGTGCCACATAAGAAATGTTTTTAGCCCCAAAGCCATATTAATATTTAAAATGTTTTTCTTGAGCAGTGCAACAGCTGTGCAAAGTGAAATAGAAGACATTTTTCTCTCTTTCCCTGAGCAGCTCTAAAGCATCAAATGGTAAACAGGAGAAGAAGGGAGGGGGGAACAAACCAAAAAAGAGAAAAGTTGTTTCTGCTATGGCTTTTATATAAAATACCAAATATTAACACCCTACTCCCCCAAACCTCCTCCAGTGCTATAGATTTGATGTTAGCAAAATTTTATGTATCACTGATGCCTTCAGATATTGAGAACTTAAAACCAAATTACTCTGTGACCTATTTGACCTGTGGTGATCTATTTGAAATGTAGTGCATACAGAAATACAGTCTAGCTTTAGTGTAAAATAGTAGCAATAGGTAATACAGAATAGCACAGTGAGGACAATATAGAATAACCTAGAAACAAATCAAACCTGCAGCTGCACAATATTGCTGTGAACAATTCCTATATGTGTAGTTCTTGACCATGTGCCTATCTGGTGTGAGAACAAAGGAGTATGTCTCCTGATACTCTGTTTGCTGTGCAGAAACCTGTCCTTATTTAACCCTAAATATCTGTCAGTTGCTTCCAGGAAGAATTTGCTTTGTGAACACAGCACTTCAAAAGATTTAAGTCATTGCAGTTTCATTTATAGAAACATGAGGAATCCAACACATCCTACTCAGAGTAGAGCTCTTTGAGGTGAAATGCTACATGAATGATAAATAAAGCCACAGACTCAGAGTAAATATTCAATGGCATGTAACTAAGGTATAAAGGAGTAAATTTCATACAAGTTAGCCACACACCCCTTGTAGTTTCGCAGTAAATCAGTCTTCCATTGGACCTATAAATTTATCGTACTAGCTGTTCCATGAGTACAGAAACAGCCTAACCCTGTTTTGATGGAGCGTTCTGTTCCCTACAGATAACACAAGTCCACTCCTGTTCCTGTGTGCTCCATGGCACCAATAAATTGGGCACAAAACCCTTTTTGCAGCTCTTCTCGTAGCTGCCACTCTGTGTTAGTCGTCTTTTCCTGTTTGGTGGTGGGTTTTTTCCCCAAAACCTTGATCCAAGTCTCTGCCAGAAAAAAAAAGTGCTCTCCTAGTTGCTTATAGGTTTAAGCCATGTTTGAGAACGGAAGCATAGCAGTAGGATGGAAGTCTTTCTCCCATTATGAATCACATGTAGGTCACCAGTGTCCCCGTATCATCATTTACTGAAGGATCTTGGAAAAAAAAAATATAGGAAGTACCAGGAGGAGCTTGAGATTTGGCTTAATACTAGTCCTTCAAACTTTTGGTTTTATGTCAAACTTTGACTGGGCAGGACATGCCTATTTGATGGAAAAAGGATAGTTGTGTTAGCTCAAAGTTCATTGAACCTTTTCTGCTTTTTACTGTTTTTCATTTTAGTACACATCTTTACCCCCAGACCTGAAAAAGGATTAAAATGCCAGAAAGGAGACGGATCACTCAGCGTTTCTAATCACATACCAGAAATCTCAAGACACATAGTTCTCACAAGATTTTCTACTCTTTGTAGACCATAAAAGGCTCAGATAACCTTCTACAGGCCACTCTGATCTCTAATCATTAAAAAATAAGTTTTTACAGAGAATCTAAGCTAGGTTCCTACTGCAGTGAACATATTCAGTCAATCCAATTTCACTCCACCGCTTCTGACATTATTTATGCGTTCATTCATCAAGACAGAGGAACAGAAGTCTTCATTCAAAACAAGATTTTAACATTCAAAACAAGGCTGTAACTATTGGTAAAATAAGTCCTGAAGTACTGCAGGGAAACACTTCTATACACACTGCTTCATTTCAGATTGTTATAGGCATTTGTTTTGTCTCTCTTTCCTGTTCACTTTTCAGAAATGCTGCAGAGAAGCAGCACTGCCATCGCGAAGGGAAGGGGGCACTCACCTGTTTGGCCTCTGGGAGAAGCAGGCAAATACTCTTATCTAAACCACAAACTGGTACGTTTCATTTTGCATTTTCCATTACCTTCATCACTGTGAAAGTGAATTTTGAATCAAGTGACTGACTTGCATGCAGTGAAATTTCTGGAAATTCCAGTGTAAGTAAGTACTGTTATTGCACATTCTGAAAGCTAAGGGGCAGTCTGTTAGAAATAGCTAATTAGTGGAACTGCCAGGTTGCGGGTTGGCTATAGTGTAACTGCTTCATGTACTATTTATCTGCCAGTGATAAAATCTTTTAGTCTTGGCTTTGCTGAAGAAGTTGATGCTTTCAAAAATGCCAGCCTTTGTCTCTTTTCTCCGAGTACTTGTGTATTTAAATTAGAGCTGTTATTATTGATCTGCTCTTTCTAGAGGGGTAATACATGTCAAGCTCGGGGCACAGTCTGCCTTTTCAGCACAGGTTTCTACAGCACCTAACATAGAGTATCCCAAGCTGCTAAAGATAATAAATACAATAAGATAATATCACAGTGTAGAGAGTGATGCTTTTATTAGTTAGTCTGCAGCTTACATTTCAGGCTACTGAAGACAGATCAAATGGGACCTACTGTGAGAGGAAAGAGCTTTTGCAAACACACAAAATCCTTTCTTAGAGCCTGTGTTTGAATGGCAGACAGTAAAAAGCCACAAGCCACTACACTGTGCTGTGTAGAAACTTCGAACCATTTATTTCTATGGCATAACTGAGCACACTCACGTAACGAGGCAGACACCACACTGACATCAGCATTCACAGCACGCTTGGATCCACAGCCATTTGCTAAAGGTCTTCTTTTTTTCATGGTTTAGGGGACTTTTTATTTCAATCATCTGAGCCGAATATTTTAAGAAAAGGAGTGAAAAAGCAAGGGAGAAGAGGAGATGCGGGATTTTGAGTCAAACGGCCTTTGAAGGCTGGGATGCCATTTCGATGCAGAAACAGTGGCATCTAGTGGGCAATTCTTCAGGAGAGGAAGCAAAGTTAGTCACTGAATATAAAACAAGTGAGCCGATTAAAGCTAATGATATGTTATCTCTTTCATAAACGAAAGCTTTTCCCAAGGCTGTTGTAATCCTTTTCTGTAAAAGCATTTGGAAATCAACTATTTTGCCAATTTTCCCATCTTCGGCATACAAATTTCAGAACAGTTGGTGGTTTTGTTCTATTAAGCCCTCTTATGGCTTTCACGTGGAAGCTCTAAATACTTAATGTCACATAGGTGATCATAAATCTTCACCCAGTAGGAAAGGTAAAGGTTTGGATGCATAAAAATCTAGCATTTTTCCCCCAAGATTTTAGATATGGACAAAAATAAACCTCCATCTAGTCCTTGAACACAGTCGATCTAGATCAGCTTTTGGTGATTTCAAGCACATCAAGGCTTTGAAGGAAAGATCCATGTAAAGGAAGAGAATAAAAACACAGCAGAGCAGCCACACTGAAGGACTCTGAAAAAAACTTTAATTACATAACTTCTGTAGCTATAATCAAGTATGATGTTTATGCAGTGTTAACATTTTATGCTAATTATGTATGAGTTTTTCACTGCTGAGTCATAACAAACACTTGAGCTGATCTATTTATACCTGACTCTAAGATCCTGTTCTTTTTTCAGTCCACTGCATTAAATGTAAAACACTGCATATGTTTTATGGACATGCAGAAATGTATAAGAAGCAGGATGAGAGGTTGCAGCCTCTGTGACAATGGTCTCAGCCAGTCACCTTCGTGCCTTCCTCTCTAGACTTCAGCGTTTGCCAGTGCTGAGCAAACTTAGTCTGCTGTGCTGTGATGGCCTCTTCTTCTTTGGATGTCTCTTGGGTGGGTTGAAGGATGTTTCTCTTACTTTGAGGGCCCAAATTAATTTGTATGAATGGAGGACTTGGCTTAAATCTGGCAGAAGAGCTGGATGTCTTAAAAATATATATCCTGGCTATGTTCTTCATGATCACAGGATTACAGAGGCACTGACAGGCTGCAGTCTAAATTGGTTTGTTTTTTTTAAAGACTATTAAGACTGTACCAAATTTTTTTCCCTCATGGAGTGGGGACCTGGAACTACTTCACTTTTCTCTGATTCTCCTTGTAAACTAGACAATATTTAACTTTTCTTTGGAGATAGCTGTATGAGATCCTTCAGCCCTAATGTGGAAAAGCAAACTTAATAAACAATCTCTGTTCCACATGTTTGCTTTAGGATTAGTGCAGTGTTACTCAGGTAGACCTAGAAGGTACTATTTAACCTAACCAGTTATCTAACTCATGACTGAATATAACTAGGTGAGAGTTCTTTTATTTGAGAGAAGTGTTTAAATTGACTTTCACTGGGTGAAAGCTGGCATAATTGGGATTGGTATGAATTTTTCACTGCACAAGAAAAAACAGAGCCAGGATTTCACCTAATGACTTTAACTTCAATAGAGATATGCAAATTGAGATCTGTGTATTGAGAGTGTTATGAATGAAGCACACAATAGCAGCCTGATTATACTTTTTTACACTCCCAGATTTAATCTATGATTTCATCTTCACAGTAGAGAAAAGCAAGCCTTTGATGCTTTGAGATTTAAATTATTTCCTTGGAATCATCTAGGAGAGCTCACTTACTGGAAGGGCAGTATACTAGGACTGTTGAGCTATTTCAGCTTATCAAATGCTCTGTTGCAGCATTAATTACCTTATATATAATAAAATTGTGTTTTATTTTGTTACCAGTCCTCAGGCTCTTAGTGTGACTGCAGTGAGGAGTTCTGAAAGTTACTTTGATCCTTTCCTAACTAATTCTATTGCCATTACAGATTGTAATGGTCATGTAAGAGCCAACAAGACATTTTTTAATGTTGTTTTGCAGATATCAGATGCTTACCATCTAACTGTAAAACACATTCTGTACCATGGCATAAGTTATAAAGGCATGCAGGCAGAAAGGAGATGGCTGGATACATGTGCCTGACCTGACAGAATAATAAAAGAAAGGGAAAAGTTGTACAGAGAACCGACAAAATGATTAGACTGCACCAGAGTGCCTCCCAGCTGCTGATCCTAGAAAGTCCTCTGATGTTTCCTTAGTACTTACAATCCTGAGCCTCCCTTCCATTGACTTTTGTCAGCATATAGTATGGGAGACTAAGGTAACAAGATCATCTGAAAATGGATTTGAATTGAGCTTTTATTATGAAACAATACATAAAATACTCATCAGGCAATGGAACATATATTAGTGTTGCATAAATGTTATGTCTTCATACAATATTGTTATTTAACCTAGAAAACTGGAATTAAGGATTCCTCCACAGTCCAGAAAGCTGGCCTCCTCTTCATGTTTATATTCCCCAGTTTTCTATGGACCTCTCCTGCTAAGTTGCTTTTACTTCAGAGCAAAGCCTACTCCAGGACTCATCAGTGATTCTTTTCTTGCCCATAACCTCAGAAACTGGCAAAACCCTTGATTTATTTATTCATGCATTATTGGTAGAAAATATATGGTGGTCTATAACATATCTAGCCATTTATAGTTGGAAGTTTTGATATATTACTGGGATTGTACTGTATGGCAAGGAGGTTCAGCTCTACAAGGAGCAGCGTGTAGCCAATGCAGGAATAATCTTGTCCTTCTTAACACAATCATAGTATATATCTTCTTCAGTGCCCACAAAGAGATCTGCAGGGAAAAAAAGATATATCTAATTAAAAAACATGCTGACATTGGCCATACTAGTAACACCTAAAGGGCTTCAAATCATTTAAACACTTTTCTAACGTTAATTCTTCACAATTGCCTGTGAGCAGCTGTTGTGAAGAATTCCAGTAGCAAAGTGAGCCAGCTTTCAACTGTGTCTCAGCTGGAAGATTTTTTGAAAACTGCCAACTTACCTCCTGGGGCTGAGGTTTTGGAATTTTATGTTTTTGTTTTTAAGTAAGTTTCAGACCTTTGGCTTATTGTGGATTAACGTAGCTCCGCTGAAGTTTACCACAACAATCCGGGTTTTCAAAGGTATTTAGATGTGTACAGGTACCAATAGATAGCAGCATTTTAAGCAGAAAAACTTTGATCTTTTGAAATGGGTCAGCCTTGACAGACACCATCTCTTTATTCTACTGCTTAAATACTTTTGAAAGTGTGGAGCTAAATCTGCAACTTTTAAACATAAAAGTTGACAGTGAGTGATACAGCATCAGTATTCCGGTGATGATTCAAATCCATCCCAGTTGACAAATTTCATGCCTGTTTAAAGACTGTAAGCAGGAAGACTTATCCTATTATAAAATAGACAGATGTAGGTATGTCTTTTCATGACATCACAAACAGCTATTAAGTAATTGGAAGAGTTTGATTAACATTTACAGTTTACAATCCTACAAATTCCTTACCTCAATGCATCACTTTTTTAGTGATAAGTTAATACTGAATGCAAAAGACACAAGGGGAAAAAAAAAAAGGATGACCATATCACAAACCTAATATGCATAGAGTGCTCTTGGGATGTGTTATTTTTATCACCAATTGGCTTGTGAGTAGTCCCTGGTTTCTGAGCCGAGCTTTGGGATTATATTTTCCCATTGAGTTCTATGATGCATATGATAAATAGAGGCAATAAAGCAAATGAAGCTATTACACTGATGTGGAAAATCATAAACAGAACTAATAATCCATGCAAGCTCTGTGAAGATGTTCTATGTTAATGTTTACCAGCATGTGTACTAAATAGTGAATTCCATTTTAAAAACCCAGCAGCTTGCAAATTATGAGATCTTAGATATTGCAGAACAGGCTCAACTGCTGGCAGGTCAGACTGCGTCTTCAGTCTTTTAAGGATGACAACTATGAGATTAATCCTGCCACAGTCCTGCTGAGAGCTAAGAGGACAAGTACAAGACTTAAACAGAAGAGTTGGAAAAGGAGCGCAAGCAGACAGGAAAGAAACAGGAACAATGTGAAGCAACATTACTAAGAATGTTGTGCAGTCACCAGCTCATATCCACTTAGCGGGTAAATGCATAACCAAATGTTTAATTAAGGTGAACAGAACTACAGCACTGCAGCTGCTGCCTAGGATACCTGTTCCCTGCCACTGCTCTGTTGCCAGGCACCTTCCAGCACAAGGTACTTCCTCCAGCCATTGGTTATTCTCTCATCTTCCAGTTTGTGGCTCTGTCTTTTATTATGAAGATAGAAATATGCACTGTAAGAGAAATAGATATATACCGATTGCAGGCTGGCAAAGCCATTAGATGGGATGCACTAAATCCCTGTTGCAGTGCGGCAAGCAATGAGGATTCAACCAGTGTTCAAGGAATTGTTCTTCTGATCTCTGCTCCAAGCGCTGGAGGTAAAGCATATACTCCTATTTAAAGAAAAGAAGTAGTAATTTAATTATGTAATCACTCAAGGCTCGTGTCAGGCCAATGCACCAGGAGAATTTTACAGCTTATATAAGAGCAATTAATTTACCCCTTAAAATTATCAGATATAGTGAAATGGAGTTGCTAGTCAGCTTGCCCCAACCTAGCAATATTTAATGAATGACATCACCATCCAGATCTGGAAAAGTGTTGAGCAAGAATTTTACAACAATATTTAAAAACGAGTTCTGTGTACACATTTCTTATTTGCATATTGACACAGAAGCCTCTGTTAGTCCTAAGGGTATAGAAGGATTCTCACAGATAGGTCTGTTGTAGCCTCTTTTGAACACTGATTCCTGCTGATTAAAAAACATTAACCCCTTGTAGGATTACAAGGCTGTACTTGAAGGATTTGAGAAAGTAGCAGGCATAGAATTTCCCATATTAATTTATAGGAGTTTTGGTGTAAGCAACAAGTTATCTAACTGAAGTGGGTTGTGTACCAAAAACTTGGCCTCCATCATGAACAAAATTTACCTTTAAAAAGTTGAGTCCCAGTGCAAGTGAGCTTATAAGCTTTGTGCGCACTAGATTTTTTTCAAAATACACCCCCGTTGCCTCACACAGCAGGCACTGCAGGAGTGGAAGCTGTAGCGTAAACCCTTGGCACTGGCCAAGTACTCCCACTGTCATCCAGCTCTCTGCTCTTTGTGCCAACCAGAGGGGTTGGCACGCTGGGTGCCAGCAGCAAGCGTTGGTATCTTGCCTTTTGCTCTGCTTTCTGTTCTGGCAGCACAGGGAGACTTGGCTCCGATCCTCTGTGAGACTCCATTATGAACTTGCAGAGAACAGGACTATATGGCTGAGAAGATGCCACGTGATAAAAAGTAGGGTCTCAGTCAAAGTAAGATTAAAACATGCTGATAGCATAAATTATGTTTTTTTAAATAATCAAAGATGACAGATCTCGCTGTCTGTAACTGAATAGGCTTTTTGACTGAAATAGCACCATGGAAGTCAAATAGTGTCACAAAGAACTGCAAATTAAATTCCCCAGCTCAGCATGATCTGGCCTCGTACAAACAGCTTTTGCTTAAAATAGATGAACAGAGGTGGGCTCATCCTAGCATTCATTTCATCCTGCTACACAGAATCCATACAAAATCAGTTTTTCTCCTTGAGTGCTGGCAGAACTGGGCCCAGGGATACAGCAGCGATGTACCCTCACTACAAAGGAAAACATCCATGTTTTGGAGTGGGGAGGGGAGGAGGAGAAGGGATAGCTTTTTTTCAGAAGATATTTCCTTTTCTACTGAAAACCTTGACATTTAGTGAGGAAAAAAAATACTCTTATATTTGATTTTTCTTATGGAAAGCCAGCATTGCTGTAGAGGGGGGGAGGGAAGGAAGGTTGGAATTTCTCAAGAAATCTTGGCTACTAATTGTGGTAGGTGGAAAGTGGCAAGGACAGAAAACAAGGTCAGTGATCAAACAGAGCTCCAGCCCTGGCTCCCTCTGCTCCCTACCTAGAGTCACAGAACCATAGAACATCTTGAGTTGGAAGGCACCCATAAGGATCATCCACTCCAACTCTCTGCTCCTTACAGGACTACCTGAAACTAAACTATACGCCTAAGAGCATCACATGTACGCATGTATCTTCCTGTAATATGGGATTTAACTCCATCCAACTTCTCTACTGTTTTATTTATTTTGTATTTAATATGTGATATGACCTACATAACATATTACATAGTGGTGGTGAAACCAACCCAGTCCCAACTGTTGCGGGCAGCAGTGGAGCCCATGCCTCCTGTTTTTTGGCTCAGTCTAGTGAGGTACATAGCATCCTTCATGCCCTACGGACTTTGGAAGTGTTCAGCACCTTCCTAAAGTGAGTCCCTGGTATCTGTCATTCAGGCACAATCTTTTGTGTGCTTTCTAGCTGCTGTGGGCTTTGCCTCTTCAAAACCATGTAATTTTAGCACGGTTTGTTTACTTTGGAAAGAAATAGGCAGTCATTTTAAAATAGCTTAAGTACCTCTTGAAGTGCAGAATTATATAGTACATCTTGTCAGAGCAAGTGAAAAACAGAAGGCTCTTTAATTCTTTTACTTTTTGTTTTGTTGTAATACAGTTTAGAAATAAACAGATGTAAATATTGCAGGCAAAACAATTGCTGTTGCATTAAGCTAGCAGCTAAAAACCTCTATGATATCATAACAAACCACCCTGTCTGTAGCTTTCATAAATAAGCAAGTGAAAGTGTGTGATTTTAAAAGCTAGTTCAGAACTACCTCAATCTCCACACTGACCACTGACACCTACATCTCCTTTCTGCCTTGAGTGCAGAATGTACTGTAAGCAGAAGACATTTCCTGTTATTTAGTTTTTCTGGAACAACCTGAAATCCACATTTCTACAAATGAAAAGCCACTTTTTTTCCCCTCAATAATTTAATTGGCATTTTTGAACTGTGATAAATAATTTCCACATTCTGCAAGCGTACATTTCCCGAGTGATATTCAGCACTTACAAATGCTACTTAACAGTAATTGAAAGGATGTAAAGGGGTTTCTTAATATTTCACAGAAGAACTGCTTAAAAGGGCGATATTTGTAACAGATTGTTTGGAATTAAATCTAAAGAAATTTCATACTAAGCACAAATATTTTGGGGGTTTTGGTGTTGTGGCTTTTTATTAGTTAATGTAATTTAAAGATAAATATCATAACTCACCCTCATTGGCTCATCAGGGAAACCAGCCTTCCTTGGTCTGTCTTCACGTCTGGTTCTCAGAATCTGTTTGGCATCTTTTTCAGTTAAAATTGGTGAAGTGTCTAAAGACAGAGAAGCAGAATTTAGTTCAGAAATTACCAAAAAGTTAATATTTTATCTGTCAGTTGTAAAGTGAAATGTCTCAAAACCTGATTTTTGTCTATATACAAAGTGTTCTTTCATTACAGTCCCTTCCCAGGGGATATTGCATTCCAGGAGATAGGAGTGGAATTTTAAACCATTTTTATACTTGCGCTTTCTATAGTTCTACCAGTATGAAGCAAACCCTACATATTCATGTTACTCTTTAAAATGAGACAATATAACAGCACAATCTAACCACTGACGGTAGTAACTCTTACAGCTCTTTGCTCTTTTCTGTGTCGCTTTACTACTTAGGATTATTTTTCAAAGTAACGAGTCAAACTTTGGTTGCAAAGGAGAGGTTGCCTTGAACATATATCTTGCAGGATCTTGCTAAAATACTATTAAACTAGTAAGCCAGTAAAATTAAACTTTTTGGTTTGACAATAAATGACTACAGTGTGGTAATGCAGAGAGTGAAAAAAATGAATACAATAGCATGATTGTTAAAAATTAAATCACAGAAAGCCTGCAATGTAAAAATAGTTAAATATTAGAAATTAAATATGAAGACACTAAAATACAAGGCTGGCAAACTAATACTAATATAGTATGTTCTGCAGCTCTCTGTACATACTCAGGTTATATACAGACTCCTACCTGTAAAAGTGGTCATCAGGACCAAAAAGGAGACAAAGACGAGTAACTTCTGCATTTTGGTTCTGCTTTCTCTCGGTCTGTTCCAAAATGAGTAATGCTGACTGAGGCAATAGCCTATTTGAAGTAGCTACGTCAGTCACAAATGTTTGTTTATGCTTTAACTAATTTGAGTGATAGTATGATTTTGAAGACATCTGGCCTGATTTTGAATTAGGCTATTATCTGCTCTCGCATTCTCAGCATAACTCTGTTCCTGAGGGAAAGAGAATAGAAGACCTTTTTCTTTTCCACTTTAGGCTTCAGAATTGCACTGGGTATTTTAAATTTGTGAAAATAAACCACATCACCTTACATTTAGCATAGCAAGCGGTGGTTTCAGCTGCCTGAGGTAAACAATTGGTTTTTAAAACAAGCAAGTGCCCATTACTGAATGTTAATCTCAAAGGCAGCTGCAAAAGGGCCCCTTTTTAAAAAAAATAACCTATACTCCAGCACAGAAGCACATATTAATGTGGTTTAACTCTAGCAAAGCCAAATTATCACTGCTGAAAAACTCTGCAGAGATTTTTATCAAACTAGTAGAATGAAAAATGGCATAATCCTTCTTTTGTCAGGACAAGTTAGTAGAAAACAGGATTATAGATGTCCTTACGCTAGTGAACACAGTGTGAAGAATGTAGGTTGGCAAATGTCACTGCAGACAGGTACGTTCTGCCTTGAGAAACGTGGCCGTCCAGACCTCTCCTGAGCGGCACTCAGCTGGACACGTGGCACCAGCATCACCAGTTTGTAGGAAAAGTGTCCCTTTTAATAATCTAGTGTATGAAATCAGAAGTCAGGCTTCAGCAGGGCTTCTGGTGCCCCGTAATGGGACTTTTCTTGGAAACCTGAGTATTGTCAAACTGTATTTGCAGCTTTCAGCAAGTGCCTTACGATACCAACAGCCTCCAATCCAAGGAACACGGTGTATATTCTGTGGATTTATATAGTTGTTCGAGATATTTTTTTAAAGTGCAAAACCCTGTGGTTTCCAATAGCAGCACCTGTGTATTTTTAGAACTGCCACAGGGGAAACAGGATAACGTGTAAGGACAGAATGAAATGATAGGGGGAAAAGCATTTATGGTTGAGTGATGAAGACACAAAGAGTGCGATAGTTTAACCCGAAGCCACCCCACCGTAGCAGCCGCCTCCACCGGGGCCCTCGCCGTGGCTGTGCCGCCCAGCGAGCTCCCGCCCCCCTCCCGCCTGTCGCGAAACCCGGAGTCGCGATAAACAGGTGACGAACGCGCGCCCCCGCCCCCCGGCCGTTTCCGGGCGGCTCCCGTTGCCTGGCAACCGCCNAGGCCCGGGTGACAACGGAGGAGCCCCTCCGTCCCGGGCGGCGCTGAAATCCTCCTGCTCGTCGGTCGGTAGGTCAGATGTGGGGGCAAATAGGTGCTTAGCCCTAATAAGGGATTAAAAGATGTTTCGTGAAGCTGCGCGTCGGCTCCTTGAACTAAGGGGCCGTGCCCGGGCTCGCCCTGCCGTCTGCCCGACTGGTGTGAGGGCTTAGGCTGGTGAGGCCGAGCTGCTGAGGAATGGAAGGGACGGAGAGCGGCAGCCGCACCTCCTCCTCGGCCGTCGCAGACTGGAGTTTGGTGTTCTGGACTCTCTGCTCGGTGCTGCTGCCGGTGCTGATCACCTTGTGGTGCAGCTTCCAGCGGTCCCGACGGCAGGTGTTGATACGAGACATCTTTCGAAAGAGCAAGCACGACTGGCACTACACGGACCTCTTCGGGCAGCCCTCCTACTGCTGCGTGTGTGCTCAGCACATCCTTCAGGGTGCTTTCTGCAACTGCTGCGGGCTGCGGGTCAGCGAAGGATGCCTCAAGAAGGCCGACCAGCTTTTCCTCTGCAAGGAAATTATGATGAGGAGCAGTGGTGGAGCCCACAGCTCGATGCCACACCACTGGATCAGAGGCAACGTCCCGCTCTGCAGCTGCTGTGTGATATGCAAACAACAGTGCGGCACCCAGCCCAAGCTCTGCGACTACAGGTACTGCAGGGGAGTTTGTATGAAAAGTACGATGCTGTAGCAGTGTTGTATTTTCCGGAGGCTTATTGGAACATGTTACCTTAAAGGAGATCATGAAACTGTTAATTTTAGCTTCTCTGAAGCTGGGGTTTGTTTTTTTAAATGGATGCTTGTGGTTATTAGAATCGTAGATTAAGAGTATGGCGTTGCATCTCATGTCCACTTGTTCTCTTGGTGGCGTTACTCCAGCACGATGTGCTAGCGGCTGTATAATTAGATAGAAAAGGCTTTTTATATCCAAGAGAGTTTATGTTTTAAGGCATGACCTTAAGGTTCTAACGCACTTGTTGTTTGTCCTGTGGATAGCCTGAGCAGTTTGCGTAGTACGGCTCACAATTTGGAGCACCAAAATGTGTACAGATCTCTGCAAAATTTGCATCTGCTCGGTGTCACTAGAACAACCAACTGTCCTATAGCTGATGTAAGTTATTTTTTAAGGATACTCAAGAAAAACCTAATGGGAAGTTTTAAAAGCTGCAGTAGTAATTTATTGTTAAAGTTTGCGGTAAGAGCGTTAAAAAAACTTCAAGGAACGGTCTAATGGGTTTGCGCTGTCCTCGGTAAGGCTACTTGCAAAGTTGTCGGCATGACACGTGGTGGCACGTTATGCCAAAGTACAGCGCTAGTGGCCCAGGGCCTGGGCATGGTCTAAGTGTTACTTCAGCCTTCCCAAAGGATGTCATCTTTCCCACGTATTTTCTGCCAGCTTTTGGTTTGCTTCTGTGTGATGCTGTCAAATTGCTTGGTAAGTAAGCAGAGTTACAGTGTAAACGGAGCATGCTATTGGAAACGGAACCTTGGAGAGTGTGTGTGAAGGAGAGGAGGGAAGGAGAGGGTTTCGGAGGCAAAGAAACAAGGAAGGACGAAGAGGAAAAGAAGAAAGTCACTGTACAGGGCAGGTGTCATTGCTACTCTAGTTGTGTGCTGGATTAGTTAGAAGGACTCCAAAAATAGCTCTCACAGCTGCTTAAAGCAAGGCTTGGGATGTAGCAATTGAGGATTAACATTCTGCAGAGGCTGGCAGCGCATAGTGCAGTATTTTCTCTTGTTTCAGTCCATTTTCCAGCACAGCTTTTAGAACAGGTCAAAAAGCTGAGCAGTTTTGCATGTTGAAATCCCATCAGTTTTGGACAGTCCTGTGTAACCTTTTAGGTTTCAAACTTAAAGGTGTATTATTAATATTAAGAAATTTATTAATTAATGTTACTAGTAATGCTTTATTAAATTGTACTCTGGTGTTTTATCTCTTTAAAGATGGACAGGAGTTCAGTTTCTCATACAAGCTTTCAGTGTAACCATTAATATTGCAGAAAGTGCGCGATGATGTTTACGGCGCCTGGTTTTGGAATTAAAAAGAACAGAATTAATTTAAAACTCTTGGGTATTTTTCCACAGAATTCAAATGCTTTTCTAGATTTGCAAGCACATGACCAAGTTATGTAATTTTCTATAGCCATTACACTGTCATGTAAACCCTTAGGAAGCGCGTGACTTTCTTTAATGTGCTCAAAATATTACTTAATAGTGGTGTGTGTGAACAGAAGTACTTTTCAGAAAGTTAGTCTGTCTAAAATAAATGAGCAAAATTGGCACGCCGGTGGTTTGAGGATTTTTTTTGTCATGTTTTTTTGGTCTTTTTTTCCAGGTGCGTGTGGTGTCAGTACACTGTACATGATGAATGCATGATGGATCGTTTAAAGACCGAGGAATGTACATTTGGAGAATTCAGAGACTTAATTATTCCACCATACTATTTGTCTACGATCAACCAGCTGCGTAAAGACAAAAGAACTGATTATGAAAAGGTAATTGCTGCTTCTCGGGTTGATAACACATTTTTAAAAAACCCCAAAAGCAGCACACCCTCATCCTCCCCATTAAAACTTGAACTCATTACATTGTCAGGTTAATAACTAGCAGGTGACTGTTTCAATATATATGAGGTACTTGCAGCGTTAATTTGGAGGTGTTTGTCATTTTATTAAAGGTGGTAGTTGAAGCATGGGCAGACTTTTGAATTTCCTTATTCCAAAACAACAGTGAGATATGCCTGCCTTGCTTCCTTGAATGTTTTGTGATTTTTCTACTACTGTGTTCGTAACATTGTAGTGTTTGTTCCCCTGGGCACTGTAGGACGAAAAATCTTCAGCCCTGGTGGGTCAGAAGTATTTGCTTCTCTTTTGATTACTTCAAACTAATTGGTAACTTTGTCATTTCAGCTCTTAAAGGAGACAGCTTTTGGAGCAAGGCTTTCAACAGTTTAAAATGTGCAGTATTTGTGTGACTGACTGACTTTTACCTTTTCACAGGTAGTACCTTACTGCAGAAAACACTGGATGCCAGTAATTATACTGGCTAATACTCGTAGTGGAAACAACATGGGCGAAACTTTACTAGGAGAATTTAAAAATCTGCTGAACCCTGTTCAGGTATTTACAGTGAGAAGCCACTATAATAAAATAAAAGTTTAAATTAGAATAAACATCACTTTGCTTACACAATAGCAGTAGGATCTTGTGGAAGACCAGTAAAGGAAACAAATCCATGCAGTTTGTTCTTTTAGAAAGAATGGCTTTGTACAGAGAGACCGAAAGCACAGAGGCTCCTCCCACCCTCAAGTTTGTTATGGGTCTAATACTGGTCTGTTTTTTTTATTTATGGTAATACATGCAGTAAGTCTGTTAATGGTAAATATCTGGCTCTTGAACCACTGCACAATTCTAGAAAGTGAAATATTTAGATCTTACTAATTTGAAACCTGTGTTTGTTTCAATCGTCACTTCACTTGTGAAAATGTCAGCGTTCACAGCTTTGTGTTGTCACTTTCCCCTTAAAATCCACCGGGATGGCACAGGATGCTGACGTAAAGCGCTTCGTTGTTCCCTGGATTTCCTGGCTGCACCTTAATACACTTCCTTTGAAGTTCAAAACCCAGCCTCAGAATACAGCCTAATAGAAAGCTCTAGGTGTTGGTTTTAAGTGCATCCCAATAAGGCTTTAAAGACTAAACCTCTTTGTATACTGAATATTTTAAAATAACTTTTATCTGAAGTCTTTCATCTTCACAGAACTCATCACAGATACAGATTGTTCTTAGGACTCTGTCAGCTCAGTTTATCCATGGTGCTTATTCCTAGTGTAGCAGCTGAAGCTCTACAGTGAATTTAGGAAACCAAATCCTGCTTGTGCAAGTTCACACAGCTCATTTGCTAATGTAATATTGTAGACAAGAGACCTTTCGTTTGCATTGGGATGAATTTCTTGAAGTTGTTGATCTATGAGGCACATCCCAAGTCGTGTTCTGTGAACTTCTGGAACTCCTTCTTTTCCTTTCTCCTAGGTCTTTGATCTAAGCAAAATTGCACCTGCTAAAGCGCTCCAACTTTGCACCTTGCTGCCTTGCAACGCGGTCAGGGTTCTGGTCTGCGGTGGGGATGGCACAGTAGGCTGGGTCCTGGATGCAATTGATGAAATGAAGATAAAGGTATTGTGTTTGCAATTAAAAGATGTCTTACGGTGAAATGAGTTTTGGAGCTGCTCAAGTGCTACGCCTAATCTCTTACCTGCATTTATTGTTTTCGTCTTCCCGAATAAGACTACAGAGAAGTATTTACAGAATTGTTTATTTCTATTGGGGTGAGGGATGCACCTTATTATGAGTCTCTGTAGTTCAGGGAAAGTATGAAAGCTTTAGATTTTAAATTATACTTACAGTTGTTATTTTCTGTAAAACAAGAAAATAACAGGCTACAGAATATTTTATGGATTGGTCTTTCCTCTTTGTCTAAACAGATTTATTTTGTCATAAATGGCATCGCTAATAATGGCTAATGTGCTCTGACTGCTTATTTCTCCCAGTGCACTCAATCTTTTATAATAATCTCAGAATTTTGCTGGCTATACTGCTTATACTGCCAGTGCATGAATGAATGTAGTAATGTGCTTCTGCTTCTTATCATATATTATGAAGAATCTTATCAGTTTGCAGCCTCACCTACTAACAGCAAGTAAAAAAGAAAAAAGTAAATTGTGTGTTTACCATTGATTTGAAATGGAAGATATTCCAATTTACAGGGTTATACTAAGAACTCCTGAGGAAATTAAGAATGTAGAATAATTATTAGGGCTTTAGCAGTTTACCTAATAAACTTTTTCTCTAGTGATAAAATCAGTCATCTTTATTTTTTTCCTGCAGCTTTCTTGTTAATACACAAAATGTTGTGGTTAAAGGCCATTATTACAGCTTCATGTGTAGTCAAAACTGAGCTGCTTTGAGAATTTTAATGTACTGATAAAGCAGAAATGCCATAAAGCAGAACTATAAAGGTTAATGAATAGGACTATATGGTTACTTGGTCTTGGAGACCTGATTCATTGTCCCTCAGAGCCAATATAGTTGATGAAATCTGGGTTCTTCTTTGTTTCCAAGTATTCAGATTGAGTCATTGGAGTTACATAAATACTTTGGAGATTATCAGCAAAACCTTTTCATTATCAGCAGTGGGTTATTTGCTCCCTACATTTATCTTGACTCTCAAATACAGGTGACCTGGCTGATAACTCTTCTTGAAAAAATAGTAACCACAATGGCACTTACTGCACATACTTCTCACGGCTGAATTTCAAAGGCCACAGTGCATCCCAAATAACTGTTCAGCCTTCTGTGGTAAAGAGAGCTGAGACCTTTGCTGGGCTGGCCATTTTGAATGCCTGCTTCTGTCCCTTTGTGACCTGCAGAGGTGATTATCATCTCCTCTATCTGCTGAGGACAGTTGAGTCTGTGTGTGTGGCGTCTCTGACACTTAGATACTGACTTTTCTTCTTTGAGTGTGTGAGTTTCTGTCCGTGGTTGAATACTCTTGTATTATGTGCATCTCTTGGTTTAGACCTAACCTCACATCAGTCTTGTGAGAGCATTTTGGTGTCTCACGATGGTTCACAGCTTCATATGTTAATCTGTTTGAGTGTTCCTGTCACGTCCCAGAGGTACGTGCAGTAGCAGGGTCAGTAACTTACCGTGGCTTTAATCAGGAAATCAGATGAGAAGTTCATTCTTCTGGAGGGGTACTCTGTTCAGTAGAACAGTGCACTGTTCCCATATTGTGTCTGTATCTTCTTTTCTCACAATAGTTTAACATCTCTTTCCTTTGCATTCTCCCTACCACAAGCACTTAACTGTGCCATCTGCTGCGCTCGCGCTGCCAGCTCCACCGCTCTGCGCCACGTGACAAGCTGCTGTGAAGACAAACGAACATTTGGGGATAAAAGGGAGAAAATGAGTGCTGGAGAAGGAGCTAATATGCAGTGTTTTTGTATCCTAGGGGCAAGAACGTTATATTCCACAAGTTGCAATTTTACCTCTGGGAACAGGTAATGACCTGTCTAATACCCTGGGCTGGGGTGCAGGTTATGCTGGAGAAGTCCCTGTAGAACAAATCTTGCGAAATGTCATGGAGGCAGATGGGATCAAACTAGACAGGTAAGTAACTGTGAGAAGATAAATTCTATAGCACCAAATACTACTGTAGCTCTGTTGTTAGCCAGTTGTAGCAGTATATGTAAAGAAACACAAGTATTGCTGGAGGGAACTGCAAAATAATTGAAGTCCAAAATCATTTTTTATTTAATTGTTCTACAAGGCTTAACTCTTCCATAATTTGACACAATTTGAATCTTTTGACTTGATCCCAGTAGAGATATGAGATTCCTAATTACAGCTTTGATACTAAGTGGAACAGTCTGTTGTGAGTCTAAGTAATGGCTCTTGGTTTTCAGGTGGAAGGTTCAAGTAACAAACAAAGGATACTACAACTTAAGGAAACCAAAGGTACAGTTTGCAAGTATAAATATGGATTCTATGGAATACCTGTATGTTTATACTTATTTTTCTGGTTACCTATTTCCCGTAAACACTGGGACTTTTAAATTCTAATAATGATATTTTATAAGACCATAACTAGAAGTTCTGCCTTCCAGGTATTCACGATGAACAACTACTTTTCTATAGGACCTGATGCTCTCATGGCTTTAAATTTTCATGCACATCGTGAGAAGACTCCTTCTCTGTTTTCCAGCAGAATTATTAATAAGGTGTGTTTTGTAAAGTGACATTTTCTTACTGTAGTTGTTGAGCTAAGGCTATTTTTTGCTTTAAATTGCTTTACTCCCCTACTTCCTATATTGTCTTTTTCTAACAGTGTTTTCTATTCTCCCTATTTGTTCTGGTGTTTTCTTTGTTTGTCTTTTATAGGCTGTTTATTTTTTTTATGGAACCAAAGACTGCTTAGTACAAGAATGTAAAGATCTTAATAAAAAGGTCGAGGTAAGTTTTTTTAACTTGCTTATTCTCTGGACAATCAGTGGAGTGTCTCGTAAGAAAAGAGGAAAATCTTTGCAGTTGACATCTGTATGGTATTTGTATAAGGATGGCTCTGGACTTGGGGTATTTTTGATGTTCCTTTTGCTATCTGCAGCTTGCTTAATGGAATTCATATCTTTCAGCTTTCTGGCCTTGACTCAGTTCTATCAGTACATGTGTTGATATTCATACAAAATTTGTTTTAGCATCAGAAACTTGCATAAGTGAGAGTTCCTTTTTCTTTTTTCTATTGACAGAAATCTATTGCAACTTAAGATATCTTGTGAAATCAGAAGTCATTTTTTAATTATAAAAAGAGTACACATTTGTTCCTATTTGTACTGGGCCAGTTTTTCAAGTGGAATCCTGTTAAATGCATGAAGAGAATAACTAACTAGTTTATGCTGAAGTTCTGAATTAGATCCACAGTGATTAACTTCTGATTATCTTTTAAAGCTAGAGTTGGATGGTGAGAGAATCAAGTTGCCCAATTTGGAAGGCATTATTGTCCTGAATATTGGATACTGGGGAGGTGGCTGCAGGCTTTGGGAAGGAATGGGTGATGAGCCTTACCCCTTGGCGAGGTACACTGTGCATCTTTTTTTTTTTTTTTTTTTTTCCCCTTTAATAATTGTTGTGGTGTGAGCAGTTCCCTCCAGTAGGCTGTGCTTATGTTGCCAGACTTGTCTGAAAGCTGGTGTGTTGCTCAGTGCTTTTTTTTGTATGGCTTCCGTTGCAGTGCGGTGTGGTTTGTCATCCAGCACAAATAGTTTGTTTGAGCATATTTCTAGAATAACATTTGTCTTCTGTATGGGAAGAGCCATAAAAGAACTAATATTCGGACAGGTATCCTACAGCTCATGAGCATCACTAAAAAGAGTCTCTCTCTTAATTCCTAGACATGATGATGGACTTCTGGAAGTTGTTGGTGTTCATGGTTCTTTCCACTGTGCCCAGATTCAGGTGAAACTAGCAAATCCTGTCCGCCTAGGGCAGGCACATACAGTGAGGGTAAGTGATGTCTATGAACCTGTTTCCCAGAATTCTTTTTAATATGCAGTACAGAATCTCAAGCACTGAACTGCCTGAAGTCGCGGTTTGCAGTTGAGCTGATACTTCTCTTGTGTAGTAAAAATGAATGATGTCCTAATTCTCAGCCCTCTTGCTGAGGTTGGTGGCCTGAGCACAGCTAATTAGATATTAAGTTTCTCTCTGGCCAGGCTAAAGAGGTGCAGCATCAGTGTGTGATAGTTGGAGCTACTTCGAACTGCTGTGATTGTGTGTTGCTTTTGTTCGATACCAGCTGATCCTGAAGAGCTCAAAGATGCCGATGCAGGTGGATGGAGAGCCCTGGGCTCAGGGGCCCTGCACTGTTACCATAACTCATAAGACACACGCACTGATGTTGTATCACTCGGGTGAACAAACGGATGACGAAGCTTCCAGCATGTCTGAGCCAGACCAGCTGAGAGAACAGACGGATGAAGACGTGTAGATTTTGGGGAATTGAACATAACACAGCGATGAACTTCAGCTCATTAAAACCACTAGAGAACGCCTAATCCGGATTAAGGTTCATGCCGTAAGGTTCACACTTGTGAATGAACTAGAGCCGAGGAAAAAGCCATGCTTTTACCTTCAGGAAAATTTTCACAGCTGAATTACCGCAACTGTTTTGCCTTTTAGATTGGTAGTGATGCCCAGCCTTCCTTTCTAGCTGGAGGAGTTAGTTACTCGAGTGGTAGGAAAGAGACAGCTACATCCTTGCTGTGCAATCAGATCTTCTGCACATCCACGGTGTAGCGTGCAAAACGTTTGATACCCTCAGAAAAGGGAACAGCTGGGAGTTTGGCCTGCTTCCTCCTGCCCTCTTCCCCAGAACAGTTCCAGAGCAGAAAATCAGACCAAGTAGGATGTGGACTGATTTCCTGATCTGTTCCTCACTGCCCTCTGTTCTTGGGAGCAAGACAAACACCCCTCCGTGCCCCTGCTTGTGCAGTGTGTATCTAATGGGCTTGACTGGGAGAGTGAAGGGTCTGGGAACTCTCGGGTAGGTGGGTAGCATGAAAGATGCTTTTGGACTCAAGGTTTCTGGAAATGTTCTGTTAGCAGTGACCTTTTCCAGTGGCTTACTAAGCTGTAGATAAGAGTGCACCTGAGGTCCTAAGTACCCAAAGTAATTGTACCATGACTTGCACTGAATCATCCTGTGACTGACTGCTTCAGTGCAGTGAGAGACTAATTGTAGTTTTTGTAAATAGCAACATTGTAGTTCTCAAGGAGGCTTTTTGGAGGAAAACTTGGGCAAAGGAGCTGTCTTTTTTTAGCTGTTTGAAAGAAGGTTGTAAAGAAATTGTGACGATTGAAAAATGTGCTTGTTTTTTATAACTACCTGAAAATGATCAGTAGTAAGTCAGTCCATTAGCTGTTTCAATTTTAAGTGTGGAGGTTGAGAGCCAAGTTTGCAGAGTTCTGGCATTGATATCTATAACCTGATCATGGGGAAAAAAAACAACACATGAAAACATTTGTTTTCTGACTGGCTTCAAGATACCTTGTTGGACCTGAAACTTCATCTCCCATATGAATATAGGGTGAGAAAAAAAATTCCTGATCCATAATGATAGTGAAGGTTAAGAACACAGTGAACAGTACATGGAAACTGTTGGTTTGGCATATCTGAAGCTTCTCAGGTTAAAAGCTTCTCAGGTGAAAACACCTTCATTGTTAACAGAAGTAAAAATCTGCTTCCTTTTTTCTGTTGTAGGTATTTTAAGCCTGCAGAGCTATGTGTTGAAGCTTGAAATTTGTCACTAAGCAATTCAGTTGAGTCCAGTTGAGTTACTGAAGGTTATCTTCCAATCAGGAAGAGGATTTCTGCTGAAAGTTTACTGCATAAGCTGAGGTCGTAGGAGAAGCTGAGAGCTTTAGGCTGAACTTTGAACGTTGCTGCTTTTGTCAGAATTCCCCCAATGTTCCCTTTTTGTCTTTTGTTTGTTTTTCTCATGCTACCTGAACGTCATACCATTGGGGAAAGTAAGCTTTGTTTCTAGGTTTTGTAGAATGAAACTGTTTTTCGTAATCTAAAAATGGTGAATGAACTATTTATATTTTAAAATAATTTATTGAAACCTTGGCAAAGTCAGTATTTTTAAAATCTTCAATTGTAATCCTCTTTGGAGAGCATTTTTAACTTGATGGCATTTGTTGTAGAAAGTGTATGTACTAGAACTTACATACTACTGATTACCAGTGAATTTCTAGCTGCCTGAAAATGTGATTAGAGTGTAATGAATTGCAAAGCAGAAGCCATTTGTAAATTCCATATTCATTAGCCTTAGACACCTCATCTTAATTATTGTAAATAAATATAAAGAAAAATTAATAGTTAAATCTATGTAAAAAATGTTTAAAATACCCAAAACTATACTACGTTCGATAAATCCACTACCTTTTTGTTTTTTTAGTTCGGAGGTTCAATTTATATTCGTTTCAAAAATGTTATTGAATAACTTATTATTTTTTTAAATAATTTGTATCAGCATCCTAAAAATAGTTAAGTTCTGTGCTATGGTTCTTAGGTAACTATTGTTTACAAACAAATGAGAAGTCTCTGAAAAAGTGGGGTCTGTGTGATGAAAGGCAGTATTTTCTCAAGAGAAATGACACCACTGGCTACTTAATCTCAACTATTCATAATACAGGTTAAAGAGTTACCTGAAGTTGATCAGATGATTATTCAAATTGTTTTATAGCATAAGAGACTTGAATTTTCATAAACTTCACTCTTTCAATTCCTGATATCTAGAAGAAAAAAAAACACAAAAAAAAAATTGATGCCAAGACTTGGAAAGTCTCCCTTTTTTACAGTAGGTGAGGTGGCTTCTCCACTTTTGCCTGGCTATGTACCAGTGACATTGTACTGTGCCGGCGAGATCCGCCCGCTCACTGTGGCCGCGTGGAGCCCGGTCCAAAATGGGTCAGATCCTCTTTGGGAAATGTAAATCCACCGTTCCTTTTGGAGAAACAAAGGAGAATTAGAAGTGAAAGTAGCATCTAACTGGGCACTTGTTGTGGAAAACCCCTGGTGAATGGTCTTGTTTGCACTGGGCGGATCATCCCCTTCTTGCTTGTGGAAGTGAGGAAGGTTTGTGTTTCACAAATTGACTGTTGGTGGTTGCAGCAAATGATAGGTAGCAAAGGCAGGTGTCATAATCATGGGGAAGCCTCTTGTAAAATTGCATTTATGGTCTAGAAAATATTCTGTAAGGTTGAAGTGTCTAGTTCCCAGTCAGACATGGGGTCATCCTTCCATTGTAACTAGAGGTACCTGCCATATGCATGACCAAAAAAAGTTCTTTTTAGACATACAGCGCTAGCACTAGAATCTGTTTGGAGGTGTTGCTGTTTCCAACATGCTGTCCTTTGATTTCAGTGTATCCTCTTTTCCAGTATGTTAGAAATTGTGTTAAAGCTGATTTTGAGTTACTTCTGTGGAACTGTTTTAAATTTTGTTCCAACTGCAGACAGTAAATGTCAGCGATGGGCTCCCAGATTCTGTTGCTAGTGTAAATGGACTCTTCTGATTGCTAATATAGCTGTAGCTGACTAATGTTGTCGTGTGTGTGGTGACTGTAAAAGTGTTACACGCTTTTTAAATGTTGTAGGTACGTAAAGCAACAGCACAAATAGCTGCTCTGTAGCTCTTCTGAAAACCGATTGGAAACCTGAAAATACCGCAGTACGTTGTCTGTCCAGAAGAGGGTCCTTTGCAGCTGGGTCTCGTGTCGGGGGCTGAAGAATCTTTCCTTCTCCCGTTACTTGATCAACATCGGGGGGAAAAAATGAAAGCGGTGTTTCAAAAAGACAAATAATGAGTCGTTTCTGCTGGCAGTTTTTATACAGCATTGCTTTGTGTGAAATGCGCAGAGTGAATAGTAACACCAGTTGTCAAGCGCTCCAGAGTGAATTCACGTTTGGTTTTAAGGTGTACTGCTGCGTACACTGGCTGTCAGATCCCCAGAGTTGTGTTTACTGTGGGCTCTCGATCCTGTGAATATGCAGTACAAAAAAAAGTGTAAACTTGTATGGAGAGCCTTGCTGTGGGTCAGGGTCTGCCTTGCGCAAACCTCCCTGGTTCGCACCCGCCTTGAGAGGGTGCCTGTGCATATTTTCAGGTGCATCGAGCTTCTTGTCGTAGGCTTGGTTTGACTTTGTCTTTTCACTTCAGCAGTTCCTAGCAGGGTTAATCCTACCTGCACGTCGGATATTTTTCCATATCTGGACTTTTTTAAAAGGCACCTGAAGGCCAAATTTACATTCTTCACCCTCAAGAAGAGCTGAGGTGAAGAACATTCACTTACGGGGTTTTCTTTTCTAGGCATGTCTGTTGTTCCTGGTGTTTAGAGCAGATTAGGGTAGTACTTAGAGTGTACCTTTAACAGCACTTTGGAATTATTGTGGTTACCGAAGAACATAGTGTTGTGTTTTTCTTTCTAGTGCAATGACGGTATTTCTGCTTCAGATTAATTTGTATTTATGTTAAAACGTGAACATTTTTGTCAGCTAGCGCTGTTATGAATTACGTTTCATGTTCATACTGTAAAGACTGTAGAGTATAATTTATGCATTTAATACTATTTTTATAAGTTCACTTTCAATGTTTCCTGTTCATAGGGTTTGGGGTTTTTTTTTCCCAGGTCTTGCTTTTCTTAGGCACTAAATAACTTGAAACACCATTCACTTTAGTTAGAAGCTTTAAGTACTTGCTTGCAGCAAACAGACTTTCTCCTGGCTGCCAAAGAAAATGCTGCCATGTTTGAGCACCCACGGAGAAAATCATCTTGTTAATGCTTACAGCAAGAGTAAGTTAAAAGTTTCTTCAGTATAACTTCAGCTGATTCAGATTGAGAATTTGTTCCCCTGCACATTTTGTCTTGCTGGTGTTTACAGCTACTCAGTAAGTGCTACACTCCCTCAGTGATCTAATTACTCATTTTATGCAGGCTCACTTTCAGCTGAAAATGTCATTTGGGACAGTATCAAAAGCTCTCCTGAAATCAGGACAGTGAGCTTCTACCTGCTGTATCCATCATGCCAGCTAGTTTGCCAGGAAAGAAAATTGGAATGGCTTCACACAGCTTGTTTGTAGCCCAGTAACCCTCCTGTTTGGCTTTTTCAGTCACCACCACCACAACTAGAAGATGTTAGAAAGGACCCCAAAGGTTCCCAGAGCCCTTAACCCGTTTTGAGAGTACAATTTTATCTCGTTGCTGCTGGGGAGGACCCTCCCCGTTCTCCACAGGTTCTGAGAACTGATAGTTAAAGGTTCTGCTGTATGTTGCACTGAAGCTCACGGCTTTTATATCGTTATATGTTACTGTATCTCACTGGTTAAAAACAACGGAAAGCACCGCACCTTGGCTGCCTAATGGTATCTAATAGTAACTCTGTTTTTACTTGGCTTTTTGGTAGAGCACCACTGTAACCTACTTAGTTAATCCATGGGTAAGAGTAGGACGCTTGGGAATCTTTACGTGTGGTCCTTTTTTGTTCTGTGTTTCATTCCGACTACTAGCAGTTTTCTTCCTCTGGAAAAGAAGAAGTTTGACCCTTCAGTTAGCAGTAAACTAGGATATCTTCAGGTTTAAAACTACTATGTAACTGCTCCTGTTGAATGCTAACCACTTATTTAAAAATGCTCTGACTTTTTTTCTGAGAAATGATACCTGCTGCTTGAACATAGGAATGAGACAACAGAGACCACTTGTTCATTTAGCAATTGAGTATATTCAGTGAATTTCCACGTTATTTCAACTTTTAGGCCACAGTTCTAAAAGCACGGCATGAGTGAAATTTCTTTGTCTCGCTAAGAGCGCTGAATACCCAGTTCAGGTTTTGGGCATCTCAGGGAGAGACTTCTAGGTGGAGTAAAGCCACATGCCTTGACTAAACCTAGTGGTGTTATGCAGACTTATGTTAGCTGAGGATCTGGCCCTTAACTGTTCAAAAGTATGAATGTATTCAGAATTTTCCTTTGTTTTACGTTAATACTGCCCTCTTTACTGCGCTGTGTATCCTGACTGTTGTAACTCTTTTTTTTTTTCATTGTTTCATTTGCAACTTGTTTGTAGATTTCAGCATTAAAATAATTTTAAGAGTACATGGGAACTTATATGGTAAGTTTATTCCAGTTTGTATCTTCAAAGTTTACATCCCTCAAAAGCCATTTTGTGTGCTACCAGCTGTTGTAATCCTTAGAGTACCTCCAGCCATCTTCTCTTTCTAGGACTTTTATAGCTAAACAGAATGGATTTTTATTTTTGTAGCTTGTAACTTCAATATGTATAGTAGTTATTTCTATTTAGTAATGAGTGATCAGAATACTGTAAAAGTGTTACTTTCAAGAGCTGTAACTTTAAATTAGTAATAACTACTTAAAAGAAAATACCAGCATGTTAACATTTACAAAAAAAAAAAGTTATGCTTTAGCTTGAAAATACTGTGATGTTTGTATTGACTATGTTCATGCATATATTCTCAAGTTGCACTAAATAGGGCAAAAAATGAGCTTCAAATGCAAGTAGTGCTTCAAAAAGTAGAATTTATAACATCTTAGGGGTTTTTTTGAACGAGAAAGATGACGTTTGGGATTCGGTGTTGCTTTGATGAGGAAGGAGTGATCGGTGTACATGACAGGACAGTTTCCTTACGGTGCAGTGTGAGATCTGTATTTAGTGCCTGAACATAAGGAAAAGCCGTCTGCACCGCTCCTGCTGCGCTTCTCAGAAAACAAAGGCTCGAGCAAACCTCTGACTGCTCGTGGCTGGAAAGTGTATGAGATCTTACTGACAGAGAAATAACCAGCCGATGTAATACTGAACCTCCAATATAAATGCTCAAAGCCAAAATTGGCTAGCTTTTCTTCACATCAGGTGATGTTTTCAAGTCTCAAATCGTTTCTCCTTTGTTTTTTTTTTTTAAAAGAGGAGGCTGAAATGAGAGGATGAGGAGCGGTTACTGTAGAACTCGGTCACAAAATCTGGGAAATGTGTTCTTGATTTGCTGCGTAGGCAGAGGAAACATCGTTGTGCAACATGTCATAAAAGTCTCTGTTTGACCCTCTTTGGCTTCATCCAGTATTTCTGAAGCAGGTGATAATACCATTGCCCACTGTAACTGTGACATCTGCTTATGGGTGATGTGTGTTATTTGAGTACTTGGGCCAGGTTCTGTCTATAAGAAGCTGCAACTTCAGTGAAGTCACAAAACTCCACCTTAACACAAGTGAAACAGAAGGAAACTTTTGTCTGCGATCAGTTGTATCACGGCCTCTCTTGTGACTTAAACTCCGTGAAGGCTTTTTTGAGAAACATCTGCTCCATGTTCTTCACAGAAGTTTGTAAATACTGACTTTTCACAGCACTGACTCTATTACTCAATTTCCTAATGCATCTTTTTGTCGTCTTGTCATTTGTACTGTATTTCTCTGTAGATTCAAGCGTGTGGATTAAAGTATTTAAACTCAGTTTTTCCTGTTCCTCACTATGGATCAAAGCAAAGGTGAGTTTTCACCTCTGTAACAACCTAGAGATGATGGTACCTGCCTGACTTTTAGAGAGCTACAGTATGATGAGCCTGGTCATTTTGAAAAGAGAGTTGTCAGTTGAACACAGCAGCCATGCTTCTGCCTGAGATCCCTGCTGCAAAGTCCAGGAGTTTCAAACCTCACATACATGGGAAAATTTCTAGACAACATGGTAGTGTCATTCAGAGTTAAAACTAATGCTGTCTGGTAACCTACAAAGATATCTGAGCAGCTTGCCCACTTCTGGTTCATCCTTCTCTGGGGAAAGCTGAGTTTGGCTGCCTTTATTACAAATAATGTTTGAAATGATTTATAAACCCCAGGCCTCGATAGTAAGATGAAATGTCCTGATTGTTTCTTCTCACCAATGTCAATGACTTGGGATCTTAAAACAATTTGTGATGCACACTCTTTATTTAGTCTAAGAAGGGAAATAGGCCTTCAAATTTCTTATCTGTAAAGAGCAATTTCAAAAGAAGAGTTTTAACAGGAGATGTGTTGGTGTTATGTGGTGTTAATATAAACTGGAGGCGGGAGGGCTGCTGAGCACCAGTCAGCAGAATAGACAGGGGGCTGTCCCCGGAAAGGGGAAAGGCAGAGATGAAGGGGCTCTGTGCTTTTCCTGATGGCAGCAGATGGGTTAGCTTGGGCATTTGGAAGTGAATAAATCCTCCTATGGGGCCACTCTATCATAGTGTCAGTTCCCTCCCCAAGTCCTCTCCTCTGTTCCCCGATCTCATTTGCACAAAAGAGAGAACGGGCTCTGGCCTCTTCGCTCCTATATTATGCCACAATCAAACCTTTTAAAGACTATTTGTGTGGTGTTTTCCATTCAAGCTGGGGTCAGAGCCTAGATATTCAGCAGGTTTTTCCTTAGATGGGTAAGACAATAGTTTCACAGAGCTTTGAAGATCACTGGCACTAATGTTATACAAGATCTAGGTTTAATACATTATTTTTAAATGCTTTCAGAACTGTTGGAGTGAACCCTGCACGGCACCAGCTTGAGCCAGACTTTAGCCTAAGGTTGTGTAAGTCACTGCAGGTGTGTGTGGGGAGCTTGGTAAAGTGCAAGTCCAGACTGAGATTCTATTTCTGTCTTTTGATAATAAAAGTAAAAATGTAAAAGATTTGGTGAATGAAAAGTAAAGATGTGGGAGGTCCAAATAAGATTCAAGGAGTCCAGTGTTGGACACTTGAGGGCTAAAACTCTGATTTCAGGATATCCCTTCTAATAAATGTGTTTTCCTCTTCAGGAAAAGCTGTAATTGTGGAAATGTAATGGACAAACAGCTTGTTTTTCCTTGTGCCTCTGTGGGCAATGTGAGAACACGCTGCTAACCGCACGGTAACAGATGGCCGGAGGGTCCTGGTGACCGTGGGCGCTGTGGTGCTGAGCGGGGAACAATGTGCTGCGGATCTTTGCATGTGCCACCCAGCAGCGCCCAGGGCCATTGTCCCCGGCCTGCTGCGAAATCCCGATTCCATGCTTAAGAGCTGCAGAAAAGAGCCTCGTTCCCTCAGACCTGCAGAGGAGCAGCTCCCCGTGTCGTTCATTGAAAATATGGAAAGGGCAATGCATATAGAAATCTAATTATTGGCAGGCACAGCCTGGCTTTTAGCATGATAATTGCAGGCCCCTGTGCTTTCTTGTGCGCGGCCCCCTGAAAGGTAGGCATGAAAGCAAGAGTTAGAACTATTGAATTTCCATCGGTCACTCAATGTTTGCTTTGATTATGTTGACGCTATTTTTGTTTGTTCCTAAACTGCGACGAGCAACTGTTATTAATGACTTTTAAATATTTTAAAGGCTGAGGGCGGGGGCGGCCGGGCCCGTGGGAAGCTGAGCCGGGCCCAGCAGCCAGACGCGCAGCGCTGGCCATGGGGAAGCATTGCTGTGCCCACTACCTGGTTTAGGGGACTTCCCCCAGTGCCATCGCTCCCTGACGTGGCCCAGCGGTGCTCGTAGAGCGACCTGGGGGTGGTCGCGGGGGGCGGCGAGGCCCCAGCATCTCCCCCTTCCTCCTCCTCCTCCTCCTCCTCCTCCTCCTC